>CM021110.1:178338097-178759777 GCA_007115665.2 Sequoiadendron giganteum | reverse complement strand
GACCTTAATAATTATTGTAAATTCCTAATGAGGCCGACCTCATGAAGAGTCACTTTGTTTTGTATAAATACAAGGTGATGATCTCTCATTTGATCATCAAGTTCATTCATTCACATTCACACCCCCAGAAGAAGTTCGCACTTGTGCAGCAGATCATCATCTTGAGCAGCAAATCATCATATTGATGCAGCAGATCAATCTTAAGGAGAAACATATTCATTTATGTATCTACGCATCTAGGAGAGGTGCTTTTGTTCATTGGATCAAATTCGGCCTTGTGCTGGGCCTGAGTTGTAAGCAGATTTCTGCTCTTATTCCTGAATATATAAGTGATATATTTGCTGGGTTTTTCTCCCTCGAGTAGGAGGGTTTTCCCAGGGTATCTTGTGGTGTTCATTGTCTCGTGTGATGCATTTTCTGATTGCTTTCATTTCTGATCATAAAACTAACAAGTGTAACATATAAAACGGAAATCTGAGACATTATATCAGGGCAGCAAAGCAGGCACAAGACTTTATTTTCTCAAATCTCAAGAACAAAAGATTACACTTTTGGGACAGCAGGATTGTAGCAAAATAGGTTTACAGTTATGCGATCAACCAGAACACATTGACACAAGTAACATATAGATTGAACAATAACTTGCAGCTAGAAAAGACTTGCAAGATTGCCCTAACACAAGTGAACTGAAACTCAACAACAACTTGCAGGCAAAAATAGGCTCAGCAATTTGTTATCATAAGCACGGTTTGAACAATACTGAATAACAACAAGAAGGAACTAGCAGACTCAACATTTTGTTATCACAATGACTATTAACGAAAAATGGGCAAGGCTGCCCTTATTTATACCCAAGCAGAGGAGTAGGGAACCCTAAAATCTCCCTGCTTTTACAACCAAGACTTGCCAACATGCAAGCTTTTATTTCTAAACCTAAAACAAGATAAGCATCTAACAACCTATTAAAACCTAAAAACAAGGAAAGTGCCAACCATTACAACTTGATATTTTCCCTTCACAAAGAATGGATAAGCATTGAGATGAGAATAGAAAGAAAGCTTTTAGAAGATTGTTGTTTTAAATCTCGATAACATCCGCCAAAAAACTGATTTGTTTGTTGATTTTGAGTGGAGAGTGCTGCTAAAAATAGAATGCTGGTCTACCTTGAAAAAACAATTTCGCTAAAAAAAATTAGGACTTGGGTTTTGTATAATATCACGTTTCAGAGAAACCCAGATGCTTAAAAATTGAAAAAGGTAAATCCATCTTGAAAAAGCGGCCAAAAAGCAATTTCCAGAAGAGGGAAATTTTTTTCAATGTTCAGGAGGATGAAAAAGTGAAGAGACCCATGTGATTAGAAATGGCAAAAACTGAGTGGCTGTTTTGAAAAAGCAACACCCTAGAAGTTTGGAGCACGAAAAAACGTTCCTCCTTGTTCACTGATTTCGGAACCACGAAGAACACTGAAAAAGCATGTCGTTTGGGTCTTCAAATCTTCATTGAGGAAAAAGAGAAAATCTTCTTGCTCTGGACGCCAACCTGCAAAAATGAATAATGGAAGACAAAAGCTCTCTTAAATAGGTTTTTAGGATAAAAATTGCTTTTATTCTCCAGCTTTAAAACTCCTTGAAGCCAATCTTGAGCAGGTTTGTTGAATGTAGACACTTTTTCGAATGACGAACTATGAAAATTGAAATTTTTTCAAGGCATTGAGCCTTGGGCGCCCTTCTTAGCCTGGGGTGCTTTTCCCTAGTAGACTTAGTCAAATTTCTTGAAATTGCAACTTTTGCTTGATTTTATCCTTGTTTTGATTTTGATTTCCGGATGCTAGGTTGATGTTGCGAACTGGTTGAATGATCCATCGCGGAGCCCAAGTGAATCCGATGAAGTTTGTTTGGAGGCAACTTTTGATAAAAACTTCATCTTGGCCTTCAAAATCATGGGCACCTATCTCTCTATGGGGCGCCCATCAAAACGAGTGTTAGCCATTTTTATGTTCTTCAAGTTTCAACATTGTTTCCTCACCTTTAGATGATTTTTGCAATTCCAGGAGTCAGATTGATTTGATTGATTGACGATTGGACTCGTCAGATAGCTTGAAGGATTTTGAGTGGGGTTCTCTTGGGAGTTGCATCCTCTGAAAGCTGAATCTAGAGGGTCAAAAGCTTGGGTGCTTATGTCCTTTTGGGGTGCCCAAGTTTTCAGACTTAGTTTATTTTTCTGAGATTTTCACCTTTTGCCTTTGACTTCTTCATTTTCATGGTTTTACCCCTTCGATCAGTCGATGATATCTGATGACTGTCAATTCTGATGAGCTTGTTGACGATTGCATTGAAGAGTTGCTTCAAGTTTGAAGAAGTCATGTTGGAGGTTGTGGCTGTGAATTCATTCATTTGATGCCTCAAAAGTTTGGGCGCCTATCTCCTTCCGGGGTGCCCAAGTTTTCATACTCAGCCATTTTTGGCTCTTTTTCAACCTTCATTCTTGAAAATCTCATGTTATGGCCTCTGTTCGATCTAAATTTTCCATTAGCTGGGTGATTTGATGATTTTGCTAAGATATTCATTGCGAAGCAAGTAGGATTTTGAAAAGATTGAGTGATCTGGCAAACCCTAAGTGCTGAATTTGGTGCTTCAAAACCCTAGGCGCCTATCTCTTCTTAGGGCGCCCAAAATTCTAGACTTAGAATTTTTTTTGATGATTTTGATGATTTGCCTTCAGCTTCTCGGTTGAGAGTCCTTCATTCAATCTTCAATTTTAGATGACTGGTTGATCAGGTGGCTGTGTCAATGGATCCACTGCGGAGCTCAGAAGATTTTGAACAACATTGTCTGGGAGCACAAACCTTAATTTCATCATTTGATCTCTTGAAAAGCTGGGCGCTTATCTCCTTCTGGGGCGCCTATCTCCTTCTAGGGCGCCCATGGCTGGCAGACAGTTTATATTTTGCAATTTTCAACTTTCTCCCTCGTTCGATGTGCTTGCCTTTAATCTTGTTGATGAAAGGTAGCTTCGGCCAGTTAAGATCCAGGCTATTCTTCTGAATAAATCAAATTAAGAATATAAGTGAAATTGAATTTATAAAGCATTGATAAAATTCGAAATATATTAAAAGATGTCTAAATTCTGTATTATATAAATTAGGAATTTTATTCATATCTGCCACCTTAGTTTGTGTGTGTTTAGACACTAAACTATTTGTCATTAAGAGAGAAGAGATCCGTGGGCTCTAAGAGACACATCTCTTGAGTGGACGGGTCTCCACTTGTGGAGACACGTCCTCTCTTGAGACGTGCCTCTTAGAGGCGGGTCTTCATCATATTTATGGTGGCTTCCCATTGATATGCAAACATTGAAATTTATTAATGTTCTGCAATCAGTCCATTTGACATAAGAAGAAGAAATCCGAAATTGACTTTTGACTTAGAATCTGTCACACAGAATATCAGACCTTATTGTTCTCCAACTTTTAGGATCCTATTTGACAAAGATTTGATTACATTTACATGGTATCAGAGCCAAGTTGTGTGAATCCAAATCAAATCAAAATTAGTTTGCTCTAGATCGCATCCTCACTGTATTGATCCCTGTTGTCGGACCTATGAGTGGTGTTGTGACCTGGAGATTCTGGATACTTAGAATTATCTTGGGCGCTCGAAGGATTGTAGATCATCATAAAAGAAGTGAATAATAATTGGTTCTTACATTTGGATTTCTGAGAACAGAATGCCTTAGGAATTTGTGGCTACAGAAGAGTTGTATCCTTGACATCTTTTATTGGAGAATCACCCGAAGGATTGAAAGGTCGGGTGGCACGAGAAGGTTATTGGTTAATTGGTTGGATTGACCATATCAATTGAAATGTTGACTCCTGCCAATTCCCGTTGAGCATGTTGCGCGATAGTTATGATGCCATTGGATGAGATAGTGTCTGAAGGTCAACATGGACGATGTTTTCCTGTCCTTACAATGGTGCCGGTGTTCACCTGATAGTCTTCCGCTGGGGATATCGACCGTGCCTCCTGTTAGTGTTTCTTAGATCAGATTATTTAATCAATTGAATAAAAGAAATGCAACACATAAGACAATGAACACAACAAGATACCCTGGGAAAACCCTCCTCTTGAGGGAGAAAAACCCAGCAAATATATCTCTTATATATTGAAGGAATAAGAGCAGAAATCTGCTTGAACTCAGGCCCAACACAATGCCGAATTTGATACAATGAATAATAGCATCTCTCTTAGATGCAAAGATACAAATGAATATGTTTCTCCTTGAAATCGGTCTGCTGCTACAAAATGATGATCTGCTGTTCAAGTATGAACTTCTTCTAGGTATGCGAATCCAAGTATGAGCTTCTTCTATGACTGCGAATTCTGCTCTGCCAAAATAGCGAACTTCTTTTGTGTATTCGAATATGTGTTAACATCAAAAGGTGACTTTGTATATATACCTTCTTGGCGCCTCTTCATATAGGTCGGCCTTTTGATAAATATTTAATAACAAATAAAGTCGGCCAGAATAAGTACATTGTATAACTTAAATATAAGGTCGGCCCATGTACTAGTGAAGACCGACGCTGCATTAACATCAACACTCCCTCTCAGCTAGGGATGAACTTCCATCTGCACAAGACACATTATGTTAGAATGAAAACAAAATAAAATATCACCTCAACGTGATATTAACCATTATGGCTACTCCCATAGATGGTAAAAACTCATCACGGATTCTCTCACGTGATGTTGTCATGGAGTCACACACATGACATCCACCATAGCTTCTCCCAGAGGGTGGAAACAAGGGCTTTCACCTCAACTCTCTCTCATCAGAGAATTGCATTATCAAGGACTTACACCTCAACTCTCTCTCAGCAGAGAATTGTATTAACAAGGGCTTGCACCTCAACTCTCACTCAGCAGAGAGTTGCATTCTCAATAAGGATCACTGATTACTGAGACTCTTTCTCAGTCAAGGCTGCATTCTCCACCATACCAAGTTTCTCTCGGAAGTATACAAACTTCATCCTGGCGAGAGGCTTGGTGAGAATGTCTGCCGTTTGCTCTTCAGTGCTGATATACCTCAACTGTATAGCTTTCCTTTGCACCATATCTCTAATATAGTGGTACTTGATCTCAACATGTTTTGTTCTGTCATGAAACACAAGATTGACAGAAAGCTTCACACAGCTTTGATTATCACAGTGTATGATAGTAGGCTCCATTGATTGACCAAACAATCCTGCAAGGAGCTTACGAAGCCACACTGCCTCACGAGCTGCCACACAAGCTGCAATATACTCTGCTTCAGTTGTACTCAAGGCCACTGAAGACTGTTTCCTGCTACACCAGGAGATCATAGCAGTCCCCAAACTGAAGCAACAACCAGAAGTACTCTTCCGATCTGAGACACATCCTGCCCAATCAGAATCAGTAAAACCATGCAGCTCCAAATCCACATTTGAAGAATATCTCAACCCATATCCAATTGTGCCACATAAATATCTCAGGATATGTTTAGCTGCTACAAGATGTATTTGCTTTGGTTCACACATAAACTGGCTAAGTGCACTCACTGCATAGCAGATATCAGGTCTAGTGTTAACTAGATACATCAATGAACCAATCAACTGTCTATACATCGTAGAATCCACTGGTTCTGAACTAGCTGCAGCTTCTTTCAACTTATCTAAATTAGACTCCATGGGTGTAGACATAGGTTTGCAGTCAAGCATACCAAACCTTTTGAGAATGTCAACAGTATACTTGCCTTGACTTAGAATCATCTCATTTGGCTTTTGCCAAACTTCTAAGCCAAGAAAGTAATGCATAAGACCTAGATTCTTCATCTCAAACTCTGAAGCTAATTCCTTCTTGCATTTTAGTATTAGATGTTCTTCACCAGTAATGATCAAGTCATCAACATATAAAACTAAAATCAATGCTTCACCATTTACTACCTTGAAGTAGAGGTTAGAATCTGCATCATTCTTTGAGAAACCCAAACTTGAAAGGTACTGATCAATTCTTTCATACCAAGCACGAGGAGCTTGTTTAAGACCATACAAGGCCTTCTTCAACTTGCAGACATGAGATTCTTTCTCATGTACCTCAAATCCTTCTGGTTGCTCAATGTAAACCTCTTCTTCTATTATGCCATTCAGAAAAGCTGTCTTTACATCCATTTGGTGAATCTTCCATCCTCTAGATGCGGCAATAGCAATGATGGTTCTAACAGACGTGTAACGAGCCACAGGAGCAAAAGTTTCTTCATAGTCAACTCCCTCTTTTTGTGAGAACCCTCTAGCCACAAATCTAGCCTTGTGTTTCTCAATGCTCCCATCAGCTGCATGCTTGATCTTGAAGAGCCACTTAGAAGACACCACAGATTTGTCTTTGGGTCTAGGAACTATATCCCAAACATCGTTCTTAAGTATAGACTGATACTCCTCAATCATGGCATCTTTCCATACTTGTTGACTAGAAGCTTCTTCAACATTTGAAGGCTCTAACTCAATAATCTGACTCATCAAGGCAACATAGCTAGAGAACTTGTGAGGTCTCTTGCTTTCTCTGAAGGTTCCCCTTGGAGCTACAAACCTTTCTGCTTCCTGCATTGTCCTGCGAGCCCAAAGGGGTCTTTTCTTTCCAATCACAATGTCTAGAGGCCCATCAGTAGGATCCAAAGGCTCAGCTGGATCAATATCTTCTTTAGGTTCTGTATCCTCCTCCAGATTCTCTGGGATATGGTCAACTTCCATATCTTGAGGAGGTTCTTCTTCATCGACCTCCATCGGAGTGCCTTTGGACTTTCTATAAGCAACATCTTCCTCAAATGTGACGTCTCTACTAATCTCAATAGACTTCTGTCCTGGAATGTAGATCCTGTAAGCTTTTGATGTCTCACTGTAGCCTACAAGAATTCCTTTCTTCCCAGAAGGTTCTAGCTTTGTTCTCTTTTCCTTTGGAATATGAACATAGACTGGACAGCCAAAGATCCTCAAATGACTAACTTCAGGCTTCACGCCTGAGAATGCTTCTTCAGGAGTTTTATTCTCTAAGATCCTGTGGGGACTCCTGTTTTGAACATAGACGGCTGTTCTTGATGCTTCAGCCCAAAAGAGATTTGTAAGTCTTGATCATGGATCATAGCTTTCACTGCTTCCACAATAGACCTATTCTTCCTTTCAGCAATACCATTTTGTTGTGGATTATAGGGAACACTGAACTCCCTCTTAATCCCTGCTTCAATACAAAAGTCTCGAAAAGTGCCAGAAGTGTATTCTCCACCATTATCAGATCTTAATACTTTGATCTTCTTCCCAGACAGATTTTCAATCTGCGCTTTGAATTCTCTGAATCTTACTAATACTTCTTCTGATTCTTTTGATCTCAAGAAATAAATCCAAGTCTTTCTAGAGTAATCATCAATGAAAATAATATAATACAAGAAACCACTAGATGATGCAATAGACATTGGACCACATAAATCAGAATGAATGAGATCAAGAATACATTTAGATCTACTTTCACTGGAATGGAACATACCTTTTGTGTTCTTGCCTAGGGCACATCCCTTGCATGTACCTTCATGTTCTTGATCGAATTTCGGAAGACCGGTGACCATCTTCTCCATGATAGGTAGAGCACGAAAGTGAATGTGAGCCAATCTTCGATGCCAAAGTTCACACATGCTGGTACTGTTATGCACAAGTGCTTGAAGAGGACGAGTGCACAGCATGTAGAGACATTCATGTCTAACTCCAATCACTTGAGCAGATTTGAAGCTGGAGTTCTTTGCCCATATAAGAACTTTCCCTTTAGAGAAGGCAACTTGATAACCTTTGTCTTCTAATGCTGAAATTGAAACAAGGTTCCTCTTTATCCCTGGTACGAACAGTACATCATTCAATTCCAAAGAAATTCCAGAATCCAAGTGAAGAGTGGAATTTCCAAACCCTTTTACAGAATATCTAGCATCATCTCCAATAACAACTTGATCACTAGAGTTGCTTTCCATTAAGTTTGAAAGGTGACTTCTGAATCCGGTGATGTGTCTAGAAGCACCACTGTCAATCAACCAAGTGTAAGAGTCCGTAGAAACATTGCTAGACAAGGTTGAATAAAATAGATAATTACTGGAGTCCTTTTGCGGAGTGACTTCTTCAACATCTGCAGTGGCAACTTGAAGCTTAGGTCGTTGAGGGCACACCCTCGCAAAGTGACCATACTTATCACAACGAAAACATTGAATCTTGGACATGTCTCGTTTTCTTTTGAAGGTAGGAGCATCATCATTTCCATCTTCTCGATTCCTTTTGAAGAATCCTTTCTTAAGTCCTTTTCCTTTGTTTGATGAATGAGAGGTAAGAACTTGTAATTCTTCATTCTTTGAGCTTTGACCAATCCCCCTTGCTGTTAGTCTTGACTCTTCTTGAATGCAATCAATCCTCAATCGATCAAACTTAGGAAGTTCGGATCTTGCACTGATTCCTTGGATGAATGCCTCCCATGAAAGCGGAAGACCATTGAGAGCAAGCATAGTCAGTTCTTTATCATCAATCATGTGTCCAATAGTGGAGAGCTGATCTTTTATCTCTGAAATCCTCATGAAGTATGTAATAACAGATTCTCCTTTCTCCATTTTCACATGATGAAGTTGTTGCTTCAGAGCAAGGGCACGACTGGTGTTGTTGATTTCGTACATCTCTTCCAAGGTTGTAAACATCTCTCTTGCTGTATCCAACTTGAAGATAATTGGTACAATATGATCTTTGACGGAATCAACCAATGCTTTCTTTGCCCTAGTGTCTTTCTTCCTCCATTGCAGCTTCTCTTCTTCCCCCTCAGGTTCGGGAACTTTTGTTTTCACAAACTCAGCCAAATCATTCTCTTCCAAGGTTAGCATGAACCTGAATCTCCATGATATGTAGTTCGAGATCCCTTCGAGTCTATCCTCGATTTTCAGACCGTTCACCATCTTGAGAAATTTGGAAGATAGACTGAAAAAGAATAAGTGTTGCGAACTAAATCTGATCACGATCTTTTTCACACCCGCTCTGATACCATGTTAGTGTTTCTTAGATCAGATTATTTAATCAATTGAATAAAAGAAATGCAACACATAAGACAATGAACACAACAAGATACCCTGGGAAAACCCTCCTCTTGAGGGAGAAAAACCCAGCAAATATATCTCTTATATATTGAAGGAATAAGAGCAGAAATCTGCTTGAACTCAGGCCCAACACAATGCCGAATTTGATACAATGAATAATAGCATCTCTCTTAGATGCAAAGATACAAATGAATATGTTTCTCCTTGAAATCGGTCTGCTGCTACAAAATGATGATCTGCTGTTCAAGTATGAACTTCTTCTAGGTATGCGAATCCAAGTATGAGCTTCTTCTATGACTGCGAATTCTGCTCTGCCAAAATAGCGAACTTCTTTTTGTGTATTCGAATATGTGTTAACATCAAAAGGTGACTTTGTATATATACCTTCTTGGCGCCTCTTCATATAGGTCGGCCTTTTGATAAATATTTAATAACAAATTAAGTCGGCCAAAAATAAGTACATTGTATAACTTAAATATAAGGTCGGCCCATGTACTAGTGAAGACCGACGCTGCATTAACATCAACACCTCCCACAGGTGTTGCGACGGCATAATTAGCATCTACATCCTCAGTAAAGGCTTGAGCTAAATCCCGATGACAGGAATTTACCTATGCACATATACGGGAGTGACAGAGCTTGGCTTGGTGCGGATTTTGACCAACCTCTGCTGTTGTATGCTGGAATTAAGTTATTTTCTGAAGAGGAGCGCTCTTACACTGGCGATCTATCATTCACTGAAAGGGAAGTTTAAAATTTAAACGGCCTTGTCATTACTTAACTACTTTTTACTTTTTAAACTCTATTGTCGAAGATCTCACTAGCGTCATCATTTGATGTACTCGATCTGCAGAGAATTTTTCAAGCTTCACTAGGAATATACATCGCTTAATATTGAGTGTATCGAGTATGTTGATACAATGAAGAAATGAACATGTATTGTTTTTGGTCTTCTATCTGTTTCGTGACTTTTGGGCTCAAATATTATTTGTTAGCACTGGTTCAACTTGTTGTCCCTGGATGCATTTCGGGTATTAAGGAAAATTCACTTTGACCGGTGACTGCAAAGGGTAGTGATTAGTTGATCTGTGATTCATTGGAAGGTTGGTGTGATCCTGAGCAATTGTCGTGCGGTCATACTAGGTCTCAACCTTGAGACTTCTGGAATGAGGAGTTTATGAAGTCTATTTTCTTCACTCTGGCCTTATGTTTACATTTTTTGAAGTCTAGGGTAAAATTCAGTGTGCAGATCTGATAATGTTTGTTTGATCATTTTTTCTCTTAAATTATGATCCAGTGGATGAGATCATTTGGTGTCATCTTCATTCATCGTGTGTTGCTAGTAAGCATGTCGCATCCGTTTCGTAATCTGGTGGGTTGCAGCAGGAAACAGAGTGCATCGTAAATTTGAACGGTCAAAGACCATGTTCAAATTTAACCTTGCCAAGGGCCTTTGTTCAAACCGTGAAGGTTGTGGACTAATCTGAGTGCAAGAGCAGCATATCTTACTATGTCCAACATTTGGATCCATCAAAATATTTAAAGAGATAAGTATTCTTTGGTCGCTGAGTTATATCATTTATTTTTGATCTTGTGAATTCTCTTGAATTGTGTTGTGTTCACTAACATAAGATCCTTTGAAAATCTCATTCATAATATAACTTGTATGATTTTTTACCTTAATATTTTTTGGATAGTTATGAACTATTTATAATCTCTTCTAAATGCTTTCAGGACGGATCAGAAGCATAAGAGATTGTTTACAAAAAAAAAAGAAAATGAAGACTCTGCTTGCAACCATTAGACTGTGTGGATGGCTGAAGTCATCCCTTCTAAGAAGAAGTAATTAGAGCTTCAGAGGGAGTCTCATCTTCACTTGTTGTAATGCTTTGAGATAGTGAAATATGAGGTGAAAGCCTTGTTCATCTCTGAGACTGAGATGAGGCGTCATGTTGAGAGACTCCATGATGACAGGTCCTAGGACCTAAAGAGCCCCATGCACCCGCAGTATGGCATAAGGGGGGGTGTTGGATATAAGCCACACCCAGACTAATGATGGGCTGGCCACAAGAGGCCAGTAGCTCAGTTAATAAAGCACTCCAGCTACAAATGGAATGTCCTAGTGAATGCTCTATGCCAGATCATGTGCAAGCCAAAGGAAATTCACCTTATGGTTGTAAAACACATATTGAGATATCTTCAAAGCACCATTGGATTTGTTTAGGCTGGGAGTGTAACCGATCAGAAAAGCACATCAGGATGTTGCTTCAGTTTAGGATCGGCTATGATCTTTTGGATCTGCAGAAAACAGTCTTCAATGGCACAAAGCTTGACAGAAACTGAATACATTGCAGACTTTATGAGGGCAAGAGAAGCAGTTTGGCTTCATAAATTGCTTGTGGGACTCCTTGATCTAAGCACATTGAGATCCCCTACCATTATGAGACATGGTAGAAAGGAATGTGATCCAGTTGGAGTATGTTAGTTCAAATGATCAAACAACAGACACTCTCACCACACCTCTCTCCCGAATCAAGGTAGAACACTTCAGGAAGAAACTGGTATGGTTGAAATGTAATTTGATATTATGTTGAAATTCAAATTATTTATAAGTTGTACTAATATATATAAAGATGTTTAATGTGTAAACTCTTTTGTCATGTGTGTGACTCCATGACCTTATGGGCCTACTTCCCCTGTGTACATTATTGAAAGGTGACGATCTTTCTAGTAATGAACACTTGTATTTGACATTGTAAAGTGACGACTCTACAATGACAAACTATCATGATAGATATCATGTGACTTGATATCTGTGGACATGTCATGATAGTATCTCTTGGACACTTTGATGGATATCATGGGACTTGATGTCATCTGAAGATCATTGTGATCCTTAAGAGATAATCATGGTGGATATTTATATATCCGTGGATATGCCATGAATTATGGTAGACATCATGTGACTTGATGTCAGTGCACATACCATAATGAAGATATGTTATGAAGAATGTCATGTGACTTGACACTTTCAGAAGCATACCATATCTTCTGATATCACGAGTTAGGTGATATCAATTTTACTTGATAGAAGTTATCTTCTCCAGTTAAAGAGGGAGTGTTGAATAAAGAAGATGTGTTATGAAGAATGTCATGTGACTGGACATTTCAGAAGCATACCATATCTTTTGATATCACGAGTTAGGTGATATTACTTTTACTTGGTGGAAGTTTATCCTCCCTAGCTAAGAGGGAGTGTTATTAGAGTTTATCCTCCCTAGTTAAAGAGGGAGTGTTGAATAATGAAGATGTGTATGAAGAATGTCATGTGACTTGACAATATTGAGAAAAGCATACCATGTCTTCGATATCACGTTGGAAGGTGATATCTTCACTTATTTGATTTGAAATATCTTCCCTAGCTAAGAGGGAGTGTTGATGAAAGGTAGCTTCGGTCAGTTAAGATCCAGGCTATTCTTCTGAATAAATCAAATGAAGAATATAAGTGAAATCGAATTTATAAAGCATTGATAAAATTCGAAATATATTAAAAGATGTCTAAATTCTGTATTATATAAATTAGGAATTTTATTCATATCCGCCACCTTAGTTTGTGTGTGTTTAGACACTAAACTATGTGTCATTAAGAGAGAAGAGATCCGCGGGCTCAAAGAGACATGTCTCTTGAGCGGACGGGTCTCCACTTGTGGAGACACATCCTCTCTTGAGATGTGCCTCTTAGAGGCGGGTCTTCATCATATTTATGGTGGCTTCCCATTGATATGCAAACATTGAAATTTATTAATGTTCTGCAATCAGTCCATTTGACATAAGAAGAAGAAATCCGAAATTGACTTTTGACTTAGAATCTGTCACACAGAATATCAGACCTTATTGTTCTCCAACTTTTAGGATCCTATTTGACAAAGATTTGATTACATTTACAAATCTGACTATCGGAGATGAAAATTTTCTAAGGCAGAAAACATTGGGTGCCTTTGCTTGGCAGTGGCGCTTGATTTTCCAGACAACCAAAATTTTGTAATTTTCATGATTCACCAACTTTCATTCTCCGTTCCTCATCCCTTGATCATCAGTAGCAACTTCTTCTGTTCAGTGCTTAAATGTTTGAATTTGACACCCGACAGTTGAATGTCCTCCATTAATGGCCTTGGAGCTCCTGAAAAGGCTTCCAAAAAAGCAGAGTAGACCCACTAGGGAAAAATTGATCTTTTTGTGATTCTGACTGGACCAACCTGTTGATTAAGTATTTTGAGCCAATCAAAATCAGTTTGAACCCTAGAAGTGAAACTTTCTATTTTTAGAAAATTTTGCTAGCATCCGTTTGAAAAGAAACCCAAAAAAAAGTTCTATTTTTAGAAAATTTTTAGAACAATTTCCCTAAAATTTAGGGCCAAAAAATTGAAATCTGGGTTTTGTAAACCTGGTCTCTTTGAGTAGACCCAGATCGTCAAATTTTGAAAATTTTAAATTTTTGACCCTCATGCAAGACATGCAAATTCCCAATTTTAACAAGACTTTGACTCATTTCTTCAAAATGCCTAAGTGTAGCAAATTTTTTAATTTGGGGTACAACAAAAACCTACAACTTTATATGGATTTGAGGTCAGGGACCTAGTTTGGGGTTTGTTGATTGGGCTTGCATTTAGTGGGTCTAGGTTTTCATGTTGTAGCACATGATCCATTGTAAACATATTGTTCCTTAGTACACTATCCAAGCTGAGTTTGATGCCCAACATCTATGCCTTGAGACTATCTTCAAGCTTACTTTCTACATCCACAAACTTAGATTCATGGGAGATTCGGAGATTCTACTTAAGGTCACAAGAGATGCCCATACTTATCTCATTGTTCTTCAAAAAGGATTGCACCTTTGGACCCCATTAGAGGTTGACATTGTTGGTATTTCGAGACTAGCTTGCTCCTATCTATCAACATCTCTATTGATATAATACCTCCTTTCATTTACTCCATGGATGCTCCTCGTTGATTCTTTCCTTGAGGAGGTTATCACTAAAGCTGCTAGAGAGGATTTCATATAGTACATCTAGGTCACTTGGACCTCTCTCTTTGAGCTCCTCTATCGCAAGCTTTCCTTTTATGGAAAACATTTCCTACAAGTGGTGGATGGTATCAATTGTCATTCTCATTATTTCCAACAACATTGGTCCCATGGGTTGAGGTTTCCCCTTAGCCAATTGAGGGTATGCTCTCACTAGCTGCAAGTTGAGATTGATCATCATATTCTTTGCTAGAATCAGATTTGTCATCTTTTCTCCTTCCAAGAGGTAGAGACTAAGGAACACTTCATTTTTAGATGCCCATTTTACTATTAAGTATGGGGTAGATATCACTTCCTCTATGGAGACTAAGAGAACAATCTATCTACTTCTTCAAATATTTAGGCTTGTGGTGCTTGGTCTTTTAGCTTTGAGAGGTCATTACCTTTCAACATAGATCCATGTAGGGATCCCCTACAAGTCCAAGTGCCCGCATGCTGATCTCTTTTTTCTTCCAGCCCATTTAGGAGATTAGTGGCACTAAATACCCTTTTGGATTTCACTATTTCACACATGGAGGTAGATCTATGAGATAATGTTTCTCCTAACATACTACTGCTTCACACATGGAGGCAAATTGAATTGTGATATCTTTGCTACTACTTAGATGCCCTTCCATGTTGACCCTCAACAACATGGTTTTGATCCGTAATGTCATGATTCTACTTGATATCATGGCTCTACTCCTTAACAACTACCAAGGGACAAACACACATTATGAAATTCTTCACGACTATGGGAGTTACACCAGCCTTGGATGCTAGGGAGATTCTAGAGGGAGTGCTTTGCATTCTCTTTGCACCACCATGCTTGGACCCTAGCATTCACACTCCTTGATGAGTGTTGCCAAATCGTATACTAGTCCTTTCACAATGGTTGATGTTGGCATTGATGATTCCTCCCTTGTAGTCACCAACAAAGATATACGATGAAATTTGTATTTTTCCTTCTCATCCTCATTAACCCTTGCTCTTTGCGGATTTAGTTTCCCCTATAGGACTATTTGTGTTGGTGTTGCACGACTTCATTTTGTTTTTAGTGCTTTCATTCCTTTATTTTGATTTTCCAGGATGTTATCTTCCTAGAACTTTCCATTGTAAACTAATGTGTTTTCAAGTCCCATTGACCTACTTTTGGTCACTCTTGGACATTAATATACTCATCTAGTGTTTAGTTCTCTAGGGAGCTTTCCCTTACAATTTGAAGAGAGGTTCAACCTTACACATTGTTTTGCTTTGTGATGTCTTGAAAGACAAATTAAAATCCTAACATGATGGTAACCACTATTCTGATTGTAGGCAAGTTTGGTTAATAATGTTAACTAAATTCTCTTGTTGCTATGCAATTATTGATATCCTTAGTTTTTGAGCAAATTTTAGAAAATCATTCAATACTAATCTATTTGCAAATATTTTGCATTTTATTTTCAAAATGGTTAGCCATATGTAAACTCTATTTGATGGCTAGGGTAGATTAATGTAAGAATGAGTTGAGATACAATTCATATCCACTTCATTATTTTGGGTCCCCTATGTCTACTATCATTGTTGTAAGTGACTAAATTTTATGGGGCGGCTTTGCAATTAAAATATCACTATATACTTGTTTTGTATGAGCTGGCTAAGCAAATTCTTGAGCCACTGAAAGCATTGTGTAATAGGTTATGAACTTTTTTGAAATTGGTTTGAAATGTACTAGAGCAATTACCCTTCAATATTCAGCATGTAGGTAAAGTTGAATAAGCTCCTTGTGAGTGTTGATCATAATCATCATCTATTGTTTTAGCTATATCCAATCATTTTAATGTATTGACATGGTGATAACTGCTACAGTGTAAAGGACTTTATTGATATAAAGATAACTTGTCATCTCAAACTAATGGCTAAACTGGTTATTTTTCATTCACTTTGTATGTAGAAATCTTTATCTTGTAGTGCTTGTGCTTTCCAACTAGCTCATTAGCTGTATTGATTACTAAATGGATTTATCTTGTTCATACTTTATTGAACTGGGAACTTGGTATTTAGATTGTGTCTTCATGGTAACTTACACTATGTTGGTTATGTTTGGTTAATGTGCAACTCATTTCTTCCAGTATGGAGGAAAAGGAGATTGGACAGGCAAGATCATTGTCCCTTAAAGCAAGGACGCAATTTTGTATTCTACGTCGTACTGCTTCAATAAACAAAAACTATCTACCATCGAAAACAGAGTACGCATTAATTTTTGCTTGTTTTATGACAAAGTGTTTAGATTTAATTGAATTCTATCTCTCTGTGGTTAATGCTTTAACAATCTAGTTTCTTTTATGATTAAATTTCCCTAATTTTTTTTATCATATTCATTTATGTCAATATTAATTGGATTTACAGGTATATTCTTTTCTGCAGACCCTCACCATCTCAGATTTTGCTGTATTTGGAAGTTCTCAAGTCTAAGGTTGTCCCCATTTTCAAAAGTAGAGTTCTTTGTTTTCTTCTCCAACTAATATAGTTTGTCTTTTAAATTATTCATTATTTCCTAGCAGTTATACTTCTCAATAAGTGGGGTTCATCTTATATATTTTAAAATTATTTTCATTTGCCTAATAGTGAAGAATGAGTTGATATGTTTGATATATCATATACAAAGGTGCTCAGTTCAAAATTAGCAAATGCACTTGAAAAATCTATATTGAAAATTAAGATAGACTTATACTTTGGCAATTGAATTGTGATAGGGCTTTCTAGCAATTACATATGTAGATCGCAATTCAAGAGGCCATTGTCCAAATTTACCCTCAACTTTCTTTCATAAAAGTAGCAATAGTAATTATTAGTTTTGTGGACAATCTCAAAACGCTCTTTGCGTTTGTTTGGAAGTATCATAGAAACCACCAGCATAAATAAGTGATGTGTACATGCATATCATGTAACTAAATTTCCTGCATTGATTTGCAGCACTATTTAGCTAACTATGTGGACTCTAAATAAATTATCAAATTCTATGAAAATAGTAAAATAAAAAAATGAAGCTGTGACATTTTTGGGACCAAATGGCATCACCATATTTTAATCAAAATCTGAAATGTAGAAGCAGTTTTTAGAATATCCTCCTCTTGATCTGATTTGGTGACAACCAGATCTAAGATCAAATTTGGTCAAAAACATTGCCCCATGATACTCATCTAGGAAATCATCAATATAGGAATAGGAAAAGTTATCATTGACAGTGAGTTGTAATGTCCCCTTTCGCGGAGTAGTTGAAGATGATCGCTTAGCCTATTTTATTCCTGTAGGCTATAGTCAGGCAATAAGGGAATAAATTAAATTAATTATTTTAAGTTGTCATATAACGTAACATTTTACAAATAACTTAGTTTAATTAATTTATTAATGTGACTAAAGTAAAAATTATAAGAAATATTAAAAGGGTCACTTAATTATTTGAGCTTAATGAATTTTTAAAAGGCGGGAATTTGAAAAGGCCTTTAGGAAAGTTCCTTGGGTTCAATAAAAGAAGATTTTGGAGCTCATTTGGGATATGCTGGATTTATTTTTCTATTGTGGATTTTGAGAGCTTCTAGTGAAGTGAAACCCAAGGCTGAAAACCCTATAGGTAAACCAGTTTCGGTAGTGGAAGACCTATCCTAGCTGGTTGTAGGTGGAGCCACTTAGGTTTCAAGCTCGGAGTTAACAATTGCAGATTATAAAATTTGTGAAGTCTTGTTTCAAGACAAATTTCGGAGTTTGAATGGTCTGGAGAATGCAATGGGATAGCTGAGTATATTGTTATTATTTTATTATCACACATTTATCCTAGCCGTACAACTTCAGATATTGCAGCTGTACCATATATAATTTTAGAGCTGAAAATGGTTGATGAAACTGTCTTAAGGCATTTCATAGCCTTTTTTACTCTAGTGCAGCCTTTAAAGAATTCATACATTTCCTCTTTGAAGCCGCAACATTTAAAGAGGAGTCGTACACTCCATAAGAGAATCACATCATCAACAAAAAGGAGCTGTACCATGTTTGGAAGCTGATGTGGAGTTTGAAGCAGTTCAAAAGGGGCAAAATCAGTCAATAAAAAGGCATTGACGAGCAACAAACCTTCCTTTCTAGCCGTTGTATAGTCTCCTTGGAGCCGTACTATTGTATGGGCCTATTGTACCAAGGCTTGGACTAGGCATACATATTGGAGTTCAAGAAAAAATAAGGATTTAGAAGCATTGTTGCTCTTTCAGGTCAGCATTATGGAAATATTAAAGTTAACTTATTTCATGATGATTTCTGTGAAATTTTTGATTATGGTATTTGTATCAGCCAAGCATAGATAAATAATTAAATAAATTAAGTTTCCTATTCAATATTTTATATGGTAAATTTAATGTGAATGATATACTTTTTATTATTGGAAGTGGAAAATGGGGACATATATCTCAGACATATACCTTGGAACAAGCTGAAATATAACTTGGAACAACATACCTGTGAACTGTTTGACGAAATGCTTGAGTTGTATAACTTGTGAAAATTGCAAATTCTTGTCAAAAAATTGGTAAGGGATTTTACAGTGGTATTAGAGCCTCACATCTTGCCAACCTGGAGGGTTATTTGATGACAATTAATTTATGAATCCGGAGGATAGAGAATATATATATATTTTTTATTCAAGGGGTAAACGCTTTTGAATCAGAGCTATGAACTGGAATACAACCATTCAACAATACCACCCCAATGGGGTTTGAACCTCGGTGCCAAGAACAACAATGCCATCTTTGAACCATCACACCATGCCAATACCAGAGAGGATAGAGAATATATTACTTACAGGCAAAGACAACATTTTCTTAGTTCAAATTTTGAAGGGGATATGGGTGATAGATAGGAACGTCAAAATACTAGTACCATGGATTTATTAAATGATTTGGCTAGGGGACAACAGTTGGTTCAACTTATGACTCAAATGATGCAAACCATAGTTGGTAGACTCGTAGAAAACTCGCCAACAAGTTTTTTTGAGTTTAACTCGCGAGGACGAGTTTTTCCGAGTTTTTTTCGAAAAACTCTAAAAGCTCGACTTTGCAGAAAAAAATGTTTCTAATGAAATTTAAGCAATTTTTAAAGTTTCCGAGTTTTAAAAAACTCTCCAATTTTTGGCTTGGCGAGGTCTTTTTTGGGGCGAGTCTTCCAACTATGATGCAAACGATGAATAATAAAACTCAGGGTGATCATGAGAACAATGGCAACAATAATGGTAATAATGGGCACAATGGCAATCAAGGTGAAGGAAGTAACACCAATGTTCCAATAAACACTTCCAAGGTAGCAAGTAGAACTACTCCTAGGTCTCTAATGCATGAATTCGTGGAGGCACCACCTAGAGAGCAAGAAGGACAACGAGTTGGTGGTGAAGGACGGGGTGATTACTTGTGGGAGTACCAATCTTTGGGTGATGAGTTTCATGCTTCTATGTCCTTGGAATTGTTTTGTAATATTAAATACAAAAACATACCTAGAGGTGAAAGAGGACAAGGGTACAACAAAGATTTGCAGTGTAAGGTGGGTAAGGTTACCATCCTCTGTTATGATGGCTCAAGAAAATGCACTACTTGTGCCTGGGTGCAGAAATTAGACACTTTTCAACTTAACCCCATGACAAAAGTGGAAGCAATTAAGTATGCCACACTACACCTTGATGGGGAAGCACACAAGTGGTGGTATCATGGATGAGTGACCTTGGGGCATAATAGTATCACCTCCTATGTAGATTCTACACAGATACTAATTGACAAATTTGATAGGAAGGATCCAAAACTTCACTTCAGAGAGTTGGCATAGTTGAAACAGGTTGGTTCAATTGACTCTTATATATCAGAGTTCTAGAAGTTATCATTTATGGTCACAGATGTGTCGGAGCACAAATTGATTGTTTTATTCATGGAGGGATTTTCAAAACCTCTTTGAGGTTGGATCAAAGCATTCGATCCTAATACCTTGTAGGATGCCATTAAAAAGGATAGAAACATGGAGAATTCAACCCTTAGAAACAGGTTTCCACCTAAGCCATTTCAAATAAAAAAAAGATAAGAAACCTTTTCAAAAAAGAACTCAATGGATGATGAGGTTTGGAATGGACTTTGCAATTTTTTTTTTACATTTCAGCTGCAAGGAGCCTTGGGAACCTAGCCACAGGTATTTAGGAAAGGGAAAGGTTTGTTACATTGAGGTAATTTCAGATGGTGAAGAGGAAGATAAAGTAGGAGTTGATGGCGGCGAAGATAGTGATTTAGATGGTGAGCATGGGGAGGAGGATGAGCATCCACCCAAAAAGGCGAAAGGTGGAATTATAGCTACTCTTTGGCACTCCTAGATATAACTCTTTTAGAGTTCGTGGGGTACTTCAAGGGCAACGAGTTACAGTTTTGATTGGTAGTGGGGCTACTCACAATTTTATTGACTCAACTTTGGTGACTAAGAGAGGTATCCAGGCATAAGACTTTGAGGGCTTTAATGTTGTAGTGGTAGATGGCTTCAACATGTCTTGCACTAAATGGGTTCCACAACTGGATGTTGCTTTGGGCAATTATACTGTTACAAATGATTTTTTATGTGGTGGATCTTGGTGATACTAATGCCATCTTGGGCATCCAATGACTTCACTCATTGGGGAAATATTCCCACAATTTTTAGACCATGAGTTGAAGTTCAGAGTAGAGGGTAAAAAGGTAGTCCTAAGAGGTATGTCCAATTGTGCACCTAGGATCATATTAGCAAAGAGGATGGAGAGCATATTTAGGCACAAAGATGTTGAATAGGCAGCCCAGTGTTTGATTTCGTCCAAGACCCCTATTGATAGCAGTGGACAACAGCATGTGGATATTCAATCTATGCTAGACAAGCACAGTTTGGTTTTCAATGAGATTCCTCTTGGAAGACCTCCTGATTGGTTTTCGAGCACGTGATCAAACTAAAGGAGGGCTCTAAGCTCGTCATTACTACATCTTATCGACATCCGAAAAGATTTAAGGAGGAGATAGAAAAAGAGATTAAGGAGTTATTGGACATGGGCCATATACGGCCTAGCTCGAGTCCCTTTGCTTCTTCAGTTGTTTTGGTTAAGAAGAAGGATGGGACCATGCAGATGTGCATTGACTACCGTGCATCTTAACAAAACAATTGGAGAGATTTTCCCATTGAGGATGCCACTTGGGAGGGTGAACAAATTTTGTAGCATCCTAATCTACAATTTCTTGAGGGAAAACAATTTTGGGAAGGGAGGATTGTAATGTCCCCTTCCGAGTAGTGAGAGAAGATCATTTAGCCTATTTTATTCTTGTAGGCTATAGTCAGGCAATAAGGGAATAAATTAAATTAATTATTTTAAGTTGTCCAATAAAGTAACATTTTATGGATAACATATTTTAATTAATTTAATAAAGTGACTTAAGTAAAAATTATAAGAAATATTAAAAGGGTCACTTTATTATTTGAGCTTAATGAATTTTTAAATGGAGGGAATTTGAAAAGGCCTTCGGGAAAGTTCTTTGGGTTCAAAAAAAAGATTTTGGAGCTCATTTGGGATGTGCTGGATTTTTATTTTTCTATTGTGGATTTTGAGAGCTTTTGGTGAAGTGAAACCTTAGGATGAAAACCCTAAGGGTAAACCGGTTTCGGTAGTGGAAGACCTATCCTAGCTGGTTGCAAGGTGGAGCCACTCATATTTCATGCTTGGAGTTACGATTGTAGATCTTAAAATTTGTGAAGTCTTGTTTCAAGACAAATTTCAGAGTTCAAATGGTTTGGAGAAAGCAATGGGATAACTGAGTATATTGTTATTATTTTATTATTGCACATTTATCCTAGCCGTACAACTTCAGATATTGCGGCCGTACCATAGATAATTTTAGAGTTGGAAATGGTTGATGAAACTGTCTAAAGCATTTCATAGCCTTTTTACACTCTAGTGCAACCTTTAAAGAATTCGTACATTTCCTATTTGAAGCTGCAACATTTAAAGAGGATCCATACACTCTAAAAGGGAATCACATTATCAACAAAAAGGAGCCATACTAGTATGGAAGTTGGCGAGGAGAGTTTGAAGCAGTCCAAAAGGGTCAAAATTAGTCAACAAAAAGGAATCAACCAGCTACATGCCTTCCTTTCTAGCCATTGTACAGTCTCCTTGGAGTTGTACTATTGTATGGGCCTGCCGTACCAAGGCTTGGACCAACCGTACATATTGGAGTTTGGGGGAAAAGAAGGATTTAGAAGTGTTGTTGCTCTTTCAGTTCAACATTATGAAAATATTAAAGTTGTGAACTTATTTCATGACGATTTCTATGAAATTTCTGATTATGATATTTGTATCAACTAACCACATATAAATAAATTAAGTTTCCTATTCAATATTTTAGTATGGTAAATTTATTGTGAATGATATAGTCTGCATTATTGGAAGTGGAAAATAAGGATATATATATGTCAGACATATACTTGTAAAACAAGCTGAAATATAACCTGGAAGAACATACCTGTGAACTATTTGACGAAATGCTTGAGTTGTATAACTTGTGAAAATTGCAAATTCTTGTCAAAAAACTGGTAAGGGATTTTGTCATGTCCCCCAAACTGTGACACTAAAATATAGAAATAATCAAACATTAAAATGCAAATATATAGAAAAATATAAATATTAGCAATTTCATTAATTATAATTATCAAAATAATATTATAATTATGAATATAAATATAGGTAATTACCATAGATATTATTATAATATAAATGTCATAAATAAAACAAAACTGATATTATTTTGGTGACTACTATAATAATAATAAATAAATCACAAAAGGAAATAATACTGAAATCTGTTGACTAAATAAACAAATAACAAATATAAACTACACACAAAAGCCCCGATTCATGAAACGATTCCTAGTCATAGCGATTCTGTCAAAAGATGCAGCGATTACAGTTTGCTAAAACACACGACATTAGTTAGGAATCAGTTCCAAAGGGGCAACGATGGAAAAAGGGACACGTCCCTAGTCAAAGGTAAGTAAAGACTCTTGGTTGATCGGCTCATAAAAGGAAGATCGATGAATAAAGACTGAAATATATATATGTTCTGAGGAAGCAGAATATAAAATGAACAACTGGAAATCAAGGAAGGAATAGCATTAAAAGAAGGATATGCAGATTCAAACACAGATATATATGAAGGAAGGAAGGAATATAATTTGAAAGGCAGATTGGGGAATGGAAGATACATATAAGGCGAACAATAAATATATGAAGAAACATCAATTAAGGAGTGTGGAAAAATAGAGAAATATAATAAGATGGAAGCACAGATATCTGGACAGCGAATCAGGTAGAAAAAGGAAGAATATTTCCTGAGGGTAGCAGCTTAATAAATTAAGAGTGATTGCTAGAAAGATATACGAGGAGAAGAAGAGAGAATCATAGAGAGGAGTTTTATTTAGGAGTATATATATGCAGATTGGAAGATAACAAGAGATATAATCAGGAAAGAATACTACAATAAATCTGCATACAGAATACCATCAGTAGAGATATAAATATGCAGATCAAAAGGGAATATATGCAGGTCCAACAGGAACATTAAAATAGAAAAGGAAATAAATGAGAAGCCTGGAACTTACCTCTGAGTGCAGCAGTATACCTAATCAGATAAGTGCATATAAAATGACCATGGGAATACATATACATATACATTACTTACATTATGCAATAATGATGCTTGCAGCAATTATCAATCCTTATTAGTTATTAATCATTTGAAACTAATTTGTTGTTTCTCTTTAAGCAATATCTTGTGAATATTGAGAAAAGATCAATTAAGGAGTAGAAACACACAGACTAGGAGAGAAAGGAGAATCTGTCCAGTCATCACCACTGATTGCTATTATCAGATATATCTTATATTTGGGTGTATTTCTGCTAATCATTGTTTACATGTGTACGCATTTTGCCATGAATAATTAAATGTATTTCATGTATAATTTCTGATGATAAATATGCACGAGTGTTTGAAACCCACCTTGCGGGAAGGGCCTAAGGAAGCAGTGAGAGCCTAAAAGATTCCACTCAAGATCTCTGCCCTATCCCATGGTGAGGTTGGGCCTGAGGAGTGGTAAGTGCCAAAGGCCGCTTAAGATCTCCGCTCATTCCCACAAGTGGGCAAGTGTCTTCTGAGGTTGTGACATGGATGGGGAAAGCAAGGATAAGTCGCCAAGGGGGGAGAGTTGTGGTATACAACCTCTTAGGCTTGCCATATGGCTTTGGGCGGACCCACCATGTTACTCCTCCTAGTTCACAATAGGTTGCATTATTGATAATCTATTAATGTGTTGCCATTGACTAATGCTAACGACTATATATATGCTAACTAATTGAATGTAGGTTTCAATTCTGGATTACATCATCAAGGAGTTATTCAATGACAAGATGAAAACCCTTACCCTAATTGATGGAATTTTGTGATCAATAGGCGATGTCTAGGGTAAATTAGGACAGGGGACATTACCGATTTCACATGAGATTATTGATCTCTCTTGGTAGTCCAGACAAGTACTAATTGTCATTCTTCTTGCAAACCATCACAATGTGAGAAGAGTATGTACTTTGAGTACACCAAATGGTACTTGCCTCGAGCAATTTCCTAGACCACATGTTCAATCTCATGTTTTTGTATACATAGATGCCCACAATGCTTAATGTTGTGTGGTTGGCTCCTTGGAATGAGTTGGATAGCATGATTGTGAACCCTTTTTGGGAAGGTTCTAAGGTATATCTTCAAATACTATAGAGTCTGTCATGAGTAGCCTAAATATTTTCTGGTAGATGTATCAAGTATTGTTGAACACTTGGTGTGAACAATTGTGCCAAGAATTTAAAAGATCCTTTTTGAGCACTTTTGTCATCTGGTTAGAGCTAACCATTTGTGGAAACTTTGCTTGCAACCTACAAAGTTATGTTTCTCTTTTGAATAACACCTCATGAAAAGGTCTTAGGAGTTCATTTCAATTACCCTTAAGAGTGGTGAGCGATTGGAATCTCAACACCATGTCATGTCCCCGAAATAGCAATACCATAAAGAGCAAGTGTTAAAATACAAATAAATTAATAAATAAAATAAATAACAATATTAATATTAAATATAAAATAAATGTGTACCATATCAATATATAAATATGAAATAACAAATATAATAATAATATATAGACAAATTATTGTTATTACATTCTAGTATTAAATAACTTAATATCAAAAATAATAATAAATAAATAAATATTATAATCATTACACATCAAAGATTGTAATACATTAGAATAAAATAATAATAAGATATTAACAAATTGGTTTTATTGTTATAATTTAATGTTAAAATATGTTCAATAAAACATCAAAATAAAATAATAAAATTAGTATATAATTTGAAATATCATAATTATTAGTAATAATTTATTATTTTAAAAAATAGATATTATTCTGATAATAAATCTTTAAAGGCAACAATTAAATCTAACAAAGGGATATATTTTATGAAAAGTCACCTCTTTCACCAAACAATACATTCCCCCCATGAGTCACCTACCTTGAATGGTATAAATAGAAGGAAGAAAAATAAGGAAGAGGGAAAAAGATTGAGAAACAAAACAATAGCAACAATGATTGTTATGCATTGGAATATAGAGCCATTTAATATATATATATAATTTAATAGACATACAAGTATATATGCATAGATATAGATAAATTTTATAATGAATAAATATGCAATGAATAAAGAATATATATGAATAAGGAAAGAATGATTATATATATATATATATATATGGATATAAGTAAAAGAATAATTATAGATATATGTATATGAAGTATATATATATATATACATATATATACGTACATGATTATGCAATAATGATATTTATAAGTAATGATGACTCTTTAATATAAACATAAGTAGATTATGTATATTTATGAATTGTTCTCATCCTATGATCAATTCAGTATAAGGTTGAAGGAGGTGAGTAAGGAAACATGGAGAGATATAGCAACTCAGTTGATGTACTCACTTAGCAATAATATTTAGCATATTTGAATATAAGAATAGATATTTCTAATTTGATTATTGGTGTAATGCTTTCTTTGGTATTATCATGATGATAATGATGCTGATATTAACTTAAAGAATTAGTAATAAATGCAAATGTATTTGATTGCTTAAAGATTGTCTTCTCTGTGTTTGTAAGCCTACTAGGGTGGAAGGGCTTGAGACAGGTGGTGCCTAAAAACCCCACTTAACAATCCCCTGCGGCCATGGAGGGGTGGGGGTCCCATTTAACAATCCGCTGTGGTCATGGAGGGGTGGTAGGCCTGGAATCCCTTATAAGCTCCGCTGGCTTCCCCCAGTAGGTTGAGTGTCTTTTGAGGTGATGGCACAGGTAGAGAAAGCAGGTACAAGTGTTTCCTCTAAGCACACCACTCCGAGACGTTCATATCGCTCGGGGCCAAGGGGTGGGTTGTCCTGATAGGACGCTTGTGCTCTTGGGCTTAGTTGGATAGCTTTGGGCAGCTCTACCCATGCCACTCCTCATGTCTTTATTATTGATTTGTGATTATATTTATATTTGGATATCTAGATATTAATGCTAACAGATCATGTGGAAAAATTAAATGTAGACTTCAATCCAAGATTACTTAGTCAAAGAGAGAATTCATTTGAAAAAGAAGAAACCCTAAACCTGATCAACGAGCGAATTTTAGGGCAAAGTTGGGTAAGGGACATTACAGTGGTATCAAAGCATCTTTCTTGCCATCCTGTGATGCTTGAGCTGGTTGGCTACTTGCTTGAGCTAGTTGCTTGCCTACTTGAGCTACTTGCCTACTTTCTTGAGTTGGTTGCCTACTTCCTTGAGCTACTTGCTTGCTTGCTTGAGCTACTTTCTTACATGCTTGAGCTGGTTGCCTACTTGCTTGAGCTGGTTGCTTGTATACTTGAGCTACTTTCTTGTCTACTTAAGCTACTTGTCTACTTTCTCGAGCTGGTTGCTTGCATGCTTGAACTACTTGCTTGCCTACTTGAGCTAGTTGTGTACTTGCTTGAGCTGGTTGCCTACTTGCTTGAGCTATTTGCTTGCGTGTTTGAGCTACCTACTTGCCTACTTGAGCTAGTTGAGCTATTTGCCTATTTTCTTGAGCTAGTTACCTACCTGTTTGAGCTAGCTAATTGTGTACTTGAGCTACTTGTTTGAATGTTTGAGCTACCTGCTTGTCTGCTTGAGCTAGTTGCTTAGTTACTTGAGCCAGTTGTTTGCTTGCTTAAGCTACTTACTTGTGTGTTCCAACTACTATCTGTGCTTCAGCTAGTTGCTTGCTTACTTAAGCTACTTGTTTGCCTAGTTGAGCTACTTGTTTGCTTAATTGAGCTACTCGGATGTTTGCTTTAATTTTTGATTCATGTGGTTTTAATTGGTACTGAGTCACAAACTCTAACTTGTTGCTTTTGGGAGTTATGGAGAAATAGTAGAACTTAAGAATATTAATCAATACATTGTCCTCATAACCAGAGAAACCATCACTTGCGTTAGAACTTCCAACTCCTATCAAAGATAATAGCATCACCACAAGAAACATCTTAAAATCACACATCTTAGATCATGATTGTTTGAGGGCAAGCAATCTTGGGTGGGGAGGATTGTCATGTCCCCGAAATAGCAATACCATAAAGAGCAAGTGTTAAAATACAAATAAATTAATAAATAAAATAAATAACAATATTAATATTAAATATAAAATAAATGTGTACCATATCAATATATAAATATGAAATAACAAATATAATAATAATATATAGACAAATTATTGTTATTACATTCTAGTATTAAATAACTTAATATCAAAAATAATAATAAATAAATAAATATTATAATCATTACACATCAAAGATTGTAATACATTAGAATAAAATAATAATAATATATTAACAAATTGGTTTTATTGTTATAATTTAATGTTAAAATATGTTCAATAAAACATCAAAATAAAATAATAAAATTAGTATATAATTTGAAATATCATAATTATTAGTAATAATTTATTATTTTAAAAAATAGATATTATTCTGATAATAAATCTTTAAAGGCAGCAATTAAATCTAACAAAGGGATATATTTTATGAAAAGTCACCTCTTTCACCAAACAATACATTCCCCCCATGAGTCACCTACCTTGAATGGTATAAATAGAAGGAAGAAAAATAAGGAAGAGGGAAAAAGATTGAGAAACAAAACAATAGCAACAATGATTGTTATGCATTGGAATATAGAGCCATTTAATATATATATATAATTTAATAGACATACAAGTATATATGCATAGATATAGATAAATTTTATAATGAATAATATGCAATGAATAAAGAATATATATGAATAAAGAAAGAATGATTTTATATATATATATTAATGGATATAAGTAAAAGAATAATTATAGATATATGTATATGAAGTATATACATATACATATATATACATACATGATTATGCAATAATGATATTTATAAGTAATGATGACTCTTTAATATAAACATAAGTAGATTATGTATA
This sequence comes from Sequoiadendron giganteum, assembly GCA_007115665.2. Taxonomy (NCBI): domain Eukaryota; kingdom Viridiplantae; phylum Streptophyta; class Pinopsida; order Cupressales; family Cupressaceae; genus Sequoiadendron; species Sequoiadendron giganteum. The sequence goes on along the minus strand of CM021110.1, from coordinate 178,730,955 downwards.
CTTATGAATTGTTCTCATCCTATGATCAATTCAGTATAAGGTTGAAGGAGGCGAGTAAGGAAACATGGAGAGATATAGCAACTTAGTTGATGTACTCACTTAGCAATAATATTTAGCATATTTTGAATATAAGAAATAGATATTTCTAATTTGATTATTGGTGTAATGCTTTCTTTAGTATTATCATGATGATAATGATGCTGATATTAATTTAAAGAATTAGTAATAAATGCAAATGTATTTGATTGCTTAAAGATTGTCTTCTTTGTGTTTGTAAGCCTACTAGGGTGGAAGGGCCTGAGACAGGTGGTGCCTAAAAACCCCACTTAACAATCCGCTGCGGCCATGGAGGGGTGGGGGTCCCACTCAACAATCTGTTGCGGTCATGGAGGGGTGGTAGGCCTGAAACCCCTTATAAGCTCCGCTGGCTTCCCCCAGTAGGTTGAGTGTCTTTCGAGGTGATGGCACAGGTAGAGAAAGCAGGTACAAGTGTTTCCTCTAAGCACGCCACTCCGAGACGTTCATATTGCTCGGGGCCAAGGGGTGGGTTGTCCTGATAGGACGCTTGTGCTCTTGGGCTTTAGTTGGATAGCTTTGGGCAGCTCTACCCATGCCACTCCTCATGTCTTTATTATTGATTTGTGATTATATTTATATTTGGATATCTAGATATTAATGCTAACAGATATATGTACATGTGGAAAAATTAAATGCAGACTTCAATCCAAGATTACTTAGTCAAAGAGAAAATTCATTTGAAAAAGAAGAAACCCTAAACCTAATCAACGAGCGAATTTTAGGGCAAAGTTGGGTAAGGGACATTACACACCACATCTACTCTTCCCTTGAAAATGGAAAACACAAGGCTCTTCAACAAATAATCACCCACCACTATGTTAATGTTGTGGTACTTATTTGAACAACTGAGTGTACAAACTTTTGCTATGACAACTTGAAAGTTTTGGGCCGGATATATAAAGCACTTTAGATGTGCTGCTTGTTTTCTATCAATGAAGTTATGGGATCTTTTGAATCAATCGACATTGTTACTTGTTACTTTCTTAAGAATCCTATGACCTTTGGTTTGTGGGCTGGTGTAGTGACACACATAATCAAGTCCTTAATTGTTTTTGAAGGGGTGCAACTTGTGTTCAAAGCACATAGTGGGTCTCTCAAATCAAGTTCATCTTCAGTGAACTCCAAAGATACTTATATACATCTAGGGAAACATATTAAACTCTTATGTTTTATAGGAATCGCATGCTTATCAGTGGACCTGGTTAGAATTGACTTTGATGTGTGAAACACTACATGTCCCTGAGTTCATAGCTACAACTAATTAACACACTACCTCTAGAGTCCAACATCTATCCAATGTCACTTGATCAAATGAGGTTCAAGTAGTTGTCAAGTGTTACTTGATTGATCCAAAACAAATATAGTAGCCAAGTGCCATTTGTCCGATGATAGCACCTTGCATTGGTTCAAGTGTCACTTGACTAGGTGCAATGCTCATTCATGAATCTGGTGTCACTTGTCATGATGATCCTTATTGCCTCAAGTGTCACTTGAGCAATGTTGCACATGAAGGTTACAAGACTTCTTTCGATAGTTAATGCCCAAATTCTGTCAATAAAGGACTGCATTACAGCCCCATTTGAGACTGTGTCACAGCCTTCACATTTTGACATTTTATTTTTGGGCTCTTTCACCATAACCTTTTGGTTTGTGTTTCTCAACTGCAGGGTGCCAAAGAATCAGGTTAACAATTTAAGGGTTTATAGTTAAGTGGTGAGTTTTTTAGGTTCCTTTACTGTTTAGGGTTTTCTTGGCAGTTGGTGTTTCGTTTGCTAATTTAAGTAGAGTCAAATAACTTTTTCTAAAGTTTCTTTGTTGGCAGTTGGTTGTTTAGAATAGATTTGATTTAAAGTTTCTTTGTTCCCAACTTTTCAGTAGTCTTAAAGGCATTTTGCTTTAAAGCTCACTTTTTGTGATAAAATAAGATTATTCTAATTTTTTAGGGATTGAGCATTTGTAACCTATAAATAAGTGTTTTGAGAGCATAAACTCTAGAGAGAATAGTTCATGCTACACTTATGTTGTATAAATTGTTGTTCAGCTGGTTTACGTGTGTTTTTTATTCTTTTGATTAAGTTGAAACTAACTTTTCCAAGCTTTATATTGCTGTTGTTTATTCACTAAGTAGTAGCTTTATATTTGACTTAGCAATTTATTTCTTAGAATTGTGTGTTTGTTCCTTGTTCAAGTTTAATTCTTTTAGAATCTTGTTTGCACTAAATAGTGTCTTTGGTCTAGCTAGCCAGAAAGGCATAATCTAGATTAGCTATTTCATTCTTTATAATATATAAATCTCATTTGCAAGTGAAGACTACTAACAGTCGGGTGTGTGTATTCAAGGCATAAACAAAGGCATGTAATCATTTTCATTTATGTGAAATTCTCTTAAGTGAAACTTGTATAGTATGCTTATCTATATATCTTGTCTGTACTTTTTAGTCTAAGGTTAGTTTAGCTTACCTTTAGATTTAGTTTAAATTTCATGGAGCTCACCCTCCTGATTTGAAGGCGGGTTTATTCTTGCATAATGTTTCATTTTGTTTTGTCTTGCAAAAGACAAATTCATTAAGACACTAACACACTGTTCATTGAAGGAGGAGGATACATTTTAGAGCCTATAAGAATTTTTGATGTACCCAAAACATTTAGGTAAATTTATCATTGTAGAAAATTTCAGAGGCCATTCTAATGAACTGCAAACTATAGGTCTAACTGCTGATGCATGATGCTTGTGTAACAAGGATATCTGCCATATTTTTTTCCAGGTTCATCATCTACCAAAGAAAGTTGGATCTTGTTTCCTAATCAAAACAAGAATAGCAATATTCATTGAAGTGTGAGTTATGTTAGAGTCCAAAAGCAATTTTGATTTGCACTGAAATATTAAGGTAAATATATCATTTTAGAAAATCTCATTAAGTGGAAAAATTGCTGTAAGAAATCTTGTTAGTTTAACGAGTCATTGTGAAACCAATGCCCTTCCTCTCAACTACAACAACAGCAAGAACCGTAGCCATACCAAGCATCTTCTACATAAAACCCTTTCCTGATTTATATATTTCTTCTTCCTTTATCTTTTTTTTTTAAATCAATTTGTACTTACTAATTTGCCTATATCACTTATCTCTGTGTGGGATGTGTGTTGGAGCATGTGTCTGTGAAGTTTTGGGGATCCGTACTTATTCATTGGTACTATTTGGTTGTTTAAGCATTTTATTTCCAATTATGGGGCTAGTTTCTTTTATTATATACTTCTTTAGATTTTGTTTGATTCAAAATGCTCTATTTGAGTAATTATAAAGCAACTGGATAAACAATTATTCAAAGGTGTGCATAAATAATGATTGCAGGTTGCAACAGATTTGAAACAATCAGCCATTGCCTCTTCCAGCATACTGCAATTAATTTGTTTATTAAGGAAGTTGTGTAATCATCCTAAACTTGTGGATACAAATTTAGTTGAAGTAATGGGTAGTACGGGTGGTTCTAATACTTTGGAAAGTTTGGAAGATGCTACCGGAAAAGGAGGATGCCAGAAGCTGAAATTGCAATACAGGTAAGGCTTTTGAGACTCTCTCTCTTTCTCTCTCTCTATCAGACACACATGTGCACAAACACATCCCTCCCCCCTCTCTCATCCTTCCTACTGCTGCCCCCAACCCCTCTGCTTCTCCTCCTCATCTGTCTTGTCCTTATTACAATTTTTCATATAGTCATATATTGCTAGTATTGTTTTCAAAGTGTTGGCATTTTCCTCTTATCTTTTCATTATTTATGGTTGCCTTGAATTGTTTGATTCATTGTAGGTTTGAACCTGGAGATAGCAGCTTGTCAGGAAAGCTTCATTGCTTAGATTCATTGCTCTCTTGTGTTTTTCAATCATCTTCTAATAGAAGGGATAGGGTGGTCATAATTTCCAATTTCACTCAGACCCTTGATATTATTCAGGTTGGAATGCTTGATTCAATTTTTTTTCTAAAAGAGTTTGGAGTTAAACTATTCTACAAAGTTGTTTTAACTAATCCCTCATTTTGAAAATGTTATGGTCTGTGTGATCACTTAACTATTCTACATAGTTGTGTTTCCTAATGCCTCATTTTGGAAATTTTAGGGTCTATGTGATCATCGATGCTGGAAATGGTTAAGACTTGATGGAACAACAAACACTTCTTGCAGGCAGCAATTGGTTGATCATTTCAACAATGCATTAGGGGATGAGTTAGTATTCCTACTTTCATCCAAGGCAGGGGGCGTAGGGCTTAATCTTATTGGAGCTAATCGGTATTTACTATTTACTTTAATTTATACTACACTCTTTGTATTTCTCCCCACTTTGAAATTGTAAAGAAGATATGCAAATAGTTGAATTGCAAATATTAACTTGTAGCTTCTCTTCGAATTTATATAAGTGAAGAAATGACTTTCTTTGTCTACAAAATTGAAAGCTAATCTAATAAAGAAGCTAGATTGTGTGGATTTTACATAGCATGATTTCGTTGAATGTATCTTTAACCTTGCAGTCATTTTATTACTACTAAATTTACCAACCCATTTCTCACTCATGTTTATGCACATTGAATATAATTTGAGAATGTAAATTATTACTTGCTACTACCTTTGAGCACATCTTTTGCTTCATTTTGTAAATGAGTCTCCTATCTCTTGGTTGTATTTAAAACACAATGATACACTCTCGTTGTTGTTTCCCAGTAAGGCTATGTCTATGCAATCAATATTTGTGCTATGATTGGTGATGGTGTTGATTAACTGAAAAGCATTTTTTTTCACAGTTGCATTGATTAAATGAGAAATTTTACTCAACATTTTTCATTCAAAGTACCAATCAACAATGCAGCCATCTATTCCTTTAAACACCTGATGACAGGCCCTTTGCAGGTGGGATCAGTTAGGCTATAGAGATTCCATGTGTACACAATCATGGGATGATGATATCAAGGTGCTTCTTGTCTTCCTCTACCCTGCTAGGGGCCGCAAAACTATCAGCCAAGATTTATTTCTGGTTATCATGCAAAAGGATCACCATTTATAAAGCTACCTTGCACAAACTCTTTTTCCTCTAGGGGTGGAAAAGGGTTGTGTGACTAACAAATAAAAATATTTCTTAAAATTGAAGAAGTGATTGATGATTAGTTGTAAGACCCTGCCCTACCCACCTCATATATTGGCTGTGAGGCAACTACTGTTTTTGAAGGTTGGTGACCAGACTTGCCACTTTAGGAGTACTAGATGAAAAGGGCTTGTATTAAATCTTGTGAACTAGAAGGCTTGGATGGTGCCTTGACCATGGTGTCCATTCCTATATGCTTGAATACCGAATCAACATTATTGACATGCTTGTTTTGTTGGTTGGCCTCTTTATTGGCAACCATGGTCCAATTGTTGGCATTGGTTGTGTTGGTTTTGGCAACCTCTGTCACAGGCTCAACTGTAGGCATAGGCTTGGCAATGGCCAACAACAGACTATTATGAATCTTAGGTTCAATAGATTGTCAATGGAAGCAAGGGTTGATAAAATTAATAGATAAAATAGATAGCATGGAATAGGTATTCTCTATTTGGATATCTGTGATTTCCTTAAGGTTCTTGGAAGGATCCCCTTCAACGTAAATGTGTTTCCATGGGAGGGAATTGTATATTCAAGTTTGTTCATGACAAATAAAACAACCTAGAGGATTAAAAAGCCATCAATGAAAGCCTATAGTGGTAACACTAATCACGCACCCAACAATTCAAAACTCTTAACGATTTTGAGTTTGGCATTAATAGAAACCACAAAATCCCTGGTCCAAGGGGAAATTACTTGTAGGGTGTGTTGGCCTACCATTCAAAATGCATTTTCATGCCTTTATTGTTGCATCATCCCTTTATTCTTGCCCTTGCTCTTGGTTTGGCCCATCATTGATTATTGATCCAAGATTTCCTTTTAATGGGCCCCATTATGAAATTTATGTTTCATGTCTTGTGTCATGCCCCTTTGGGTTTTTGTTTTGTGTCTTAGGGTTGAAATTTCATTTTTCAGGGGAATTGGTTCAAGTTTGTAGGTTTTAAATCTAAGTTACCTCTTTGGGGCAAGGTTGCAATATGAAATTGCATTTTGCAATTTGCATGTTGGACATCTGTGCTTGAACCCCACAACTACAATATTAATATACAATGGGGGTAGGGTTGCAAAGTGAATTTGCACCTTTGCATACCATGTGCAAAGTGCAAGCTTGCATTTGGAACCCATGAGTTGGCAAATCCTTATACACACAGACTTGTCCCTCTCACTTGCAGTTGCAATTTTCTGTCTTGCCCCCATTGCCTGCAACCCCACAAAAGTCTTATTTGGTGGGCCAAGGAGTTTCACTTACACATATGCATATTTTACATCTGTTGCAAATTGCTCCCATGCACCTGCACCTTGCAACTCTGCATGAACTCATTTGATGGGCTCCAGACATCATTTGCAACCTTGCACCCCTTGCAAAGTTCGAAAACTACCATCTTGTACTCAGTCCTTTGAACCTCACAATACTAATACACAATGGACTCATCTAGCCCTTTTGCAAGTTGCAAAATGCATGCTTGCTTCCATCCCCTGCAACTTCATGCTACACATTTAGTGGATCACAGACCTCATTTACCAATTGCATCTCTTGCAAACTAGTAGCTTGCTTCCTATTACTGTGTCCCCAAGAAGCTTGTGTTGGCAGACTTGCTGCCCCTCCTTGCAACATGCATACTTGCAACTCTGAGATGTACTTATTCTATGGGCTCTATCCATGCTTTTGCAAAATGCAAACTACCTACATGCCTCCCAAGTTTGCAATTCCACAATACATTCATTTAGCGTACTTGGCCTATGACTTTGCAACTTGCTCTTGTGCCTTTCAACCCTGCCATTTTCACAAAAATCAATATCTAACCCCATGCGCGTACAGGAATGCGTTTAATGCTCTCACATGGATGCAACTAGGCCTGAGATATGTCCAAATCATGTGCAAGTACAAGTGGAACCTAGGGAGGCATGGAGACAGTTTCTTTGGAAGGGGTAGTTTAAAATTTTAAATAGCACAAGTAAACTCTAGTTGTATTGTTTTGGTAATTATTTTTAGATAATGAATCACATCTATTAATGATGATCTCAATGATTATTCCTTCTCAGTTTTGATCCCTTCTTTTTTGTCAGATTTATTAACTTGAAATGATCCCAGTATGACATCATATTATTTTCTCTTGTCCTTTGTGCTCACCCCATTCCACACACACACAAACACATACACATACATTGTTAACAATTGAAGTTACTCAGCTAATACCCTTCGTTCAGGATTTCAAGAAAGAATACACCAACAGCTTTAGCATTTGTATATTTACTACAGTTCATTTTTAATAGTTATTGTACCACATAACCAGTAGAGGCGGTCTTTTCTCTTCTTTATTCCTTGTAGTACCTTATTCTTATTTTCATAATAGCTAAAAGCTGTATTTTTGCGTGTTCTCTGATTCTCATTTCACAGTATGCTAATATGCAAGTGACATTTTCAGATTGGTTCTTTTTGATCCCGATTGGAATCCAGCCATTGATGCTCAGGTAGGTAATGAGCATAGTTAAGGTTTATTTCCCTCGATCATTTTAATTTGCAACAGAGCAATAAATCTTTCTATTGCATTACAAAATTGTAAATCTTTCTATCGCATTATAAAACTGTAAAGTCCTTATATTTAAACAGGAAAATTTATACTTATAAACCTTTTCATAAAATGATTGATATTTTAAGGCCATGGCTCGAGTATGGAGGGAGGGGCAGCAAAAACCTGTTATCATATACAGACTTCTGACAACTGGAAGGTATTATTTTACTCAAATATTCAGAATCTGTTGCTTAAATGAAGGGAATTCAAAATTCAAACTATTTAAGCTGGATTAGTTTTCAGGAGTTGTTCTTCTTTATCAAAAATATAAAGTATGCTTACAGTTTTCCAGAAAATAAAAGTAGTTTATATAAAAAAAATTACTTAATCTTTTAATAAGCTACAAAATGATAGCAAGAAACCCTTCAAGAATCATGAAAGATATCTGACCCACTCCAATCTTTTTTATATATTTCCTTTTTGCTCCATTTGCTTTGGCTCTAATCACTTATTAATTGCTTAGTTGCTAATACTCTAGACAGCTTTGTTGCACTTTGAAAAAATAAGTGGGGCATTTTTTGGAAGGAAGAACTTTATTTCTTACAAGATGTAATGATAGCAAATCCATCATCTTTGATGCATCACTTCAGTTTAGGAGACACCATTAATATATGGATGGTATCTCACCACTAGCAATACCAAATACAAAATTACATAAGGCCCTTACTTCCTGTTACACCCCGAATTGTAAGCTACTACGTAATAGTATTGCATAGGGCCGAAAGATTGTAATGTGAACTCAATGCTTGAATAAAATGTGTACCTTGTTGTCAATATGAGTGTTGTTACAATTAAATGATTGTCTCATTTTAAAGTATTTCAATTGATGTCATTCTTGGTGTAATTATGTATATTAAGTTATAGAATTGTTAATATTCTAACTTGTGAAATGTTGTATCTATACTATTATGTTGTGAGCATTTGACTTCCGTGGACGTATCTCAGTGGATGTAGGTATAGGTACCATTCCTCCAGGCGGAGGGGAAATATCACTTGGGAGAGGGGCTTGGTCGGTTAATCGGTAACGATAACCAATTGAGCATACACACACATCATTATAGGTTTGGAGGAATTGAGTCAGATAAGTTGGTATTGATAAGTCATCCATAGGCGTAAACTGGCATTAGGAGTCGTGTCTTCTTTTGTACTTTTTTTAAGTGATGTGTTTCTGTTAACTGCCTCATGGTATTAAATTCATTACAATGGATCGTATTGGAATGCAAGTAATTAGGCTATGTATGTATAGGTATATACATCACCTATAGCATGAAGGATATTAATAATATTATATTATTATTGCCTGTTAATATATATGCATATTAATATTATCTAATAAATATATAAATGTTAAAGTTAAAAATAATTAACATAAATATATATATATAAATTACTTAATATAATAACATATATATATATATATATATATATATTTATATAAATTATTATAACTTTAATATATTATATAAATATAATAAATTAATATATATATTATTTAATAAATGAAGATCATTGTTTATTCATTTCTCATCATATATTTGGAAATCGAATGTTTGCCAAGTATAAAGGAAATCGACTTCACCTATTTTCTTCTTGGAATAAATTTGAAAATAAGTAAAGGCTTCTCTAATGTTTAAAAGGAAATATTCAATGCATAAACTTTAGACTTAATAAAGTCTGTTTGAAAATAATTGTATTTTTCCTGTGAATGAAAAATGACGGAAGAAGCTAAACCGTGCGACTGTGCAAGAGCGCTTCACCAGGGAGAACGAATCTACAGGGGTGATGCAGCCAAGAGGTAATTGTTGTTGCTAAATGAACCAAGACTTTTTCTAGCAAGTTGAATCACCTTCTTGTTGGCGCCATGTTTTAGAAATCACTTGTAAGTGGCAAAATCTAATGAATAGTTGAATTTTTTTGATAATGCTGTCAATAATTCAAGTCGAATCATTGCCAAAATTGCTTAGTTAGGGCTTGGAAACCCGCCAAGTGCCCTTGAATAAGTTTGCTTGAATGTGTTGTCAGTTTGCATAAGGAAATGCGTTGCTTTCCTGAGTCTATTTAAAGGCTGCCATTTGCTGCGAATATTTACCAATTCATTACCAGTCCCTATCAATTCACACTTATTCAATCTGTATTCTTGAGCAATCTCTTTGTTATCCTAAGCATCATTATTCATACCATTATTGTGAGAAGTAATCATTGCTGTGAGTAAGCCATATTCTGAGAAGAATCATTGTTGTGAGTAAGCCATATTCTGAGAAGAATCATTGCTATGAGTAACCATTATTCTGAGAAGTTATTTACTGTGAGTGGCCATATCTTGAGAAAATCATCATTGCTGTGAGTAACCATTGTTCTGTGAAGAATCATCATTTTACTGTGTGAGAGCCAATTCTGGAAAGAGTGTTCTACTGTGTGAAAGAACAGAGAAACTCTGCAATCCGAGTTACTGTAGGAAAAGACCATCATCATCATCTGTGGAAACTTGATTTACAGGCATGATTATCTTGTTCTCATTTCTTCTTGATTTTTAAAGAAATCATGCTAAACCTTTGAAGTTTTATTCTGCTTTTATAGTTAGAACTTGTGAAGAAATGTTAGGCAAATGAACTATGATACTGTTGTATGGTGCTTGCATTAGAATGCCCAAAAGTTGCATTAAGTAAATAAGTCATAGGTGATGCATGATTGTTTAAAAGAACATTTATCTGTCTTGAAAGGTAGACAATGCATTTAGTATTATTGCTTATTTGTATGATCTCTATATATGGAGAATATGATTGTACTAGTTACTAAATACTAGGACGAAAATGAAGGCATTAAGTCAAGTAACGAACCACAACTTAAGTTAATAGGTTAACTTAGACAGCCTGAGGTACTCCTAGGATGAAGATGTCCAGTAAAGGAAGGGAATTTATGATTACTTGTTATGCTGTTTCATTTCTAGTAGACAATGCATTTAGTATTATTGCTTATTTGTATGATCTCTATATATGGAGAATATGATTGTACTAGTTACTAAATACTAGGACGGAAATGAAGGCATTAAGTCAAGTAACAAACCACAACTTAAGTTAATAGGTTAACTTAGATGTCCTGAGGTACTCCTAGGATGAAGATGTCCAGTAAAGGAAGGGAATTTATGATTACTTGTTATGCTGTTTCATTTCTAGTAGTTTAGTTTGATGTAGGATGTCTGGGGTACGGATTACCTAGGGAAGGACAAAGACCTACGTGTAGTGTAAGATAGCCCTAAGTCAAATTGACCCTGAATAGTGTATATGATAGATGACCTTCATTCGAAGTACTGAGTGAGAACACTTTGGCCAAAGTAGTGAAATGTACGACATCCACTTAGATGTGAGTTAGTTGAGACTACACTGGCAGTTCATCGTGATCCTTAAAACAAGCTAGTTCGGGATTGTGAAATAGCAAGTTCTAGTTTTGTAGGACACACCACTATGCTCAGTCGGTAAATAGTATCGGTTACCCTACCAATCTCTTCGTTGAAGGGAGGGTCGTCTATTGAATGATAGATGTGCGGGGGACCGCATTATAAGTCCGTGGTTGGCGGAAAAGCACTCGAGTGATGTTTCTCCTCCTTACCAGGTTATTGAGGCACCGAGATTTGAAAAGCGGATTCCTGGACCTTCTTACCACTATCAGTTCAAAAGCTCAATGAGCTATGTATGTGCATGTATGTATATTTTCTTTGATGCTCTTTTGAAAAGGAAAAGTTTCGTTATTTGAAATATGTTGTCTTGTTCATTTGAAAGGAAAATTGTTAGTTAGCATGTATCTTGTTAATTGTTAATGTAATGGAAAAAAATGTTTCAGTACTTTCTTATATGCATGTTATCTATGTTAAAAGTTGTAGATTAAGATTTTTTTTTACTTAGAACTAGTTCGTTACACTTCTTTAGGGATATTGATTGTTGAGGGCACTACAAGGATGCCGATTTTTTATTCCAAATACATAGAGATGCTATTAAGGAGATTGGGCTAGAGAATGTGGTTCAAGTAGTGGCCGATGTTGCATATGTGTGCAAAGTTGTAGGAAAATTGATTGAGGTGGCCTACAAACATATTTGGTGGACTCCATGTTGTGTGCATGCCATGAATAATGCACTTCAGGACTTCGAAAAAATTACATGGATCAAAGATGTGGTTCATGATGCTAGAGATGTGTAGATGTTTATCTACAACCACCATACTTCACACGCATTCTTTAGGACCTTCTCTTAGAAGGAGTTTTTGAAACTTGTGGAGACAAGATATGCATCATACTTCATTCTTTTGGAGAGGATGCTTGAGTTGCAAGGGGCATTGCAACTAATGGTCATGATAGTAGAGTGGAATCGGTGGTCCACTTTTAAGTCAAAGCAAGGGAGGAGGGTGAAGGAGGTGGTGAAGAGTGATACTTTTCGGGCTGATGCAATGTAACGACCCCCAAACCGGGTAAACAAAAATTTTCTACTTTCACTAATAAGATACAAGGAAATACATTTATAATGACAAAGTAAATAACTTTTCTTTTCATTCTAATTGAACATTTCATCATAAAGAAATAAATGACACAATACATCATTGTTCTATTTTCCAAGTAAATAACAGAGTACGCTTTCATGATTACTTTTCTTTCAAATAAAAAAAAGCAAGGTAAGAATCTTACAAGTTTCAAACATAGCTCGGAAGCTTTTGAGCAAATAGGAATAAGACTGTCCAGGATCTTCCCTTTCAAACCTTGGTTCATCAGAAGTCTACCGTGGAGGAGAAACATCACTCAGGTGCTTTTCCACCAACCACGGACTTATATTGCGGTCCCCCGCACGTTTACTGTTAAGTAGACGGCCCTCCCTTCTTCGAAGAGATTGGTTGGGTAACGATTCTGTATGACCAACTGAGCATAGTGTGTAATCCTACATAACTAAATCCTTGTGCCCTCACAATCTCAATCTAGCATGTAACCTGGATTACTGTGAACTGACAGTGTAATTCGTCTCACAGTCTAAGTGGACGTTAGGTATACTACACTACTTTGGCCAAAGCATTTCGGCAGTACTTAAACTGACGGTCATCTATCACTTGCACTAAGTCAGGTTCAGTTTGACTTAAGGCTGCCTTATCCTACGCGTAGGTTGAGTCCTTTCCGTGGGTAGTCAATCACCCTAGACTTCCTACTTCAACTACTTAAACAGGAAATGGAGTACAGTCAACAAGGGGTCCCTCTGGTACTTCCTAACATGGAAATCTTTATCCATGGAGTACATAGCTTTCTCTAGTTAACCTATTTAACTCTAAAGCTTTAGACTACCTTGGTACCGAATCCACCCTCGTCCTAGTATTTAATAACTAGTTCCTTTTCCTTTATTTAAGGAGTTCAAGCAGTATTCAAGTAATACAAAACATAAAGTACTTTTATTAAAAAGTAATCAAACATTTCCCTTTTATGCTATTCCTTTTCAAACTCTCCTATGAAATCAAACTATTTCATTTCAACAAGCTTTTAAGCTATTTCCAATTCAACAAGCTCTTAAGCTATTTCTTAATTCAATAAGCCTTTTCTAATGAAATTAAGCTATTCCCAATTCAATACAATTCCTTAGAAAAATAGAGGCTTTCTAATATTTTTCCTTTCATACTACATCATAATGCAAAGCATAATCAAGCAAACAAATAACTCATTTTTAAATCAATGACATAAATTCTACAAAGACATTTCTCATGCCTGATTTCCTTGCTACGAAATGAGTTTGATCGGTAGTTTCAACTCTTCCTCCACCGTTCTTCACAGCCTTTACCAGCTACTTCTCATAGCATGAACAAATACAACTCTCAAATAAATGCAGCTCGGTAATGAGGGAATGTTGCTCTCAGCAATACAGTCACAGCAAAATGATATATGGCTCTCAGCAAAATTGTAGATGGCTTTCACAAAATTGTATATGGCTCTCACAATCTAAATAGCAATGATGGTTTGCAACTCACAGGAAATGCAACAGTAGTGATGGTGAAATAAGGCTCTCACAAAACTCAACAGCAAAGAGGGATTGCAATACACAGAAAATGCAACAGTAATGAAATTCGTAATTCCAAATGCAAAGGAAAGTGGTAAGTTTAACAATGAGAGCAGCCTCTTTATATAGGTTTCGAATTCTCATGTTTACTACATTGTAGGCATGAGAATTCGACACCTCTCCTATTGACATTGTCAAAATGTGCAGTGGCAAACAAATAACCAGACACTCAGCAAATTTAAGTGATGATTCAACCTTATTTTCGAAGAATGCTTCAACTCTCACATGGCGAATTCGTGAAGCATCCACGTACAGGCATAGTCACTGAAAATGCCCTCAAAAATGGCTATGAACAAATGGCGTTTTAAGTTCGCTGTTGAAAACGTCAAGGGTTACACATAGATGTTTTTGGCTTCCTTCCGCCCACGCGTCCCAAATTGGTGGCGTTTTAAGTTCGCTGTTGAAAACGTCAAGGGTTACACACAGATGTTTTTGGCTTCCTTCCGCCCACGCGTCCCAAATTGGTGGCGTTTTAGCAGTTGCGACCAAGTCTAAGATGTGCGAGCTGGGCGCGGGTTCATTCTTCATTATTTCCATTGTTTTCTGGTTCTCACAGTTGCGCGATTTCTTCCCGTGAAGAAATCCGCGATTTTTAGCTTATTCAAACATTTACTTTAAATCTTTTAAAAGTCTATAGTTTCAAACATTCATATTTCCTTTAATATTTTCCAATATATTTCCAATGGCTTTAAATTTCGAAATTCCTTTATTCCATATGGTAAATGCAATTAACTACCAAATGACTATATAAGTCCATTTCAAATATTTCCAAGGCAAAGTCATTTTAATATATAATTTAAAATGTTATAAATACATTTAACACTATATTTAATATAAACCATTATAGTTTTTATTTCACCTTTATTAAAATATATGAATATATCTATATAATATCCAAATATTAATATAGATATACCAATATATTTCATTATCAATTAAACTATAATAATGTCTATATTAAATATATTATTAAATATATTTATAAATATATCCACATTTACATTTAAACATATCTATACATGTTTATTTCCAATTATCCAATTACGTGTATTATAGGCCAGTCAGAGCACCTTTAATATACGTAATTGCACAAACATGTATATATACATTTAACTGTAAATTCCAGGCATCAGTATAGCTTATCAGTTCACATTTCACATTCAAGGTTCACAGAACAGTAAGTCAGTCAATCAAGTAACACCACTCATTAAGCATAAAGAAGTAATCAGAAACTCCTAAGCCTAAGGATGACTTATCATGACAACTCAATCTGACTCAGTCCCAAAACCCTTAGTGAAGTGTGTGTATGCTCATATGATCAACTTTACCGGTTAGCCGACCAAGTTCCTCTCCCGAGTGATGTTTCCCCTCCACCTGGAGGAATAGTTCCTGTTCCTGCATCCATGGCACAAAACCACAGCAGTCAATTGCTCACAATATTTGCAGTATATATAAATCAAATATATAAAACAAGACTAATTACTTTCCTCTATCCATTGCTTATCCAAGAATAACATCAATCAAGAATACAGAATGAGCCAATCATAACATGTAAACAGATTCTCAAATTGATAACAAGGATCAATCACATTTTATTCATTCAAAACCTCCCTTACAATTAGAATGCTCTAAGCATTACTAGAATAGTAACTATACAAATTCCGAGGTGTAACATGCAAAATAATTGTTGCCATCATTCCTCCAATTTTCACAGTTATTAGATACGGGGACACAAATGCGTCTAACCTTGGGGAGGTGTATGAGTGTATTGATAGTATTCTTGGCTAAATGAAAGCTATTGTAGAAGAGAAAGACTCCACATTAACATTCTACAATGAGCACATTCAGCCAATCATTCCTCACCGATGGGATAAACTCAACACTCCCTTATGCATGGTTTTCTATGCATTGAACCCCAAGTGGTATGGGCAAAGGTTGAGGAGGATTACTTCTATACAGGATGTTGAGGTGTAGGCAGGGTTCATGAAGGCCATTCAGAAGATGTATGATTCTACACAAGCTTGCATTATTTGTATTGAGTGGGCAAAATTTTCCACTCTTAGGGATATTGAGAAGAGGCCAAGATAGATAAGGAGACCATGGCACAAGAGGATCTAATTCTATGGTGGACTGTGCATGGGCCTTATTCTTTAACCACCACACTAGCCATTTGTTTGTTGTCCCAAGTTTCTAGTTCTTTTGTTGTTGAGAGGAATTGGTCTACTTATAGTTTCATCCACTTTGTTAAGAGGAACCAACTTACCTCTAAGAGAGTGGAGAAGCTTGTAGCTATACATAGTGCCTTGTGTCTCATTGACTGCAACATGCTTATGTACAAGGAGAGTCTAGTAGCTTGATGAGATGTAGAGCCAGAGGAGCCAACATGGGTTGATGAAGATTTAGCATGGATAAGACTGGTTGGTATTGCTTTGGAGGATCTTGAGCGTGAGGAGTCTACTAGTTTGAGTGATGAGGAGTTTGGTGCAGACTTCGAGGATGAGTGATGGTTTAAGTCGCCGATCCATTGGCCAATTGTATTTTTGAATGTAATCATCATTTTGACATTTTGAATATAATATAAACATATGGATGTTCGGCATTTTCATTATCCATTCAATGCAATATCAAATATTTCTAAGTATTTCAAAGTTTCATATGTTATTCCTTGTATATTATTTTATAACTTTTTCTTTAAGTAATATATATTTGCACTACTATCCCCTCACCAACCCCAAATCTAGACCCTTGGTCCCCCGTTCCTTGAAACACATACCCCCCCATCCCCTTGTCTCGAGACCTCGTGGAACAATGTATGAGACATGCCTTGTAGAAACCCACAAAAGTATTGATTAATCTGTTTACCTTTATATGTTTTCATACTGTGTGTACGTGCCCTCTCTACCTCTTGATTTGCATTTGTGCCTTCTTTATAGCATACACTATGAAGACCTCTCTTTATCCATCAAAAGAAATATCACATATTCATGAAATGAGTCATACAAAGAGTAAATCGTCTTTTCTTTGAATTTTTTGCTATGTATATCTGTCTCCTATATTTATATGTATATCTGTCTCCTATATTTATATTTATATGGGGCCTACCTTGTGGAAGCCAACAAGAGGATTGACTTTTCCATATATCTTATATGTTGTTCATATTGGGAATATGTACTCTCCCATTCTTGATTCAAATTTCAAACCTAGGCCTCCTCTATGGAGCACACAGACTGTCACAATTTAGGCCATTGTTTATTTATTTGCCATATATTATTTATTGTAGGAAACAAAAGTTATAGATCTCATCATTTTATGACATAAAATAAATGTGAACAGTCTCTTGCAATCTCAGTATTCCACAGGGACGCGTCCCCCCGGAAAAACCACCCGTTTCCAAGACGGGGAGACGCCTAGGAAACCTCCCTCCGCCATCCCCCCAAAGTCTCCTCCTGGGAGACTCTAGGGAAACTTCTGGGAGACTTTTGGGAAACTTCTAGACGTCCCCTCTACCCAAGGAAACTCCAGGGAAACTTCTGGGAGAGTCCAAGGAAACTTTTGGGAGACTTCCAAAGGCATCAGGCCATTAGCCTGGAGCCATTTACTATTAGTATTTACCATTTCATACTCTGTTTTTGAAGTTTGAAGTTTGAACATTGATGATACAGTGATACTTGATTGTAATTATGATTCATGAATCATGATTATGAAACTCAAATTATGAAACATCTAGTTCTTGTTGCATTTTCCAATGTCTATATTTTCATTTTGATTTTCAATGTTAAGTGGTTCACTAGTTCAATGAAATGATATATCATTGCATTGTGTTATTGTGTTTAAACTTTTAAGTTTTTAAGTTTTGCTTCAATGTGTTAACTTTACTTATTCATTAGGCTTCTATAGTTATATAATTATATTGTTATACATTTTTTTATAACTAATTTTTCAACTACTATATGTATTTCAGCGCCACCCCCCCTTGCCATCCCCAAACTTAGGCCCCCCGTCTCCCATCTCGGAAACGCGTCCCTCGCCGTCCCCCCGTCCCCGTCCCCGAAACTCCGTGGAACTATGATGCTAACAGATATATGTTATGTGGAAATATTGTTAATATGGTGAATGCAGATTTCAAACCAAGATTACTTCATTAAAATCAACATTCATTTGGAAGGAAGAAACCCTAAACCTAATGAACAAATGAATTTCAGGTCAAACTGGGTAAGGGACATTACAGAATAAATCTTTGCATTCATTCTTCTTTCTTTGTAGTTATCTTTCCTATTTCTATTTTAATTTAGTTGCCTTTCCTACTTTTGGGATAAAAGTACAGCCTTAAAAACCCAAATCTTATCACATATGAGGGAGCTTTCCCTCTCAAATGTAGAGGAAGATCACTAATCCAATAGTGAACTCTTTAACTGTTGGAGCATTTATCACTGCCTGTTAGGTGATTCGGGGTCATTTTTCAAGGAAAAATATCAGTGACAAATCTGTTTACAAACAGGTGGTGAAAAGACGTTCTAGGTTAGGAGCTTTTTCCATTTTTTATGGATGCTAGAAGTTTTTTTTAATAAATCATTGTAAGTAAGATTTGAACTTGTATGCTTGCTCTCATTGTTGTTTAAAGTGAAAGATAATAGACGGGGTTTGTATTAAAATGCAATGCATGTCATTGCTTTCTTATATTTCTATTTGTAGTTCAATCATCTGAGATTATTCTAACTTTCTGAGTCTTACAATTTGTGAAATGAGTTTAAGAACTTTCAGTATAAAACAGAAATGTGAATGAAGCCTACGACTTCTGGATGGTGTACTTTGTAATGCAGGATACAAACTGCATTCTAAGACAGAAATACATGAAGCATTTACTTTTTGACAATAATGCAGAAAAACCTACAACTATACTTTTTGGTTGCATTTATTTTGTTATCGATAAGTTTTCATTTTTTAACATACTATGTATTATATTTTCTGTAGAGTATCTGGCTTATATTCTTTAGTGGCTGCATCAAAGTTCAATTTAGGTTTCTGTTCAAAATTTACAGTTTTTCAGTTTGCTGAGTTATTACAAGGTTTTGTTGAAATTTTCCTGAGTCTGGGTCTCAGTCCAAAATGTGTCTAGGGAGTGCAAGTGGAGTTCAAATCTCAATAATATGATCTGAACCAGTGAATTTGATCCATTCAACATGCTGCAGCAGATGAATCAGCAGACTCATCTGCAGATTCCTCTCCTCTAAAACCAACTGAATATACTTTGTGTGCCTCTCTGAATTCCAAGGCAATAGAGTTCCCATTCTTTTGGCTGATGATAATGATGCTCAGGTGCAAGTGTGAAGTTTGGATTACCCAAAATACTGTGGGAAGTGCAAAAGATGACTTCATGGATATAAATACAGAAATCTATAATAGAGATTCCATATTGTATGATTTCATTATTTTGTTATGAAGATTATTTATCTATGCTATTTACTTTTGTCAGAAAAGCTTGTCTTATCTCTTCTTTAAGTTTCTTGCTCTTTTTGAATCGTATAGTTACATAACATACGAATGATGAAACTATCTACAAGCTGCATTTGTCTAATTAGAGATTTGGAAAATATCTCTTTATGAGTGTATTTGTTTACATGTTTGAAATCTATCTCCACATTGTTATAATAAACATATATGGAGAGAGCTTAACAACAAAATTTGCTGACGTGTTATTTGGAGTGTCATTCCAGTCATGATTTACGTGTTATCATTGTCTGCCATTTTGTCCTGTTCAAGACTGCCTTGTCAGCAATTCTTTTGTTTTTATTAGTTATCTACACAAAATGTTTCAAGTGCTATACAGCATCTAGAGTAATATTAATTGCTAAATATCTATGTTCCATGGTGTTTCTGGGATGAAGATAGTTGGATGGCAGAGGACACATTTTGGGGACAGCAGTCTTAGGGCCGTTTTTTGGGGACAGCAGGGGGATATATGAATTTAAAAAAAAAAATATTATAGAGAGAGGCTCAAATTTCTACAAGTTATTGGACAAATGTACAATAGCACAAATATAACACGACATTGTTAAAGTGATGTTGGATGATGTCGGGAGAAGCCTGCATGCCAACTACATTCCAAAAAGAAATTGTTTCTCTGCACTTTTCACACAATAACACACTGTACCAGACCATGGCCAATGCACCATTAATCTCTTTTGCAACTTACAATAATAACCGACTCTAATACCATATTGAAAATTTTGAAGTTTAAGATTTTTTTGAACAAAAAAATCAGAAATCCAAATTATTTCAGTGTTAACTGTTATACAACTTACGGTTAGTGTTAACTGCTGTCATGATTAATTTTATAGCTGTTATATTGCTATCATGATATATTTATTGCTGCTTTTATAATGCTGTCATGATATATTTAAAAGGATTTTTTTAATGTTATGAACAATTTTTTTTTAAACATTATAAAAAGTTGCCTTGCAATTGGGGACATCTGGCCGTCACTGAGATGATTATAGGGGATGTCTCAGATGTCCCTAGCCCTCTTGGGGACAGCCAAATGTCCTTGCCACCTTTCCTATTTCTGCAACATGTTTCGAAAACATGTCAAAGATTTGAAGATATTTTGGGGACGGCCAGGGGATGTCCCCTGCCATCCCACTGTACCTGAAATGCCATTGGGGACAGGATGGGGGTTTGAGGGTCGGGGATGCATCCCTGCTGAAGACAGTTAAGTATTGACGATTGCCTGCTTAGTAGCATTATTGCTATATTTGCATCTTTGCAAACTGTTCCTAAATTCCAAACAAATTCCAACAATTATTTAGATTTCCTTTATATAAATGTTGGGGACTTGTTGCTTTGGTGTTTGAGTTACTTCCAAGCATTAAAAACACTAGTGAGCCAAAATAATTCCTTCTCATCTTGATGATGGATCATGAAGTTTGATCAGGAACGTTTGATAAAAATTGCACAGTCAAATCCAGAAATCTGTTATAAATTATTAATATGGACTGGAAACTTCATGCTTTTAATTTTAATCTCCAAGATAGACAAACTGCGCCAGTCAATGTTGCAGATTTTCTCTATACTAGTGCAAATTAGTCATGCATTTTCGATGCTATCCTTGTTTCCCATCTGTATTTTCTTGTACTGAAGTATATGTTATAGCTAAATAGAGTTAGCTAACTACAGCAATAATCTCGAATAGCAGAAACAACAAAATAGTTAGTACTGTGTGCATTTGTGTTTCACCACATTAAAATTGGAAGACTATCTAATCAAGTGTTATTAGTGTCCCTTGAAAGAAAACCAGAAAGAAAAAGTACAAGATTGCAATTAAAGTAGACCGCATAGGGTTGCCTTGGTTACAATAATATCATATCTTTAATTCCTTTGATAATATTCACTACAGGCTGTTACTGCTGTTTTTGTTACTTAACAGTTTTAATCTTTTGTTAAAGCGTTGAAGAGAAGATATATCAAAGACAAGTGATGAAAGGTGAAGTTGCAGCTACAATTGAAGGACATACTGACTCTGGGATTCCAAGCAAAAGGAGTGGTCAACACTTTAGTCGGGAGGAATTGCAGGAATTATTTACTTTGCGCTTGGTAAGAATGATCTCATAAGTTAATTTGTTTTTCCTTATTAGGTTTTCACCCCAAGTTCTTTATACCACAAAACAGATATTGAATAAAAGTTCATTGTTTTTTCAGGATACACTTTGTGACACATATGACTTGCTTGCATGTTCTAAATTTCCAATCTTTGAAGATTGGAAAGATTATTCTAAAAATGTCGAGGATTTAGCCCTAACAGATGCCATACATGATGGCACAATAACATTTGTGCACCAAATCAGAGAATTAAAAATGGATGTAGATTGATATGTTCTTTATACTTTGCTAGAAATTCCATATCGTGAAATATTACATATTTCTAGGGGAAGAAGATATTTTTCTTAAATCAACAATAAAAATTATAAGAGTGGAGACATTCTTTGTCTATATATTTTAGGCGAGATGAGAACCATTCGTTCACACCTTCATTTTACTTTTTTTGTATTGTTTTAGATGATCCCCTTTGCTATATTAAATCACGATGGTCTTGTTGAAACTTCAATAAACAATTTGGTATAAAAGCTGGTGGAAGTTCTTGTCACAAACCCTTCCCCGATCTAGCAATGACGTAGAATCATTTCTTTAGAGGAATGAGGAAATGAATGGATGATCTATATACAATTAAACTAAGTGCCCCCCTCATCTGTAAGCAAAACAAAGGATGGCAATAGTCTAATTACAACATTGAAACATATACAGCATAAGTATGGATGAAATAGAGATAGAGATGAGTGTAGGCAAGTTAGTAACTATTTTGATATATACAGTTGCCCCTTAAAGATACTTGGGACACCCGCTTGTGAAGCAATTTAAGATACCTTGAAAAAAGAAGAGTAAATGTAATGAAAATATGGAATTGGTATTAGTATGAATATTGAAAAGAATGTTGGAATTGGTATTAGTATGAATATTGAATAATATGCTTGCATGCGCTTGGTTGATGTAGAAGATGATGAGTCAAAGGTGTTCCATGTTACATCTATAGCTAGTGTTGTGTGATGTTCCAAGGGTGGTGTGTAATGTCACAAATAAAATAATTTTTTGATTTCTATATATTAAAACAATATACAACAATTATGAGACAAATAATATGTTTCCAATCATCATGAAATTGCTTTTCAAAATAATTCAAAACACTCAGTTTTATAGATTTCTCCGCAACTATGCACCGAAATTTGGCTATTTTTGCACGGGAAGTTTTGAATATTTCTCTATTAACGAAATATGATTTTTACATATAATATGTTGTTACAACATTAAAACCTCCAGCAACAACAAAAACAACACCTACAACAGATTGATAACACAAATATGCAAACAAAACTAACAATTTTACTGCATTCAATTTCACCAATAAACATATAAATGACAAAATATGAGCTCCAACTTATATATATATATATATATATGTTATAAATATGATTTTTACATGGAAATGGACTGTTATGACAGTCATAACATCATTAGCAACAACTCATACAAATCTGGAATCAACAACAAAACAACTAAAGATAAATTGAAAAACTCATTGGAATATCATTTGTAACACTATCAAACTGAACTAATTTTGTACTTTGAAAACTACAACTCCAAAAGAATGGTTTTGGGCATTGATACACCAAATGACAAAAAAAATACCTACAAAAAATGGAACCTGAATTGCAAACCAATATCGACAAACAAACACACCCAAAAACTAGTTGAAATTGTAATTTTGTAAAGCTTTGTTGCACTCCTTAAATGAGAATGCCCGCATGTACCAAACTGGTTTTATTCTCTGATACTTGCAATCAATGGGTTTTCATCCATTGATCACCAATCTCAAATGAATTTTTGTCCACATAAGATTATTTGTTGAACACAAGTGTTCAGACAAATTTTGATAGGGTTTTGATAAGATGAAAAGAGATGCTTGGAATGCAATTTGCATACAAATATATAGAGCAAGTTCAAACAATACAAATATATAGAGCAAATTCAAACTACCTTGTGGAAAAATAAATAAAATAATATGATTTTCATTAATTTCCCTCCAAAGATGCTCACCAAAATGGCTCTTGCAAGGTTTTTGATTAAAACTAGAAAATAACTCCCACTATGACATGTCATAAAATTTGTCATAATTATCATAAAATATATTATAATTAGGTGCAACATGATCTTGAAAGTTACTAATTGGCATTGTAATAAACTCCACACTCCATTTTTGGTTGCCAATACCAATAAGTAATAAAATATATTTAATATTTAATTGATCCCATTTAAATATCTTGAAAATATAAAATTATCTTGGGTTCAAAATATTAATATTAAATAAATTATTTTCCAAACTCCTTCCCTAACCCACAAAGAATAGTGGAATGAACATTTTGTCCATAAAATTGAATTAACTAAAATTGAGACATCACAAGTTTGCCCTTCCCAAAATTGCTCGTCCTTCCCAAAATTGCTTGTCCTCAAGCAATTGTAAAGCATCATGCTCAAGAATCATTGTGCCAATGTGATGAGTCATGCTATATTGCCTATAGGGCCTAGATATTGTACCTGATATATGATGTGTTTTGCCAAGGAATTCTATGCAAACCCACATTTTCAATTGTCTTAATGCCAATGTCATGAATCAAATTGAATTGTCCATGTAATTTGAATCCTATACTTGTCAAGTGAGACAACTCTTGCCAAGAGCACTACAAGATGCACCATCCAATCAAATTTAGTAACACTCCCAAAAATCAGGTAGTATGAATCTCAAGTCAAGCCCACATGGTGGAAAGCTACAAATTTCTATACCATAGAGTGAAAGGACACAATTTCCAATTGTTTCAGGCTAAAGAATCTTATTAAGGACCTAATTGATAAGGGATATATAGCCATTGAGAACCAAACCAATACCTCAAATAATGATCACGTAATCTTCAAGGATTTGTTACATAACCATGGGAAGGGAAATACCTCCAACCAAGGTAGTACCTAAATAATAATGCCAGCTATAATGTTGTCAACTATGAATATATTGTGAACCAAATTCAAGAAACTAATAGTCAAGTGTCTACCATTACCATAAAGACTAAGAATCATGAATGTGTCATTACAACCTGTAGAGGTAAAATTACCCTTCAAGGCACTACATCTAAATATCAACCTACCTCAATATAATCTCCTAGATCATTTGGGTAAAACACTTGCGTAGATATCCATTTTAGAGCTTTTGTGTATATCTCCTCTTCATAAGGATATCTTAGATAAAGCTCTAAAAGAGTCTTCAGTACCCACTGACTTAAATATTGACTAATTTCAAGCTATGGTAGGATATCTTACATCCACGCATCAACTCGCGTTCATTGTTAAAGATGTCTCAATCCATAAGCCTATTCATAATGATACCCTTCATCTAGAAATTTTCATCCATAAGCATAAGATTGAACAAGTCCTAATAGATGGTGGAGTTGGTTTGAATACTTGCACCTTCGAACTGGTAAAGACATTAGGATACTCTGAAGGAGTCATAGATCTGAACAAGAAAATAGTCATCAAAGCATATGATGATGTAGAGTGTCCTTCCAAAGGAACAATCACACTACCTTTACGAGTTGGTTTAATAACAAAGGATACATTATGCCAAGTCTTGGATCTTGAGCTTCCATATACTACACTTCTCAGTCACTCATGGATACATGTCATGCAGGCCATTCCATCTCCCTTCCATCAATGCATACAATTTCCATACACTAGAACATAAGTTATTATTTTTGGAGATCCCAATCCCTTTCACTATTGTAGTAATTTGAGGGGACAAACAAAACAACAGGTTCCAAACAATGGTGAAGCTTCATCCGCTTCATCCTATATTGATCCTAATACATTGACCAAATCGTCTAATCAATCTACCATTATGCCTAAGGTCAAGGTCCAGATACAAGATACATAATGTGGTGAATACAACATAAAAGAGTCCTTTTGCATAAGACAACTTCCATCATCACCAAGGTCCTATGGAAAATCCCTTGCAAAACAAGAAGTATTTGTAATTATCATAAAAGGAAGCTTGACCACATTTTCAAAATGAGGTGAACTCCACAAAGAAGACATTGAACACATCTCCAAATGGATTTACAAAGATGAAGAAGAGGCCATCATATTACCCATTGAGAAATACTCTAAAGGTTTTCAGATTATGGAACAAATGGGATATGATGGTCATAGTGGTCTTGGTCTACATAACAAGGAATTCTAGAACCCATTTCCATAATATAAAAACCATGTTCTCAAGAGCTAGGGTTTGTAAAACATTAGACCGTGTCTCTTGATATCAGAACTATCCTTACAGAGGAAGCAAAATCTTTTCATGAAGTTGAAATTTCTAATATGGGTACTTACAACTCCTCAGTGTATCACCAAGCTATTCAATGAACATAATGTCAACACATTATCATTCATATCTTTTAACCTCACATATTCCAACAACCTATGATTAGTCTACCCTCAACTCATTGACTAGGATCAATGAGGACCTTTGAGTCTAGATATATTCCAAAATGATGAAGCCATAATTGAGTTCATGGGACTACGAGATGGAATTCCACTTGTGGATCATAGAGCTGAGTTCACTATAGATCTTGACAACACGACATATTTTGGAGACCTTCCAATCACAAAAATATAACCATGAAAAGGTCCCTTAGTGAAAATCGTATTGTGACACTTTTTTACCAAAAAAGTAAAAACAAAGGATGTATCTGACAATGAAACCTTTCTAAGGCACCTAAGGATAAAAGGCTTGACATTCTCCCTCTATCCACAAATCATGAGAGATCACCAATACTTGTCAAGAATTCTGAGGAAGCAAACGTCAACACCACATATAGTGTTTGAATCACATATTTTACATCATTATCAGATCAAGAGAGAGAACTAAGTTCCTTGTATTCTTTCAGGACAAACAAGTGAACTTCACATGGTCCAATGTGGATATGCCAGAATTAGATCCATAGTTATTTCTTCATCACCTAATGGTAACCCCAAGGGCAAAGTCAGTTAAGAAAAAGCTACGTAAGATGCATCCACAAATTGCACGACTTGTCAAAGTTGAGCTACAAAAACTTTTAGATGTTGGATTCATAATACCAATTGACTATCTTGAATGGATGTCTAAGCTTGTACTTATTACAAAGCCAATTTGGAGGCCTTCACACATGCATGGAATTCAAAGACCTCAACAAAGCATGCCCAAAAGATGGTTTCCCTTTGCCCAACATAAATATAATTGTGGATCTCATAGATGAGCATGAGATGCTATCACTTATGGATGGTTTTTTAGGATGTAATCATATCTGAATAGTCATAGGGTATCAACACAAAAGGAATTTCACATGTCCATGGGGAACGTTCTAATTGAACACCATGCCCTATGGTCTTAAAAATGTTGGAGCTACCTATCAACGGGCTATGAATACAATATTTCATGATATGATGTGTGTCTTCATGAAAGATTATGTTGATGATCTATTAGCTAAGTTGACTACCAAGGGAGATCATCTAGATGTGCTTGCACAAATATTTGATAGACTTGAAAAATAGAATGTCAGATTGAATCCTAAGAAGTGTATCTTTGGGGTTACTTCAGGGAAGTTACTAGGCTACATTATTTTTTGAACAGGCATAGAGGTTAATACTACAAAGGTTAAAGCTATAATTGATATGCCTCCACCTACAAATCTAAGCATCTGTGTTGTCTACAAGGTAAATTGCAGTCCATCTGCAGGTTCATTGCTCAATTACCTGATAAGTGTCATCCATTCACACATCTGTTACACAAGGGTGTCACCTTCAAATGGGATGAGAATTGTGACCATGCTTTCCAATTGTTGAAGGACTATCTTGCTTCTCCTCCAGTTCAAGTAAAATCATTTTTGCATTACATCTCCGCTATGACATCGATATTAGAAGCTTTAATTGCACACCATGACTCTTCAGACAAGGAAAGGGTTGTGCATTATATCAGTCACACCTTAGTAGGATATAAGCTTAATTATACCCCTATTGAACATGCATGTTTGACAATTGTTTTTACTTCCCAAAAGCTAAGCCATTATATGTTGAACAATCAAACAAAGCTCATCGCCAAGATCAATCCCCTTAAGCATCTTTTAAACAAAGCTCATCACCAAGATCAATCCCCTCAAGCATCTTTTAAACAAAGCTCATCACCAAGATCAATTCCATCAAGCATCTTTTAAACAAAGCAACACTCATAGGTAGGCTAGAAAAATGGGTCATGATCCTTAGCGAATTCGACATCAAATATGTGGACACAAAATCTATCAAGGAATAAGTGATTGCTGATCTGTTAGAAAATTCCCTTACAATTGCATATCACCCATTAGTATTTGATTTCTAGAATGAATGAATATTCACTATGATTCCCTCTCATTTATGGAAATTATACTTTGATGGTTCTTATACTCACCATGGACCAAGATCAAGTGTTCTATTCATTACCGCATAAGGTGATTGTATCCCAAAGTCATATTCATTAGCATTCCCTTGCACCAATAACATGTAGAGTATGAAGCATTGATCAATGGACTAAGAATATAAATACAATGACAGATCAAGGAACTACAAGTTTTTGGTGATTCCCAATTAGTTATCAAACAAGTGAATGATAATTACCAAACTAAGGATGAAAAACTCCAACCATACAATAAAATGGTAGACACTTTGAAGGAGTACTTTACCCATATATCATTTTAGCAAATCCCTAGGATAGATAACAAAAAAATTGACACAATGACAACTATTGGGTCTCTTTTAGACATGTCACATAATACTCAAAATTGTGAGTTCTTAGTGGAATAACTCTTGATCCCCGCATTCAATGTCCCAAAATCTAAACTCGTTTATAAAATTGTTGGTCCCAACTCTCCTTGCTATTGAGAAATTTACACATACCAACATCATAATAACCTTCCACTTGATTATCCTCAAATTAGCGAAAACCCTTCATTAGACACATCCAACTTCGTAATACTTGGCAATATGCTTTATTGAAGGAGTCTTGATAGTACTCTCCTTAGGTGTCTTAACTTGAACAAAGCCCAAACTACTTTAGATGAGGTTCACACCGATATCTATGGGGCACACTCTAGTGGTCCTAATTTAGCTAAGAAACTTGTGAGAACTGGTTACTATTAACCTACAATGGAACAAGAGGCCCATCGGTTTGCTAGAAAGTGTAAAAAATATCAGTAGCATGGAGACCTCATTCATGCACTAGCACATGAGCTACAAACCTTTACTACATATGACCTTTTTCATAGTGGGGACTTAACTTCATAGGTAAGATCCATCCCTCATCATCTAATGGTCATAAATTCATTATCACTTCTACAAAATATTTTACAAAATGGGTTGAAGCCATTCCCCTCACATTTATCACCAGAAAGGAAATATCCAAATTCACTCAATTATATCATTGGTTGATATTGTGTTCCTTCAACCATCATCACTAGCAATAGGCAACCTTTAAAAAATTGGGTCTTTACCATAAATTCCATATTCAACATCAATTCTCTACTCTGTATTACCCTCAATGTAACAACCAAGCTAAGGCACCAAATAAAACAATCCTAAAGATCCTCAAAAAGATAGTAAATGATTTTGGCCATGACTAGCATATCCATATTAACCTCACCCTATGGGCATACTGAACTAGTACTCATACACCAAAAGGAACCACTATGTATTCATTGGTATTTGAAACCGAAGCCATCTTACCTATAGGGGTCAAACTTCCATCACTGAGTATTTCTCTACAACATACCATTGAGAATGAAGAATACAAAGTATCTAGGCTACATGACTTAGAAATGCTAGATGAAAGGCATCGTCAGGTGCTTCAAAATCGCCTTCATCGTAGCTATAACAAGAAGGCCATATCCCACAAATTTAAAATAGGAGATCTAGTACTTAAGAAGAACCAAAAGAACCAACAAGATCATGAAAAGAAGGGTAAGTTTAAACCAAACTGACATGGACGTTTCATTGTTACATCAACTTATAGACATGGAGCATACCAACTGGCTACACCTAAGGGTAAACTACTACATAAACCATCAATAGCATTCACTTGAAAAATTTCTTCACATGATCCTCAAAGTATCCTAATAGAAAATACAGAAAAATATAAAAAATTAGAAAAAATTCAAAAGTAAGAAGAAATAATTCGCCCTATGGTGAAAACCACTTCAATGGTGCCTTGGGTAAGTAACATGGTGAAAACTTGTTTACATGCACCATGTGTAGAAGCCACTATCCACCATCTATTAGCACCTAAATTCCACTCCATTCATAATAAAATCCTTTCATGCACTTATCACCCCTATCATGGCTTGATAAATTTTGATATTTAGGGTCATTCCATTATGTGACCGATGGATTAGTATGGACCGACTACACTTGATCCATGAGGATACAGAGCGTAATGAAGCCACTAAACGTCAATCTCAATAAGATCAATCAACAAAACTAAACTAGGAATCCATTAAAAATAACATGTTCAAATATGAAAGCTTTGAAAACACCTATTCTAATCCATTGAAACTTATCCTATTGGGGGAGTGGTGTCGCATTGATGTGAAATTATGACCCTTTCTCAATCTCGTGTATAAATGAGCTTGTTTCAATTAGTCTTATTGAAGAAAATTGATGAAACCATTGATAGATGTGTATAAAAACATGATTCAAAGCTAAATGCACATGATGCAAGCTATACTAACATGATTTATGCTAAGATGATCAAGATGTGTGAGTGCAAAGCTCATCTAGATGATTTTAAAGTAAAAAGATTCAAACCCTAATTAACCAATAGGCTAAATGTATGCATCTATGTTACCATGGAAGCCATTAATGGAAGCTAAGCTAATTAATGCAAGTGAATTGAGCTAAAATAATGTAAAATATGAGTGCAAATGCAAGTGATTTTAACAGCATAAATTTGATGTTAAAAGATGGATCCATTTGTCTCCAAATAGTGACCTATTATAGGAGAGAAAATGAGAAATGAAGGACTAAAATTAAAAAATCTAATCAATGGTCAAAAAGGAAGGAAGATGGAGGCATGGATCATGGATTCCTATCAAGGGTTGAAAATGCAAGATGATATTTAATCAAGGGCTCACATTTATCCAAACAAACATACTTACAAGACTTGCACAAGAAGTCTTGTAAGTTAACTTGCACATGAAGTCTTCTAAGTTTGTTTCAAAAAAAGAATATTCCCTTGGATATCCTTATGGGTGAGGAAAATAGATATTTAACAAATTAGAACAAAACTTTACTGTGCAAAAGGGGAAGGAATATTTTTGAAATATTTCTTTTGGAGGAATGTGCAAAGGAGGAATATTCTTAAAGGATATTCCCTTGCAAGTGGGTGGGAATTAGATTAATTAGTAATTTGATAATTAAATAAAGTTTTAATTATGCAAATTAGGGGAATTAAATGATATTCATTAAATAAAGTGATTTAATGAAAAAGGGGAAAGTGTTATGATATTTAATTAAATAACTTAGAGTTATTTAATTAAATAAGAAGACTTAGGGACTTAAATTAAATAATTTGATGTATTCAATTTAATAGGATGAAATATTAGTATGAAAGGGGGTGAATTAACTTAATTAAATTAACCAAATTAATAGATGAAAATGACATAACTAATTAAATTGTTGGGCTAATTTAATCAATTAAGTGAAAATGATGGGTTTTAGGATGAAATGATTTTAGTATATCTTATTTGAGTGCATGATATCATTCAGGACATTTTTAAGTGTCTACATTTTGCCCCTTTGAAGCGAGGTACTTATTATGTTCGTTCAAATACTAATGTCGTTTGGATTAAAAATTGTTGCTCAAATAAATAAATAAAAATATGATTTTTAGATGCCCCACTATTTCCTCAGCAGAAGGAATAAACTATGCCCCTACCCCCTCAAGAAATCGGGCGGAAATTTTGAATTTTGGGTTGATTTCTTAACAAAGGTAAAATGTTGCTCTAGGGGTCCGAAAAGGCTCTAGGACACAAAAAAATGCCAAAATGTGAGAAACGATACAAAATAAGCTTCAATTTGGTAAGGTTGGTGAAATTGGTCAAAAACCCTAACTGCATGGTTAAATTAGGGCAAAAAACCCTAATTTTTAGGCATAAATAGGTGATGGAGGGTCACTTTCAATTCATTTGTGTATTCACACCTGAGAGAATCCTTGCAGTTTGAGCTCTGACCTCTTCACTAAATGGCACAACTAGTGCTCCCACAACACATTTTCGACCGGGTTCGAAAGTATCAAAGGCCCCCAGGCGCATGACCAACAGTATGCAATTTGAAAATTTCCTTGCATTTTGACTTTTTGCCACATTTATTGCAGTTTAAAATTTAGATTAGGGTGACATCGCTATGTAGCGACGCTTTTTGAGAATCGGCGATGCTATTTTATATATTTAGCAATGCTATTGTCATGAGTGACACACTTCGTGATTCAGAATTAGGGTTTCCAGATTTCAAATTACGATGCGGGCGTAAATAGCGATGCACCTACCCAATTCAGAATTTAGATTTAGGGTTTCAAAATTTTAAAGTTTAACGCGGCTGTGATGAGCGACGCTAGTCGTGATTTAGAATTTGAATGCATGTAGCATCATTGTTTGGAATTTAGACTATAACGACACTTTTGTGAATAGCGACATTTTTGTCATTTTGGGGGATAAAAACTCCAAACTTAGCCATTGTTTGTGAATTTTGATGTTGTGTGCTTCATGGGTGTAGGAGGTTATCTATCCTTTGATGTCCCGCGAGCACCGATCGATAGTTTTGTCCAGACTTGATGATTTATTTGAGCTTCGATAGGAGCACCTGGGGGAGATTGGCTTGTGGTAACGTCGCCTACATGCCCATCATGCAGACCCATTTGGCGATGATGATAGCGCTATGCAAGCGATGGCATAGTGAGACCTCGTCATTCCACTTACCCACTGGCGAGGCGATAGTGACGTTGGAGGATGTATGGCATATTTTGTGATTACTGATACATGGTGAGCGCATGATTTATGACACTAATGCAGGATACGATGCCTTCCATGAGGTTCTTGACTAGGAGTTTATTGTCTTGGTCAACTCCCAGATTGACCTTGAGATGTATTGAGGTTGGGCATCGACCTTCATATTGATCATTGCGACAGTGATTTCACGGTTGGTTGCCCCAGATCAATGGAGTAGGTGATTAAGTCCAAGATGGGTGTTGGTATGGCATCAGATGCTTTTTCGGAGGACTTAGTATCCATGGGAGATAATGATGTTGGCCTCCTTTTACCATGATATGCATGATTTCGTGTACTATGATGGCAGAGCTATTGGTACATGAGTCACTCTTCTTCACATATGGGCATGGGAGCACATTGTCATGCTCCAACTAAGTGTCCATATGGTAGATGTGGAGCTAGATGATCTGGTCATTTGGAGGTACAAAGGCACCATTACTCTTTAACACACAGGGTAGCTTGGTATCCCGTACTGGCGAAGAGTGATTGATGAGATGATAGTGTTCAAATGGAGGTCGGGGCTTCAGATGCCAACATGGTATGATGATGTACAATAGTTATTCATTTCTCGATAGATCCGATACATGAAGGGTCAAGAGCACACCATGATTGAGAGATACCTTCCTAATAGAGTTGCCAGATAGTTTGGCGAGAGGCAAGATAGGCCCGATGATGCCTATACGACTATTTTTTCTAGATCAACATGAGAGGCAACTTGGGGACATACCATCCCACCCCATGAGGTTGTTGAGGGCTTAAGATAGTTGGTTGTGATGTCATGGGCCTAAGATCGAGGGTAGACAGATGCACAGACGACGCTTGGATATGATGCATGGTTTGTACCCCCTCCCCGATTGACAGATCCATCAAGCATACTTCCACGAGGGAGGCTGAAAGGGAGGGGAGTAGGTAGAGGCTAGGGCCAATCATAGGATGGGTAGGGCAGAGATAGGGCAGAGGACAAGATGACCAGGATGGATAGGAAGTCCCCCACCATTGTATTAGCAGCCACCACAACAACCACCCATATAGTAGTAGCCAGTACAACAACCACCGCCGAGGCCAGATCCTCATGATGCACAAATTCAACAGTTACAATAGTAACTACAGGTGGTTAAAGTTGAGCGAGATCAGGCTTGACAGCAGGTATTGACACTCATGGTAGAGAGGGATCAGGGGTGTTAGCTCAGATAGACCTCATATATGCAGTTGGCACAACAGGTTGAGCAACGACAACAGTTAGAGGTTGTGACATCCACAACATAGGGACATACAATGTCGGCCTGATTATACATAGAGGTATTGACCGAGGCTGCATATTATCACATGCATTATCATCGGGATGTCCTTGGAGTGATGAGGTAGCTCAATTATTCATAGAGGAGCAGAGCACATCCTCGGGCTGAGGATCATCCATTAGAGAGACAACCTAGGGAGGGGAGTAGCCATCATGACTAGCTAGCTGATAGACACCTTTTTGAGGATTCACTTGATTGTTTATACAGATATACATTCATGGGCTCCTTTTTGATAGCCTCATTGATATTGTACTTTTGATAGATATACACATACTAACTTAGATATTATACCATGACAGTCACGTTTTAATATATACAAGATGATACAAATTCATGATGTGACATGTTCTTTATTTCATGTGCATGAATGTATGGATGAATATGATGTTGATATAATGTGATATGCTTATGTATGGATGCACTTATTTTTCATTATCTTTTTATGAGATGTTTATGAGATGATGATGTATGCATATGGATGTATAGATAATACAAATGTTCATGCTTATGATATGATAATGCGATGTATGTTTATGATATGTATCCAACGATTTAAGATACTTAGAATAATAAATCTAAATTATTATATGCAACTTAAATGATAATGATAATGCAATGGAATATGTTTTTCCATATTTATGAGATGATGCAAGATGTATGCATGTTGATGCTTTGTGAATGCATGATGGATGTATTGATAATTTTTTTGTTGACTATCATGATACCAGGTTAGCGTGGAAAGAAGATAGAAGAAATAAGATGAATGATTTGACCATTGATTTTGATGATTGAGTCCAACAAGTCCATGATCCATCAAGACTTTATTAGAGATGGTGACGAGAGATGCATGATGATGATTTGCTCATATCTTGGGATTGGGATTTTCCGTCTTCCTTATTGTTGATATAACACATAGACACGATGCATCAAGGTATTGATAACTAGGATTGAATTGTATCTAGTGTAATGGATTTTGACTCTGCAAACATATAGAATAGTTCTTGTTCACACCTTGACATACAAAAATCTTGTTGTAATGTAGTTTAAAAGTTTAGAATATCTCGGACCAAAGCAGATGCAATAGTCAACAATCTACTCCAAACAAATCCCTACACATAACTAAGCAAGTATGCACCAAGATTATTTTACAAGAATACCCACAAGCACAACAAACAAAAGATAATGATTGATGCCCCATTCCTTTCTCTCTAAATTATTTTGATAGACATCATCGAGAGGTCCTCAGAATGGGTCATTGAGATGAATCATAAGAAAATATCAAAGACAAACAATCATTGTTATCTATATCTCTTGCCATTTTAACGTAGCTAAGGTGATTTCTGATACTGATGTTCATCGCAGGAAGGATGCATCTTAGGATATGTTGATCATATGTTTTGATTAGGATGGGGTGTGATAAGTCGTTGATACAAACTTCACTTATTCGTTTGCCTATGATCTAGACTTTAGATTTTGACACTTAGGTTTTCACTTTATGACTTGAGACACTTGCTTTCTACTTGTTTTGCCAAAGGTTGAAGGGGATGATCGATTTATTATGGGTGAAGGTTTATTGTGGATAAAAGCGAAATGGGATGAATGGTTTTGGGTTTTTCAGAATATTTCAATGTTTTTGGTATTTTGAAAATGTTTTGAGGTTGTTTTTGGTCTTTCTAAGAGTTTATGTGAATGTTTATGTTTTTGGATTTTTTGAGGCTATTTAGGGTTTTCCAAGGTTTTCCAATGTTTGTGGATTTTCAATTTTCAAATGTATTGGGGTTTTCTATTTTTATGACTGTTTAAGGCTTTTATGAGATTTTCCAAATGTTTAAGGATTTTTTGATATTTGAATGTTTAGGGATTTTCTAAGTTTTGACCAAGAACCTAACCTAAAAGACTATCCTAGGGGCTGATCAAAATTAGCCTTGCCTATGTTATACACGCAGAGACCACCTAGCTCGATTGACTTATTTATGATGAGAAATGAACAGTTGATGGATTGTCAACTTATTATGACAGACTCCTAAAGAATTGAAGTAGGGTGTGTTAGAGGCACATTAGTGATGGCTTTTCCTAGGTTCAAGCTCAGAGACTCGTAGTTCGACAAGGTTCTATTTTTGGGTTTTCGATGTTTTACCTTTTTTAGGGATTTTGATGTTTTATGGATTTTTTGGTTTTTTGACTTACAACTTTTTGAATGTTTTTGGATTTTAGCTGTACAAAAATTTGGATTTTTTTTATTTTGCAAGTGTTTTTGGATTTTGATGAATTTTTATGAATGTTTTTGGGATTTTCGATGAGATTTTGAGATAAAGGATACCTATATCATGATGTCAATGTCATGTTGTGAGATATAAGGCATGGATCAAGAGTTATTTGAAACCAGAGTGCAATAACCTTCCCCCAATGTCTAGCAATGCTTCATAGATTAATGGACAAACCAAGATAGGTAATGTATATGTGAAGAGTTCAACAAAGTTTTATCATGTTGGATATGGGCTATGCGACTTCATGAGATAAAAATGGTAAAGAGCCTATTAAGAGTTGGTAGTGAGTAGAGTTGAAGTATACACTAAATCTTTTTCAAGATCAAGATAAAGTGGAATATCTGGATAAAGCTAGATTGGATGGATGGAGGGAACATTGGATTTATCATGACAAGGATGAGATGCTTTTGTATGAGCAGGATCATATAGATGCTTGATTCTACTCATGATGCCTGTTTTCCAGGTTTTCATCATAGTATTTGCCCAAAGCACCACCGTAGTAGTTTTCACTGGAGGATGATTTTAATTTTTACTATTTTCTTGATTTTTTGAAAACTTTCATGTTGAACCACCTAGTGAAATTGATGTAGAGGCCATTGTCATAATGTGCCTTTGTTATCCTTCTTGAAGAAGTTGCTTTGCTAAGATATGAGCACTTGAATGAAACCTTGAAGAACTCGGATCTGCCTTGTGGATACCAAAATTAACCTTGTTTATGTCCACACATCATGATATGGTACCTTCAGAATCCTTATGATGGAGGGTAGTTGCCAACACACAGTCAATGTGAGAATTGGATGTTGTGAATGGAGTGGACGGTGACATGTATGAAGGAATATGATTTTGATTGGTTGATAGTTTGGAATCTTTGACTCTCCAAACTTGGGAAGAGGAGCAATGATGGGTGGGAACAAAGGTTTTCATGGAATTAGGACCAACCACTAAATATACTTCATTCCTTGCTTGAGAAGTCTGCTTTTGTATTTGAGGACGCTTTTGATGGATACATTTCCCTTTTTTATTTTCCCCCATAGTTACTATGACTGATGGAGTATCTTTTGGATTATTTTCTTTATTTTTCTTTGGTATCCATTTGTACTTGATGTGTCCGTTTTGCTTTACTACATCATTTTCTTTGATGATCTTCGCCTTGCTTTGATAGGAATTCTTCTTTTCACGTTGGTCCCAATTTGCGTATGATATGATGGGTGAATGTCAACTCATGATACAACTAGTTGTAGTTAAGGTTGTTTAGGTTTTTCCAAGGTTTTCCAATGTTTGTGGGTTTTCAATTTTCAAATGTTTTGGGGTTTTCTATTTTTATGAATGTTTAAGGCATTTATGAGATTTTCCAAATGTTTAAGGCTTTTTCAATATTTGAATGTTTAGGGATTTTCTAAGTTTTGACCAAGAACCTAACCTAAAAGACTATCCTAGGGGCCTCAGGGGTTGATCAAAATTAGCCTTTCCTATGTTATACATGCAGAGACCACATAACTCGATTGACTTGACTTATTTACGATGAGAAATGAACAGTTGATGGATGGTCAACTTATTATGATAAACTCCTAAATGATTGAACTAGGGTGTCTCGGGGGCACATTAGTGATGGATTTTCCTACATTCAAGCTCAAAGACTCATAGTTCGACAAGGTTCTATTTTTGGGTTTTCGATGTTTTAACTTTTTAGGGATTTTGATGTTTTATGGATTTTTTGGTTTTTTGACTTACAACTTTTTTATTGTTTTTGTATTTTAGCTATACAAAAATTTGGATGTTTTTGGAAGTGTTTTTGGATTTTGATGAAGTTTTATGAATGTTTTTGGGATTTTTGATGAGATTTTGAGATAAATGATACGTGGATCACGATGTCGATGTCATGTTGTGAGATATAAGACATGGATCAAGAGTTATTTGAAACCAGAGTGCAATAACTTGCCCCCAGTGTCTAGCAATGCTTCATAGATTAATGGACAAACCAAGATAGGTAATGTATATGCGAAGAGTTCAATAGAGTTTTATCATGTTGGATATGGGTTATGGGACTTCATGAGATAAAAATGGCAAAGATCCTGTCAAGAGTCGGCCTTGAGTAGAGTTGAAGTATACACCAAATCTTTGTCAAGATCAAGATAGAGTGGAATATCTGGATAAAGTTGGATTGGATGGATGGAGGGAACATTAGATTTATCATGACAAGGATGAGATGCTTTTTCCTAAGAAAGATCATATAGACACTTGATTCTACTCATGACGCCTATTTTCCAAGTTTTCATCATAGTAATTGCCCAAAGTGTCGCCGTAGTAGTTTTCACTGGAGGATGATTTTTATTTTTACTATTTTCTTGATTTTTCAATTTTTCAATTTTTCAATTTTTCAATTTTTTTAAGCTTTCATGTTGAACCACCTGGTGGTGTTGATGTAGAGGCCATTGTCATAACGTTCTTGTGATATCCTTCTTGAAGAAGCTGCTTTTCGAAGATATGAGCACTTGAATGCAACCTTGAAGAACTCTGATCTGCCTTGTGGATACCGGAATTAACCTTGTTTATGTGTGCACATCATGATATGGTACCTTCAGAATCCTTATGATGAAGGGTAGCTATCAACACACGGTCAATGTGAGAATTGGATGTTGTGAATGGAGTGGACGGTGACATGTATGAAGGAATATGATTTGGATTGGTTGATAGTTTGGAACCTTTGACTCTCCAAACTTGGGAAGATAAGAAATGATGGGTGGGAACAAAGGTTTTTTAGGACCAACCACTAGATATACTTCATTCCTTGCTTGAGAAGTTTTCTTTTGTATTTGAGGATGCTTTTGATGGATACATTTCCCTTTTTTATTTTTCCCCATAGTTACTTTGACTGATGGAGTATCTTTTGGATTATTTTTTAAATTTTTCTTTGGTATCCATTTGTACTTGATGTGTCCTTTTTTCTTTACTACCTCATTTTCTTTAATGATCTTTGCCTTGCTTTGATAGGAATTCTTCATTTTACATTGGTCCCAATTTTCATATGATATGATAGGTGAATGCCAACTCATGATACAACTAGTTGTAGCATTGGAAATATTTTCATCATAAGGATCCTTTGTGCCCCATATGTTGATGTTTGGTTTAGACAAGATTGCCCTCGACATTGTGAAGGTATTATCAATACCTAATCCTTTGCCCTGATAATGTATCCTCTGATCCATATCCAATAAATATGACTTGTCATGAACACATGATATTGCTATGGGTTCCTGCTATTCAAGAATATGAACTGTTTGCTCCGATTCTATGATGTCGTTATCTATTGATCTGCTTCAAAAGATGTTGATGCTAACTCAAAAGATTTAGATGATGCACAATCATAGTAGGAATCAAGAATCTTGATCATTGCTTGCTTTTTGTGTAGGAATATCAAGAGTGGGAAACTCTTGTTTTGGATGAAGAACATCTATATGCCCTATTAGAAATACAGGTAGAGTCAAATAGAAGCTTAAGAATTTTCATACACAAATAATGTCGTGCTTCCTCATCTAATATTCACACTCAATACAAGACTAATATATAGCCACTTACATATCCAAACAACCTACTATTTAATAGGGAGGTGTTATAACAAATATCCCATAATAGTATTCACAGGTATAACACACTATTCACTAACTATTCGTGATATATTGTTATTTCAACAATATATATGACTACCCATCCAAAGCTATATTAGTGAGTTGTTTATTAAAAACCTCACTATTACAATAGTAATTACCTTTCTATGTTTACATAGTTACTAACACCTACATGAACACTAATTCCCAACACCCCCTTAGTGTGAACATGGGGTGAAAGTACATCACAATACTTGATGACCGCACATAGTAGCTCACCAAACAATATAAGATAAGAGTAGGGAAATACACATCTACTCATGTCAACCAATAGTGGAACTAGCCTCACTACACTTAGTGTACTTTTATCCAAGGATAGGGACAAACACTTCTACCCATGGAACCGAGGATAGGGACTAACACATCTACCCAAGGTATTACATAAGTTTGGATAGGGACAAACAAATCTACCCAAGGTATTGCATCAAGTTTGGATAGGAACAAACACATCTATCCAATATCAAGGTTATGAATAGGGACACACAAATATTCTCACAAAAATTATGATTGGGGACAAACACATCCAATCATAATAACCAACTCATGTGACTGGGGAAAAACACTTCCAATCACTTCACTACCCCGTGAATGGATATAAACACATCCATTCACTAACAATCAAGAAATGTGATTGGGGACATACACATCCAATCACAACTTACATAGCTTGTTGTCGCGTATGCAACCACCATTGTAGATCATTGCCACTTTGATCACAAATGATATGAGACAGTTTTCGTTGCCACTTGGAAACCAATCTTATCTTTAGTCATTTTGGCACAAGTTGTTTGTCACTAAAAAATTTTTGCGGTCTCATCGCTAGTGACTAACGAGAGATCGATTATTGTCCTCCAATCTCCCGTGCCTCCATCCTCTAGTTGGTTTGCTACTTTCTTAGAAAATTTGTCTTTGAAGCTCAATTATAGAATGCCCCCCCTCAATATGAATGGTGTGTACAATCGATAATGCATCCATTTACAAATGGTTCAATTTTTATTTATTTGACACATTTAAATTTTAATAGACTTCTTTTGATGACACTAAACTTACTCATTAATTTAAAAATTTATTCTAAAATACTACTGCTTAACTTTGACTTGCTTTGACAACAGACAATATTTTTATTGGACTTTTAGACTATGATAGAAAATGTGTAAGAACCAATAATACGAACTAATAATACATTAGACGCTAAACCAACAATAGCTTGTAATAACAACCCGCCACTATGAAACTAAAACTTAACTCTAATCTAAAAGCTATCAATAGACACTCAATTTACAAATATAGACTTAAAAAACTAAATTATTTGGGCACACCAACTTTCAGTCACAAAGTCTTTATTACTATTATGGTAAAGATACTTTTCATTCCTTCATGCCTTGGCATTATATATATGCTAGCCGGCGTTTCTTTTCCTCTTAGGTTGTGTATTTGGTCTTTTTCATTAGACATTATTCAACCAATCCCTACAATTTCCTCATAGGAATCTCATGATTATTGCATTCACTTTTAGTGAAAGTGTTGAAAACATTATATAGTTCTATTCATAATTGAATTTATCCCAATGGCAATAGTCGATCTAAAACCCTTTGTTGCTTCCTTTATACAATGTGTTGAAAGAGTTGAGTGTTGATTGCAACAAGCAAGAGTGACTATCAAAGGGCATGGGATTGTGGCTAGAGAACCCTCCTTCAATGACACTGGTATGCCTCGCTAGTTCACTAATCACTATTGAAAAGTGAAGCAAGAGTAATCAGAACATATGAAGACCCGGAATGAACCTTGGTGACTTTTGTGTATAATGTAGAGATTGTTTGCACTACAATCATTAGTGCAGTCCTCCATAAAATTTGGCCACACATGACACCTCACATCAAAGGGCCAAGCATACTAATTGTCGCTACATACCTCTAATATGATGATGCACTGCCAATTTCTCCTCCTTGCACTTCAATAATTCCCTTGTAGAGATAATCAACTTTGCGGTTCTCTTATTGAAATGACTAAGAAAATTCTATGTCACTTTGCATTTGATTTCTTCCACGCAGTCAATCTTCTTATGGCTTATTTACTCAAGCTTTTGTAAAATAATTTTACATCTCTCCATTGATCTCTCACGATTCTTGATGAAGACGTGTGTAGAGACGATCATGAAGAACATGAAGCACAATGGAACTCAAACATGTCAAATCTACAACAAAGCTTATTTTGTAAAATAATTTTGCATCTCTCCATTGATCTCTCACAATTCTTGATGAAGACGTGTGTAGAGATGATCATGAAGAACATGAAGCACAATGGAACTCAAACATGTCAAATCTACAACAAAGCTTATTTTGTAAAATAATTTTACATCTCTCCATTGATCTCTCATGATTCTTGATGAAGACGTGTGTAGAGACGATCATGAAGAACATGAAGCACAATGGAACTCAAACATGTCAAATCTACAACAAAGCTTATTTTGTAAAAGAATTTTACATCTCTCCATTGATCTCTCACGATTCTTGATGAAGATGTGTGTAGAGACGATCATGAAGAACATGAAGCACAATGGAACTCAAACATGCCAAATCTACAACAAAGCCTGAATCATCAAAATCATCTTCAAATGAATTAAAGAAATCTGCATTTAAAAGCTTGTTGTAAGGAGGCATGCCATTCATCAATTCCATGCTATGATTCTTGTCAATACAGTTCGCTCTAATGGATAGTAAATATTGTTATTGAGACAACTAGATCTTCACACCATTTTTTTCTAATCTGGACAATTAAATTGGAATCTTTCTTCTCAAATTTGTCACTAAATCTAAAAAAAACATATAATATTAAGATATAAGATGGCCTCGTCCACATTTTTCTCTTCCACACAATCCACTTCATAACATATGTTTATAGTGCTCTGATACCATGTTAGAAATATGGGCAAAGTCAAATAGAAGCTTAATAATATTCATACACAAATAATATCGTGATTTCTCATCTAATATTCACACTCAATACATGGCTAATATATAGCCATTTACGTAGCCAAAAAACCTCCTATTTAATAGGGAGGTGTTATAACAAATATCCTGGAATACCATTCATGGGTATAGCATGCTAACCACTAACTATTCATGATATATTGTTATTTCAACAATATATACGACTACCCATCTAAAGCTATATTAGTGAGTTGTTTATTAACAACCTCACTATTACAATAGTAATTACCTTTGTACATTTACATAATTACTAACACTTGCGTGAACACTAATTACCAACATGTCTGTTAGAAAGAAACATCTCAAGGGTGATATCGGGGACATCTTTGGAGTTAAAAATGGTTTGGAATATGTCACTCATTTCTTGGTGAAACTTTGGGGATAGGGGTTCTTCATCTTGACTTGATTTGGAGTAACTTTCGTTATCCTCAAGAGCTTCTTCTTGACATGATCCTTGGGTGGATGATATATCATCAGTGAAAGACTCTTCACAACAGTTTGTGGGTATGGGTGCAATAAGGAATATTTATTGCTTGTTTGGAACTTCTTCAACATGCCCACTGAGAGATATCACAATCTGATACCCACTTGATGTCATTACAGTATAAAATATTGTTAAACACTATTGATGGGTTTGGACTTTGTTTCAAAATAGTATCTTGATGCATATTTGATTCCTCATGTTGTGATAAATAAATATGTCCCACTGTGTTATCATGGGTATGGTTTACATTATTTGAGGTTGATGCCTTTCCCAAAAAAAATTATTTTCCATGATCAGGCATAGGGTTTGTGTAAATTTTCAGATTTTCATTCCCATACTTTTTATCGACATCAATTTGTCCTCATTTAATAAGATCTTTTATTAGATGTTTGAGTCTAATTTTTTTTTGTGTGTTATAACCTTTGTATCGGTGAA
Source organism: Sequoiadendron giganteum (assembly GCA_007115665.2). Lineage (NCBI taxonomy): Eukaryota > Viridiplantae > Streptophyta > Pinopsida > Cupressales > Cupressaceae > Sequoiadendron > Sequoiadendron giganteum. The sequence goes on along the minus strand of CM021110.1, from coordinate 178,687,274 downwards.
ATTCACAAAAATGATCATCTCCATAGCTACGAGGTTTGACTTGTGGCTCTTGATAGTTTGAGAAATCTAGGAGTGTGATAAGATTAGACTGTATCAACCTCTTCAACACTTCCTAGCTTCCCCTAAGTGAGTGAATTATCGTTTAGAAGCATTTTTTGTTCTTTGTGGTGTATGATTAGTGTTTGTAGTGTTGATTGTTGTTTGATTATTTGGCGATGGTGTGTATGGTTGTTGTGTGTTCATGGTTTGGGTGTTTGCTTTCCTAGGGGCAGTTAAGACCACCTTTGCATCAACAACACCATCATTAGTAATGTTCTTATTGTTGGCCCAAAATCAAGGTTTACCATTAGAACTAGTGGATGGGCAGTTGTCTCTATATGTTTGTGTGTTTCCCTATGAAATTGGAGCTCTCTTGATTTTGAGGGCCCTAGGGACAAGCTCATCGTAAGTGGTAATGCACTGTATTTTTAAGTGGAAGGATAGAGCTGGATCTAGATTTTCTATGATGATTCCCACTTGTTGTTTATTGGGAATGGGTCACTTGCTCTTACTAGCTCTTTGCCTCCACCATTGCAAGAAATTGGTGAGAGACTCTCCTTTGTTTTGTTTGAGAGTATACAACTCTTCTAGGCCTACGTCCATGTCAAGGTTAAAGGAGAAGTGATCGATGAATTTATTGATGATTTCTTGAAATGTTTTGATACTTCGAGGCAATTAAGAAAACCAATCAATGGTTGGGTCCATTAAGCTTTGTGGAAAGAGGCACATCAAATAGGATTCATTGTAGGTGACCTCCATACATATGATGTTAAACTCTATGATGTGGTCCATAGGATTCCCCCTCCCTTTGTATTTATCAATTTTGGGGACCTCAAAGCTGGGAGGGAATGGTACCATTTTTTTGATCGAATGGATAAGGACATAAATTTTGTGTATTAGGCTTCTTCTTTTTTCCCATCCGGAGATCCTACATTTCTTGTGATAGCACCTTAACTTGTGAGGCTAAATTGTCTTATGGGTTTGGTGGAGGAACACACATTGCATATTGTGGGATGGAGGATGGATTGTACGTGCGATTCTGATATGATGGTGTGTAGGGTGGTGTGGGATATTGTGAAGGTGATTTTGGTGTTGATGTATATGTTTCTAACATGTTTGGGTTGACGATGTTTTGTTGAGGGTTATAGTATAAACCCTATTGTTATTGTTGTTGGGCAAAAAACAGTTGTTGTTGGGCATACTATTGAGCTTGTTGTTGTTGTTGTGTTGCTAAGGTTGCTTGATGTGCTTGTTGTTTTTGTGCGACTAAGGCTAATTATTATTGTTGTGCTACGAGGGTTGCTTGTTGTGCTTGATGTTGTTTTTGTGCTACTAAGGTTTCTTGTTATTGTTGTGCTGCTAGGGCTACTTTTTTGTTGTTGTTGTTGTTAGACGGCTTGTTGATAAGCCTGGTGTGCTTGTTGTAAAGCTAAGGCATGTGCTTGTAATGTAGAATCATTTGGTTGTTGGGACACCTGCGATGGGTTTTGGGTGCTTATGTTTTGAATGGGTTGCAGGTTGATGATGAGAGGTTGGGGGTTCCCTTGGTTTAACATTTCATATAAAATGGTGGATTTGGGATGGCGAAATGTTTGGGGTTCCATTTTATTTTGCATTATGTGAGGGACCAAGGGGAAAATGATGATGGTGCCATTAGATATTGCAATGATAATGACACATTAGGACCTTGAGTCCATTGATTAAAAGGGTTCCCTTGACCGATGTTTTGGGGATTTCCTTGTGTTTGGGATGTGTCCAAGGTATTACCTTGGTTGATGGGGTTTGTGACCAAGGGGTTGTTTTGATATGGGTTGATGATGGTTGGGGTTGATGTGGATGGTGGATTGACTTGAGTAGTTTGGGTAACCACTTGTTTCAATGTGTTAGTGGGTTTGTTGGAACCACTTGTCAAGGGTTGAATTTGCATGTGTGTGTTAACTTTCCCTTGTTGTCCTATTTGAGGCACTTGGTTCATATTACCTTGCATAATGTTAGGAACACTTGGGGTATTTATGATGATGGATGAAGATGGTTGCAATCGAAATTTTGAGGTCATTGTGGCATCATGGAATGTAAGTGGTTTGTGAAAGGTTGGTGTCCAACTTGTGTTTTGGGGAAGGTTGGCGGTTAATGGAATGGTTGTGTTGTGAATACCCATAGTTGTGTTTGTTCCTAGACATGAAGTGAGACCAAGGTTGGTTCCTAGTCTAGTTGCAAGACTAGATGTTAAGGGTTGAATTGGCACAAGGGATGGAGTTGGTTGAATCATAGATTGGGTTAACCCTAGTGTCAAATTTTGCACGAGAAAAGTTGGATGATTTTGCTCATACTCAAGGAGTTCATCTTTAGTAAGTTGAAGTGGGTTTTTTGTAATGTCTTCTATCGCATATGGTCTTGATGGAGACGAGGGTTGTTGTGATGGGGTAACATGACTTCTTGGATCAAATTCTAAAGGATTGGGATCACTTGAGGTAAATGTGACTTTGGTTTTCTCCATGGTTCTCTTGTTTTGTGATCTTGTCTTTATCATAAATTTTGGGTCACCTATGGGAGAGTTGTGTTTGATTTATAGTGTTTGAACTCTCTAGTTGACTCAAATCTAGGTAAAAGGGATGTCCTAAGTCGTTTTGGATAAATGATGAAGATGGGAAATGAAAAGGATGGATGGTGTGGAGAGTGATCTTTGCAAACGTTTTGGGACAACATTTTTGACTTTGAAAGTTTGATTGTTTGATGTTTCGATAAAGGATGTTTATGAACTTGAGAATATTTAGGGTAGACTCGTGACCTTCAAGATAAACTAGTCTAAAGATGATAACTAACTTAACTAGGTGTATGGTAAATGATTCATTTCACATAAAAAGAGCTAAATTAGGGGGTGGTTTGAAGGATTCATTTCACATGCAAACTAGTCCAAAGTAACTAACTTAACAGAGGCAAGAGAGTAAGAGATAATGTGAGGTCTGGATATACATTTGGTCGAGGTAGGTTGCACGTAAAATTGACAAATTTGTAGTGGATTTTTGGTTCAATTTACATTGTGTTATTTATTTTTATCTTTTATTAAACTGACTATATGTTGAAATTGAATTGTATTTTAGGTGGAAAATAGTAATAGAGAAGCATGTGTAGAAGATGTAATTAATATAATAGTTGTTAGTTATATGTCCCAATGTTTTTGTCATTCTTCATGCTTAAAATGTTCTTTTGGACAAAAATTTATAGCTTTTGTATTCTTTACTTTACTTATATTAATTTTTGCATGATGATTAAACCACAGGATGTAGAGCACTTATATGAAAGAAGGACAAAAAGAAAAATGCCCTATCAATAGAACTCTATGCAAAGTTGTACAACTTAATGTCTACAATGACGTTAATAGTGGTTATGATGATGAACTCGACAAGCATGCACATGATATTCATAGTGGTAGTCGTGCTGAACTTGAGGTGAGTGCTATGAAACCACATGCAAGTAAGTAATATTCAAGTAAGTAATGGTTGTTTTATTATGTAAATAAGGGTAACCATTGCCTATTTGATAGAAGCTAGTTAGAATAGTAGTGAAGTGTAATTAGCTAGTACACATAGATTATGGAAATAAGGGAGAACATATAACTTACATATGGAAGATTAGAGCTTAGTTGTAATAGAGTGTTTTATAAAAGCACATACAAAAACTGATTTGTTCCAAGACATAAGACATTAAATACAACTATCAAAAAAAATATAATGTTTGATTTATATCTCAATATAATGTGTATTTTTTTGTAGACATTTATTGATAAAATCCAAGAAGGGGATAAAGTTGAGGTGTTGGATCCGTATGATGGTGTTGTTGCGGGCATTGGGCAGATTCACTCACTATCTATTGTACATGGAGTCAAATTGAAAGGAACATGAGATGCAAATGTAAGATTTATAGGTCACAAGTAACATACCCCTTCCTCCAGAAAAAATAGATGGATTTTTTTGTCTGAAAGAGAAAGAAGGGACCTTAATACGACAACCACTAAAATATTTGAAAAAAATTATAGTGTTAGACGTAAGTGCAATAGAGAAAAAGAAGGGTTGGCAGCAATAGAGTGTGGAGAAGTTGAACCCAAACAAAAACTAGAAAATCTGATTTGGGTGTACATTTTGTGAGTAGAACATAGAATGTTCTATCTTATTGCACCTGTAATGTAAAAACCTTGATTATGTTTTTTTGTTTTTGTTTGGGTTCTGCTCATTCAAATTGGTGCATTATAGGAGAAGGATATGTTGCTATGTAAGTAGGAGACATAGAGAACAAAGGTGCAAAAAAGAAGTAAACATAGAGTAGATAAATAGGTGTAGAGAAGAGGAAAAGTTGCAAAGAGTGCAACATACATGTATGTGCAGTTGCAAATAAGTTGCAACATAGAATTGTCATCAAAATTGTAATATCTTGCATAAGCAAAAAAAAAAAAGACATTGTAACTCAGTTTTATTAGTCATAGCACTGAGAAACACACTTTGTAACAATATATTTTTCAAAGCAAAGACACATTTTTGTCTTGTATCTACTGTAAGAACACGTTTTCTCAATAAAATTTTAATATTTTGACTTCTTACTAGTCATTTCATTATGTGCAATGAATGATGGATTATGTTTTTCTATGTTTTTATATGTTTAAACCTCAATTAAAGCATTGTCTCATTTCCAACACTTATAGGCAGAAATTAGTGAACAAAAAAAATTAAATAAACTACCAATTGACTAAATATACTACCAACTGACAGAAACCAGTGAATAAATATGACTAAATATAATGTTTATGCAATTAATAAACAATGTATCAATATACCTACCAGTTGACATAAATCAGTGAATAAAAATAATTAAATAAACTACCAAATTGATCAAAATGATGATTAAAATTAATGACTAAATACACTACCAATGGATGAAAAATCAGTGAATAAAAATGACTAAATAAGTGACCAGTTAACATCAATCAATGACTAAATTAATGATAAAATATACTAGTGAATAAAAATGAATGAATAAGTGACTAGTTTAAAACAATCAATGACTAAATTAATGACTAAACACACTGCCAAATCAACCAAATTAATGACTACATCAACGACCAAATCAATCAATCAGACGACTAAATCAATGACCAAGTCAATCAATCAGATGACTAAATCAATGACCAAATCGATCAATCGGGCAACTAAATTAATGACCAAATCGATCAATTGAATGACTAAAAATGGTTTAGTCATTAATTTGGTCACATTATAAATGACTGGCAATAAACTACTACTGGTCATGCGACCATGTTCAGTCATTTATAAGCAGTTTTAAGTAGTTTTTTCAATAGTTTATTGTTGTTTTTGTACTAGTGTTGATATCTCTAAAGTCTATACAGATTTGTATGCCCCCAGTGGGTTTCAATACTAGTACAAGGTTTGATACCCACTCATGATAGTCTATGGTTTTGATGAATCCCACATTCAGTAGTTTTTGAAGCTCCACCTTGACTAATAATGCTATTTGTGGGTGCATTTTTTGAAGATTTTGCTTAACTGGTTTTGATGTAGGGAACACCGTTAAATGGTGTACCACTAAAGTTGGATCTAGCCCAGACATATCTGCATATATCCAGGAAAAGTTTATCTTACTTTCCTTGATGAATGTTGTGAAGGTGACTTTTTCCTTAGGATCTAAGGAAGTTGCATGATATGTTACTTTGGGTTCCTCTTTTGTTCTGACGTTGATGGGTTCTAATTCTTCAACCAAGGTTGCTAAGTGTTCTTGATACTCTGTGATGGGGAGATTGAATCCTCCATCTTCGGGTGCCTCAAAGAGGCTTTCACCCTCAGATGTGCCCTTTGTTTTTTCTCTTTTCATGATCCGATAGAGCCACATTGTGGTTTTCCCTAAGGGATCTCATTTTGATTTTTAAATTTTTCATTTCTCTTTTGCAACTAGAGGATGCAATATTTCCTCCAAATTATGTTCCTTGTTCTAGTTCTATGACAAAACTAGCCTCGTGATCTCCTTGATGGACACCTTGTTGAATTCCCATGAATTCCACAATAGCTTCATTGTTTTGGAATAGGTCTACAACAGGTGTGTGATGTTGATCCCAATCGATCAACTGTGGGTAACGTAAGGGTAAGTTATCATTGTTATTAGAAAAGCTTATGGTGGATGTGGATGGAGAAAAGGTAAGGATAGTGGAGCTATCAAGGTCCCAAAGGGTATCTAGGTTGTAGTCACTAGAGGCACAAGACTCCCACTCCCATTTGTTGGAGTCTGTTTTAGTATGGTAGTCCTTAGTTGTAGGTCAGAAGGTGATGGTATTTATGCAAAAGTTTTCAAATAGGTTTGTGATTGTTAGGTTATCATCCATAAGATGGTATTTATCTGATGTCTCTTCGATAGTAGGAGCTACTTCCTGATAAGAGGTAATTTTAGTGTTTGGGGTAACCACATCTATCGAACCATAACCTAGTCCCATGTTCTTCTTGCATTGTTCTATTATGATGAGTTCTCTTATGCCTTGTTCATGTAGACCAAGGCCACCTTTTCTAGTGTATCCCATATTTCTTGCTATTTGATAACCTTTGTTGCTAAGCTCCATAAGAAGAGGATCTAGTTGTTTTTGTTCTTCTTGTTCTTCTCTATAGAGCCATGATGAGAGATTCTCTTCAAATACCACTTCATCCTTGATGTCTCCCCACTTGGTGAAGATAGTGGGTTTGAATTCATATGTGACATCTTGAACATGATTTATTTCCTTTGGCCACCCATAGGATTTTGGTGACAAGGGAAGCTCCCCGATGCAGAAAGATTGTTTTAAATGGTATTATCCACAACCCTTGTCAAGCAATTGGATCTTGAGTTCCAATTTAGGAGGATTAGTTGATGTGGAGGGAGTTGAAGATGAAGTAGATGGATTTGAGGTTGAAGTAAGTGATGTTGGGTTGACATAGTAAAATGAGTAAAATAATATGTCGTTACTGGGTATTTGAAGGAGCTTTTTGTACTTCTCCTCCAAGTTTGAGCAGTAATGAAAGGGTTTGGGATCAACGTATACTGTAACTTCCTTCCCATTGTAAGGAAATTTTAGGCATTGGTGAAAGGTTGATGGGACTGCTTGTATTGCATGGATCCATGGTCATCCCAAGAGGATGTTATATGACAATTCAAGATCCAGTACCTAACAAGTTGTTTATGCTATGTTCGGTCCCACTTGAATGGGAAATCCTTATTGTGCCCTTTGATTTTCTCTCTGTATCACCATAAGCTCTTATGGTGATACTCTTATTCTTGTTAATCATGTTATCAGAATACCCCAACTGCTTTACCATTTTTAGGGTACATATGTTTAAACCTGCATCCCCCCATCTATTAAGACTCTCTTGATTTTGTGTTCATGGAAACAAACCTCGAGATATAAAGCTTGATTGTGGAAGGATCTTTATGGAAGGTCTTTTTTAGAAAAGACCAAGTGATAGGGTGACGTGATAATACCAACCATGGCTTGAAATTGATCGATGTTAAGGTCATTAGGTACCAAAGACTCAACGAGATGTTTCTCCAGGATCTCTTTATGTGTTGATGATAATTTTAAAAGCTTAAAGATGGAGATCAATGCTAGAGTTTTCTTCAGGTTGTCAACAATTCTATAGGCAGTGGAAGAATTGATGATGGATTTGGCTGGAAGTGGGGCTCCTTGGATCGTGACCTTTCCTCTTTGTGTACTCACATTTCATTTAGGGTTTTTTCCTACTATGGTCACGACATTGATATTTTTATTAGCTTGGGAGATAGTTCCTATGATTTTGTTGTGGGTGAAGTGGGCTTTTTGGTAATCTTTCCCTTTTCCTTTATCATTTCCCCTATAATTATTAGGGAGTTAATCCTTGTATATTCCCATATCGTTATTACTGGAGGGTCCAAGACGATGTTTAATGCCGACCTCTCATTTTTCTATTAAGTCTTGTGCAATGTTCTTAAGTCTCATAAACTTATTTGTTGTGTGACCCTTGATCTTGTGGAATTCACATTGATCATTCTCATTGTACCAAGGAGGTTTGAAGCTTGGTTTATCGTAGGTTGTTTTATCAGGATTGGGAAGCGTGATAAGGTTATTTTGGATAAGTTTGTGCATAACTACCTCAATATTTTCTTCCAACAGAGTGAATTTTCTCCTAAATTGATTATTTTGCCTCGGCGGCCCTCTTTGAATATCTTGCCCTTGATTTAGTTGTTGGCCATTTTATTGATTGTTTGGAGGATATGTGAGCTTGTTGTTTTGAGCATTGTTTGGTGGGTAATTTTCTTGAGTTGTTTGGACATTGTTTTGTGGGGGTTGCTAGGAGTTTGTACGTTTCATACAAATTTTGCATCTACCACTCCATCATTCGTAACATTTTCGTTCGTTGCCCATATTTTTGGTTTTTCATTAGAACTTGAAGCTTGGTCTTTGTTGCTAGATAGTTTAATGACTCCCCTTGGTATGAGAGCTCTTTTGATGAGTAATCCCTTTTCAATAGTTTCCTCAAAATTTCTAGGGTACAACATGGTGATTTGGTAGCTAATGTCTACTTGTATGTTGGCGACAAAGATATCTATCAGTTGTTTCTTGGGAACGAGACATTTACATTTGTTGGCTTTATGTCTCCATCTCTGTAGATATGAAGCAAATGATTCCCCTTGGCTTTGTTTGATTTTGTAGAGATTGGGGACCGTTACACCTTTCTCTATGTTGTATGAGAAATTATAGATGAATTTGTCTAATAATTCATTGAATATTTTGATACTAGGCGATAGAAGAGAGAACTACTCAATAGCGGCCCCATGGATTTTGTGTACCAATGTTATGTTGAGGAGGATTGGGTGTTTGATTTTGTTGGTGTGTGTTTTATTGTGGTTGAACATATGTTTGGTGTTGGGTATTGACATTTAGTGGTGCTGAAATGTATGTTTGGTGTTGAGAGTATTGGGTAGATGATGATCCATATTGATTTTGTGTGTTAGGATCATAGTAAGGTTGTTGAGGCATATATTGAGTTTGGTTTGGAAGGTTTCCTTGATTCATGCTCTGATCTTGTGGTGGGTTGTTAACATGTATTTGAGTTTGTAAAGGGTTGTATCCTTGTTGGTTCACTACAAGTTGTTGCGGTTATCTTGGTGGAAGGTTCCCCGTGTTTTTCATATTAATATTGGGACCTTGTTGTTAGTTTTTACAAGATGCATCATATATTTGTGTTAGCATTATGTGATGGCATGTTTTGATTTGTCAAAAGGTTTCGATTATCTAGAGTATTTTAGCCTATCATCTCTTGTTCAATTTGTGATGGATGTCTAAATAATGGATTCTTCACATTTTGGGGAAAAGATTGTTTATTGATATGTGTGTTTGAGAATAATGGTGGTATCTTGTGGTATATTTCTGATTTAGGTATTTTTCTTATCATTAATTGGTCTCTTTTCAAAGGAATGAGGTTGGGATCTTTAAGGATTTCAACGTTAAAGTCTATGGGAAACTTGGCCCCACTTTGTGCTAGCTTGAGGAAATATATGTTAGGGTCCTTCTCGACCATATTGTCCATTAGTTTTTGTAATTTTGGATCTTGGGAGCACTCATAAAGTTCTTCATCAGTGATTTCCTTGTCACTAGCATACTCCTCTATGATCATGTCTATAGGATTAGAGGGTTGATCTTGTTGCCTAGTGAATATGTCTTGATGTTGAAGGTGTATGTCATCATCACTAGGTGGTTGACTTGGTTATGCTTTAAATGTTGGAGGCTCTTTGGGGGTTGAGTATGTCCTAGGACCTTAACCCCATGCTCGAGATTCTTTATTGGTGGTGTTGGTTTTTGGTACACTAGTGTTGGTTTTATTGGCTTCCATCTTTTTTTTGTGTTATCATCTCATTGTAGTCATAAATGAATTTAAGAGACCTTGGTAAGTTTAAGATAATAATTTATGGAAATGGAATGATGTGTTTTGAGATTTGTTTTGTTAAAATGATGTACAAAGAGGATGTGTGTATACCTTTTGGATAAAGTTTGTTGTTTGTTTTCTATGGATTGGTCTTGTGATATGTGGATGATCAAGCTTGATGTTGAATGGTAAGATTTTTCTACTCAACCTTATAATAAGGAAATGATCCAATTTTTGGTGTTGTTTGGTGAATGACACTATGATGTTTGATTTGATGCTAGTTTAGAACACAATAGTTCACAAGACTCAAATTGATGTTTTTATATGTTTTTAGAGGATATGGTGTTTGATCTACTTGAACTAGCTATGAGGTTGAAAGTAAAGGTTGCTCTAAGAACACTAGCAAGATAATGATTTGATTTCTTGGGTTCAATATGTGTCCAAGACTAGGTTTTAATGTTTGGTTGATGATTCAGTGATGTTGAAGGATGTTGATAAGCTATGGTGCAAATGTTGTGTCCAAAAGATGGTAGTCACAAACCCTATGTAAACCAAGTCCAAAATGAAGGATGGTGATGTTGTATTTTTTGACTGATAGGTCCAATAATGTTTCCTGATAATGAAATGGAATTTTTAGGCCAATGTTTTAAAATCAATTGTTTTGACCAATTCTAAGACAAGTATGCAAGTAGGTCGATAGAAATTCTATTTGAGACAATAGCAGCAGGGTTTTAGGTCAATAACAGCTCTATTTTAAGACAATTGTGGTAAAGTTTTTCAAAAGTGACTCTATTTTGATAGTGAGTACCATAAACCAATGACAACAATAGCGGATAATCTAGAAATAACGATCAAAATTTAGGTCGATTGCGGCAATGTTTGAAACAATAGCAGTAAAACTTCATAGTAGCGACTCTATTTTAGCAGTTTCAAGTTTTATGATGGTAGTTTGTTTGATAATTTTGCATGTTTTTATGTTCATTTGATCTAATGTTTGAGACAATTTTTTTGAGATACAACAAGTGATAAAACACAACAAACAAAGTGTATGACTTGATCGTAATGTTTTGATGAAAATGGGCTAAAATCAACCCAATTTACACTAGTATTAACACATCAAAAAACACTTCTAATAGTTTTATCCCTAAGGTTAAAGCCAGTGGTAACATTTTTAGGCCCACAACTTGGAAGCTCCTTCAAATCAAGGGTAGGGACACCTAAAGGGATGTATACACTCAAGTCTTTCAAGAGTGGACATATAGGGGCCTCCTAGAATGGAAGGATAACCCAAATCACCCTTTCCTCGGAAATCTACAAGTAGCTTATGCTAAGCTAAGAATTTTTGTCTCAACTCAAGGGAGTTCATATGGTGAGTAAAAAGCTTCAGGGTACGGTGTGCATCCCTTGCACTAAAAATGTTGCCAATACACAGTCAATCCATAAGGTGGTCAACTACTATAAGTTTCTTAGTCGTTGCTCAAGGGACTAACGCCTTGCGAGCACTTAGCAAGCCACTTAAAGATATAACCAATCCTACTAGGCGATCTATATACCCAAAGGTACCTCCTTGTTATGAATGGCACTATCAACAAAGGCTAACACCAGTTAAATCTTAGTGTTTAACCTTGATTGATTTATATATTGGTCCAAGGGAAAAACCACTTTGAATCACCTTGAGTTCTCTAGTGTGAGATGTATCTCATGGTAGGCCCATCTACTAAGGTAATGATGTAAAAAAAATGCAAAGATCCCAAAGTGTCTCTTGTCACCTAGGATCATCCAAAGACACAAGGGGAGAGGATACACACTTGGCTTGCCAATCACAATGGACACAGTATACAATTTATTTCAATTTGATTTAAAGCCCAAAAAATGAAGTGTTTAAAGATATTGATTCATGTTTTAAATGCACCAACTTCAAATATTTGAGACTTCAACAAAGAATTCCATAAATCAATTGGTTGTTATTGCAATAAAAAAAGATGAAGCATTCAATTTTATGCACCAAAATGAAACGTGAATATTGTACCCAAGTTTTTAATGCACCAAATATAAATGTTTCAAGTTGTCTTGTTCAATTTTAATGCACCAATAGAAAGTGAATTAATTTTAAGAGCACCTAATATAAATGTTCAAATTGTGTTTTTTAGTTTTAGTACACCAAAGAAAAGTGAATTTGTTTTAAGAGGACCAAATGTAAATGCTCAAGTTGTCTTGTTTAGTTTTATTGCACCAAAGGAAAGTGAATTCATCTAGGAGCATGAATATAAATGTTCAAGTTGTCTTATTTAGTTTTATTGCACCAAAAGAAAGTGAATTCATTTTTAAAGCACCAAATATAAATGCTCAAGTTATCTTGTTTATTTTTAGTGCACAAAAGGAAAGTGAATTCATTTTTAAAGCACCAAATATAAATGTTCAAGTTGTCTTGTTTAGTTTTAGTGCACCAAAGGAAAGTGAATTCATTTTAAAGCACCAAATGTAAATTGTGAAAGCTAATCCTCTAATGGCCACAAGTTGTAAACAAAGATATTAGTGAGAAGAAAAACCTTATTCTAATAAAATAAACTTGCAAAAACTTGAAAAAAAAGAAAAAGAAATGAAATGAAAAAAAGAAAAAATGATTTACAGTTTTTTACCCTTCTTGAACAATTATTTCAACAATTTTGATTAGCAACAACTTTCTCAAATTTTCATCAAATTTGAAATCAACTCGAAAGATAAAATGAATATTTGCAAAACCCAAAAACCTTTTTCTAAAATTCATCATGTAGTTCATTTATTAGAGATGAATGAAACACATGAATTTTAAAGGTTAGCAATGTAAATTTAAAAAAAAACACAATAGACTAAAATTGCAATAACTTTTTTATTTTTTCATGAAAATAAAAATCATAAAAAGCTACAAAAATTTAAGAGTGAGATATACAAAACCTAGAAATGGTTTTACAAAATTAAGTGCGTCCATTTTTTATGATTAAAATAATATGACGGGTTTTAATCAAATTCTTGGTTATAACCTTCAAAATTCTTAAAAAAAACTCAATAGATTAACCAAGTGTGCCAATTTATGTAAGAGGGAAAATAGACATAAGGAATACAACAATGAATCAATACAAATCAATTCAAAAAATATGAATCCCAACCTACTCATGAAATGAAATTGAAAAGCAATGAATTCAACAAGTAATGTTAGCAATAAAAGAGAACGTAAAAGAATTCAAAATACTACAATTTTACCATCTCATGTCATATTATATTCGTATTGATAACAAATGTCGGATTGTTTGGATCAATACGAAGCTTCCATGTTTGCAAAAGCTTCAAATCAACGATAATAAGGGTGGCCTAGATAAGATGACAATAAAGTTTCTCAATCGTTCAAGAATTAAATGCTTAGGACTTCACTATGAAAATTCTAGGTAGAGAAGGATGAGGGTTATTTTATAAATTTCAAGAAATTGAATCAACGGGTGAGATGAAGAGGTGAAAGATTGGGATCAACGATCAAGGTCCATTGAGAGAAAATAGATTAAAGAGTTAACTCCAATGAAGACTGGAAGTGAGTGGAAGTGAACTTAATTAGATTGAATACTCAATTTTAGTTGACTGGGAGAGAGTATTAGTTAAGAGAATTAATTGACCAGTTAACCAAATAGATTGGATAGTGAACTAACATTGGTTACTCAGTCGACTAGAAGAAAGTGGTCGTTACATTTGAGGAAACAACGCATGAGAGGATAATTAATTAATTGTTGGAGGAATGTGCAAGATAAGATTTAATTAATAAATAAAAAATTATTTATTAATGGATAGTGTTGAGAGAAAAAAGAGGAATTAAATAATTAAAGATAACTATTTAATTTAGAAGTTGAATGGGAAATATTAAATTGAATAATTAAAGATACTTTTGTAATTTAGAAGGGGGGGTTGATTTTTAATTAAATAATTAATTGATAACTATTTAATTAAAGTAGAAGAATAAGTTAAGCTAGCAACATAATTAAATATAAATAAGATTTATTTATTTAATCAAGAAGAATAAATAATTAAAGATAAAATTTGAAATGAATTAATTAACTAACATAAAGTCATTTAATTAATAGTGGAAATATGATTTTAGACAATAATTAAATAATTGAACATTATTTAATCATTAGGGAAAGATGAATATTAGTGTTAAAATGCTAGTTCACAAGCTAGGTCAATTTTAGGTATCTACAATTACAAAGTAGCTAGAGGTTAAGGCTTTATAATTCGCTAGGGAAGGTAATGTAGCAAATTTTCTCTATGAGGACATATTTATAAGATATGGAGTTCTAAGGGAAATTGTCATAGACTAAGGACCTCAGTTTACTTTAGAGGTGATCATAAAATTGGTTCAAGAATATGAGATAAACATAGGAATTCTAAACCTTGCCACTCTTAAGCTAATGGATAGGTGGAAGTCACAAAATAAGGAGATTGAAAACATTCTAACAAAGACATTACAAATTCATAGGAAATATTGGGCAATAGGTTGCCTAAGGTAGTTTGGGCCTATACGACAACTTGCAAAACCATAACAAGATTTACACCATATGAATTGATGTATGGAAAGAAAGTATTACTTCTTATTGAATTTGAGTACAAAACATTGAGAACAGTTGTTCAATTGGGCATGGACTTGTCAACAACATAGTAGGAGAGATTACACAACCTCAATGCACTTTATGAAATCATAATGGAAGCAATACACCACATTGAAGTTGTTCAGAATCAAAGAATCCCTTGGAATGATCAGTTCATCAAAACCAAGGAATTCCATGTAGGTGATTGGGCTCTGCACTATGACTCAAGATATTAGGACTACAAGGGAAAGTTACAAACAAGTTGGCTTGATCTGTATGAAATCAAGCAAGTGTTTCCCAATGGATCCATACAACTGCATACAATTGATGAAATTAGGTTCTCCTTACTGGTTAATGGACACAAACTAAATTTGTACAAGAAACCATTGTAGAAGGATGATTTCCTTCTTTCATTAATTCAACAATTTGAGCTTTCACTTAACAATTCAACTACAAAGACTACAAGTTCTACACAAGACTCAGTAGAGGAGCTACACAACACTTATTGATGTTACACAAGTATAAATTCTACCACAATTTACAAGCACACACTAAATAAGGTGACGAGCAACAACAATCATTTTTTGCCACAATCAACGAAGTAGTAGGGACCTATAGCAACACACCTGAAGGGCGATAATATTTAGAAAGGGACCTGTTACTGGAGGCATCCATAGCAATTGTTTGATAGTCATTTCAAAAATCCTTGTTGAATCAATTGCATATCCCTACTTTCCACCTCCATAATTTTATACATGCAACTACACATGTTTTATTTTAACACATGCATCCTATACACATCCTAATATGTAGCATTTTCATCACCTTTTTCGCTTACCACATATCATACAATTCATTTCACATCCCATCTACCATACATCCTGTAGCCTTTCCAAACCATCATTTACCATGCACAATGCATTCATGTTCCTCGATTTAAATTGCAACTATAAATGGTCACATCAAAATCTCACTATAGGTAGTAATCAACAACTTCGCATGAGTTAAGTTTCATTTCACAAGAATTCTATAGGTACATGCATTAACTTCTCATAATTAGCATAGATGATACTTGATTTTCTACATGTTTTAACATTAATTCGTGTATGCTTCATATCTCATTTGATTTTCCACTTCCTACAATTTAGCCCTCCACCATGACCCATACAACTAACTGAGGACACTAAATATCCTTAGTTTGGGAGTAGGGGTACTTTTCATTTTCTTGATTTTCAAAAACTAAAAACTCTCAACAACCTTTTTGCCATTCTATTTTCCTCCATTTTACACAAATACAAGCTCAAAGGAAAAGAGAAGGGTTAGAAGTAGCTGAATTGAGAAGATACATCATAGTGGAAGTAGTGTAGTTGGTGTGGCGGACAAAAATTGAATCCATACGTTAAACCAGAATAAATCATAATTAAGGGAATTAGAGAACAACTATAGTATCATGGGCGGTGACATTATTCAGAGGGAACCAACACATACCCAATTGTTGGAAGATAGGTTGGTATTACCCATTTTTAGACAAGATGGAAGGGTGGAGTACTTCTTGAAACTCATAGAGTTCAATGAAGTCATGACACAACAATCCGTTTCCACGCTACAAAATGATGAAGCAATTGTAAGTGAGGGTGGATGCTTTAGAATCCACCATTACTGAGGTATTAGGACTTCCATGGGAAGGAGATGAGTTTCCAATGAGGGCAAATGACATTGCTGCCAAGAATGAATTCAAAGAACATGGAGAAAACTTATACTCATCTTCTCAAGGCGCAAAAATATTATCCTTACCCTAGATA
The DNA here is from genome assembly GCA_007115665.2 of Sequoiadendron giganteum. Lineage (NCBI taxonomy): Eukaryota > Viridiplantae > Streptophyta > Pinopsida > Cupressales > Cupressaceae > Sequoiadendron > Sequoiadendron giganteum. The sequence goes on along the minus strand of CM021110.1, from coordinate 178,670,894 downwards.
TGTGCTTGAGTAGCTTCTTACATAATTAAATACTTAACATGTGATGGTAGGAAATGTTAGTGTTGTATTAAGTTTAATTTAGGGTAATTATTTTAGTGGTTTTTTTCCCATATCGGATAGTTGTTTACTTGTCACCTTTTTCATGCCTTTAAAATGTTCTACAGTATGTATTTAATAGCATCTCATTTTCATTCACTTTTGGTGAAATAGCATCATGCTTCTCTCTATTCATGAAGGTTTTTGTTGCAGATGGTGCTCATGGGAGGTGGTTGACACCAACATGGTATCAGAGCCAACTATTTTTCCCTCCTTCCTTTGAGAGTTTTCATCACAAGGTTTTTGAGATCATTTATTTGCAATTTTCTTTGGCATTTGAAATTTGCTAAATTTCAAAATTGCCATTATTTATGAATTGTTTTCTTGTTGCTAGTGATTAGAGGTTTGATCTATTGTTCAAAGAAACAATGTTTTTTAAAGGGGGCGATTCAAGTCTTGCACAAGCCATTCACATTGTTTGCAACCACGACTTGTGATTTGAGGGCCAAGATTTTTGAGTTGATAAGCACGCTGATGGACACAGGTTTGCATTTCTGGAAGGAGTTGTTTTTCTGGAAGGAATTGATCTTTGAAACCACTGCTCTCAAACCTCAATCCTTGTCCATTGAAGTGGTCATTGAAGTTGCAACAGAAGAAGATGATCTATTCCTTTATTGCAATTTGCACAGGAGGGCCCTTTGTTTTAATCCCTATGAATATCTTTGGAAGAGCGATTTCAAGTAGAGAGAGGCATCTTTTTCTTGAAAATTGAAGAGGTTGTTTGAATTTATTCTAGGCCACTAATATTTCAATAATTCGAGCTATGTGCACTGTAGTTTTTCCTTTCATGTAAGGGTCGATTGTGAGGCACCAATGTTAATTTTATGTAGGACAATTGAGTTTTTTGGAGACTTTCTTTGCTTGGTAGGCCACATTTTTTCAATTGCAAAGGCACGATTTATAAATTACAGTGGAAGTGGTGCCCATTCATCTCTACTCACCATTTTTTTTTGCTTTGAAAAACTTTATATTTTATAAATTTTTCCCTGAAATATTTCATTTTAGGGCTTTGTGCAGCTGAAGAGGAAGTGGGCCCATGTTCTTTTGAAGTTGCTTTGGGAATATTTATCCCACATTAGCAGCATCGGGTAGTTTTTTTCTATTTAAATAGCATTGTAGTGTGTTTGGTTGGTGTGAGCAAGTCTCATAGATTGTGAAGAATTTGTTGAGTTGTGGAGACTTGTGCATTCATTTGGCTATAAACAAACAGTAAGGTGTTAAATATTTTTTCTCAATTTTTTTTAATTCTGTTCTCTTTTAATTTCTTGAGTAATATTTTTCAGGATGTTGGAAAAATAAATTTTGAGAGGCTGCATTGGTTAATATTTTTTGGAGATTTTAGTTTGGTGTATTTTTCCCTTTTGTTGTCATGGCTACTCCTGAGTTAGTTTAATTGTTAACCCCTCATAACTACCATATATGGAAGATGAAAATGTGTAGGTTGCTCCAATATAAGGGTTTGTGGTCCACACCGAGTGATAACCAATCCACTCTTACTAGGGAGTATGAAATATTTTCCCATAGAAACAAGTGTGATGAAGTTATGGGTCTGATAAACTTGAATGTTTCTGATAGTCTTCTTTTCCATGTTGAAGAGTGTGATACACCCAAGGAGATATGGAATAAGTTACATAACCTGTTTAGTCAATTCAGTGAGTTTCATGCTTTGTGACTAGAGGTAGAATTAACTTCTCTTTCCCTTGATGCATTACCTTCCATTGATGATTTTCTAGTCAAGTTCAAATCTGTGAGGTCACAATTGGTGAGATGTGGGAAGAGTAAAACTGATAAGGAGTCCATTTTTTTGATTTTGTCTAAGCTAAGAGGTCCATTTGTGGTTTTTTATTCTACCTTCTACTCCACCATGGATGCCTTGGGTAATGCATTCTAAATGCCTTTTTTTTAGACTTTCTATGACCGTTTGATGAGGGAGAAAGCCAAACTTTCCAAGTTAGAGGGGTCTCTATGAATGATGCATTAGTTGCATAAGGATCTTAGAGCAAAGGGAAGAAGAAACCTAAGCCTAAGACAAAGTCTAATGAGCCCTCCACCTCTTCAAAAGAGGATAAACCTAAGAAGGAGAATTTCAGTTGTGTGTACTGCAAGAAAAAAGGGTGTGATGAACACCATTGTTATACAAAGAAGATTGATGAGCCTTCACATCTTCTTCAGAAGAACAATATTCCATTACCCTCATTTGTGCCTCCTTCTTCTACAACCTCTGCATCTCCATCTACATCATCATCCAATCCTACACAGTTAGAGAATGCAGGATTTGCAAGTGGTAAAGAAGATAAACTCTACATGGGTAAAGGTCATGCATTGGTGAATTTTGCAGTTCATTCTGGTCATGATAGATGGTTTTTGGATTCAAGATCATCTCACCACATGGTTTTTTCTCCCTATCCTTTTTTGGGTCTTCATCCTACTAATACTTCCAAGATTTTTTTGGGAGATAGTAAGATTTTGGATGTTGCAAGGGTAGGCAATGTTGAGATTGGTGATGGTTTTTTCAGAGATGTATTGTGTGTTCCTAATTTGCAGAAAAATATACTATCCATCTATTAGATTAGTCATGGTGAGGTATCAAAGACTATAGAGTTTAGTGCAGATTCTATTTTCATTAGAGAGGCTGATATTGGAAAAGTCATTGTTGTTGGTGAAGCAGATCATGAGTCTTGTCTCTATGCCTTTTCTCATTTTGTTGATGATGACGACTATGAGCCTCACACCCATATTTCTAGTGTTGATAGCAATTCCTCGAGAGAGATTGGTCATTTGAACTTTGGATTTCTTTAGACCTATGTTGATTCATCTCTTGTTGCTTCAAAGGTTGGTTCTTCAATATAACAAGATGTTTTTGATCCTTTGGATCTTGTTTTATTATATGAGTATTTGGCAGGCATCTCAAATTTGTTTGTGGAGTCTCATCTTATAAATTTGGGAGACAAACTTGAGGGGATTTCTCTCCTCTTTGATGACAGTTTCAACATGGTTGTTGATACATCTAGATTGTCTTTGGAGATTGACATTGATGAGCCTTCACTTGATTTGTCACATTTCTTGGTTGTTTTTTATCATGATTATGTGGTGGATTATTTTATTTGGAGACTTCCTTCCTCTTTTCAGTTGGACATGGAATGGCTTCTTCATCACTTGGTGGAATTATTTCTTCCTAAGGGGAGAGGAGTTGCTTGTAGGCATTGGATCATCTTTTGTTTTCAGGCATATTTCTCTGGCATTAGAGCTTCTTCATTATGGGGGGATATAATATATCCTTTTTTCCTTCCTATAGGGGGATCGCATATTGTATATACTTGATGTATGTAGTCTTTTGGGGGGTGTTCTTGATTCCTCCATCCATGCATCTTGTTTTGTTTTTCTCTTTTGGAGAGGGGTTTTTTTCCCAAAGGGTTTTTCTCCTTTTCTCCAATTGTGAGAGATTCTTTTTTGCATTGTAAATGGGTACCAGCTAACATGGTTGTGTAGTTGGGACCCATCTTGCATCTTTATATTGTATAACAATTCTCCCTAAGTTTGCACTTACAGGGGGGTTTTAGTGTAGTATTAAGTTTAATTTAGGGGTAATTATTTTAGTGGTTTTATTTCTCATATCAGGTATTTGTTTACCCGTCACCTTTTTCATGCCTTTAAAAGGATGTCCAATATGAATTTTATAGCATCTAATTTTCATTCACTTTTGGTGAAATAACATAGTGCTTCTCTCTATTCATGAAGGTTTTTTGTTGTAGATGGTGCTTCTAGGAGGTGGTTGACACCAATAGGCAATCCTTGTTGTATACAATCCATTTTAAGATTTTAAGCCATCTTCACCATAATAGGTATGTGAATGCTCCAAATTTTATTTACAATTTTTTGAAAAGAATGAGTTTTTTCAAGTATAAAATGAAGAGGAGTAAAACATCATTGTCACATTTCTACTTAGTCACATTGTTGATAAAAAGAAGTTTGAGAATTCAATTTCCACATGTTTTTTAGGAGAGTTTCCTAAATTGAAACCATATCAACACCATCCTTGAAGAACCTATTATCCTAGAAAGAGTAGAGGAAACTACTATATCAAAAAATGAAATGCCCTCTGGCTCCCCTACTACATGACCTACCTGCAACATAGGAGATCTAGAGGAGAAAATACTGTAGGACACTCAACCTACAACCTCTATAGGGTACTCAACCTACAACCTTTGAACAACTCACAACAAAAAGTACACAAGAGACCCCTAACTTTGTAGAAACACCAAGAAACAAAAAAATAAATGGTGAATCTTCTTCTACACTTGTAAGGGGGCAAAATAAATCCACATAGCCTAGGAGGCAATCACATCGCCTTAAGATGAAAGGTGTTATGAGAGGGCCAGTTAAAAAGCGGAAAGAGGAAGATATTCTTATGGTTGAGATAGACTTAAAATTGAAGGGGAACTCCCTTGGTAATGAAAATGAACCTATTACACAATCATGGCATTCTACAAGCACCTCTATATATGATTCAAATGATGCATTTGTTGAAAGGAAAACAAGAAAAAGAACCTTAAAGAGCCTTGATTCAGAGGATAATGAGTATACAAGTGAGATGAATGACCAGTTTTTGGAAAGAGATGAAGAATTTTAGTTGCAAGTATGAGAAGTTGGTGTTGTCATTGATGTCAACAATCATGTGTTGCCATTGGTGTCAACTGTATGAGAAGAAGATTGTTGCAAGAGTATGTGTTGTTGCATTGATGATTAGTTGTATTATGTTGTCATTAGTAAGCTATTGGTGTCAACCTCTAGTGTTTCTTTGATAAGATTTCTTTTATGGTTAAGGAAGTGATGGAGATGATGAAGATGTGTTCCTGGTGCTTGATTTCCAAGTGCTTTTGAGAAAATTTGATAAAAAGAGGAAACAGTGAGTTGCAGTGTTGTTCTAGGTCGCAGAGTAGTGTTTTGGTGTTGCTTTGAATTTCTTCTAAGTTGAAGATATACCTATGTGTTCTAGATATTTTGATTAGAGGTGTTCAAAGGTGTTGTATTTATAATTTGGTGTGTTGGATCGTTCTGCAAAAGAAGTCATGTTCACCAGTGTGTGAACAGTGTATTGCCGAGGTGTCTAGGGGAAATGTTTTTGCTATGTGTTTCTCCACAATTTGGTTTCAAGTCTTGCAGATCTAAAGGCATGCTGATAGTGTTGGTATATTTCTTTAGTCAAAGTGGTTCAAGGTTTGGTGCTTCAAAATTTAATTTCTTAAGTTTCAGTGTATGGTAGAGTTGTTTGAATGTACTAGGTGTGTACATTCTTCAAGTGAAAGTTGTTGCGAAGGAGTTTGTTGGATTTCAGGGTGTTTATGAAATATTCTAAATTGTGTTCTAGTGACATTTTTTGTTCACGAGTTGTTGTTGGATAAAAGGAAGTGTGTACTTAAAATTTTAGTGGTGTTTACACGGGTAACAGCTGACCTTGGTGTTTACACTAATTGTGGTGGATATTTATTATTTGTAGAAGCATGTTGTAGTGTGGTGTTATAGATTTGGGTCCCAGATAAGGAGCGGTGTATTCCACCTTCACTTCTATCCACCACGGAAGTGTTTCAGTGCCAACCTAATTTGAATTTTCATGGTTTATGTGCTTAAGACAAGCTTAAAGAATGGTTTTGAGGTTGAGGATGATATGAATATGAGTTGAGTTGTTGAGGGATGCAAAAATAGACAAGAATGATGCAAATTACAAAGTGATAGAGTGAAAATTTAGGAAGTGCAGTGCGAGCTTTCATGTGTTAGATTGTTGGATGCAGTGAGTAGAAGGTTTCTACAATTCTTCAGAGAGACTGTGAAGGTGTTAGAGATGTTGTGGTGGATTTCTTTGTTGCTTTGAGATTGATTTCTCATTGTAACACTCTTCTCTATCTTCTTTTCTATTCTAGCAGTGAGCCTTTCTTTCTCTTGGGCAGTGAGCCCTCCAACAGTGAGCCTTATTGTATTTGGTATTGATATTACTTGATATTGTGAGCTAATACTCACTGTGGTTTTTCCCATCTTGGGTTTTCCATATAAATCTGGCGTTCTCTTATGCATGGTGTTGATTTGTTTCAGTTTTTGTTATTTTCCTTTCATGCTAAATCATCATAATAGATTAAGGGTTAATTGTATTATTGTGGATCTAAATGTGTATGAGGGTTTTGGAGTTTTAAGGTACAAATAATTCACTCCCCTCTCAGTTGTCTTGTGCATTAAATAGATTTTGATGAGAAAAAGGATATTGGCAAATAATTATAGGAGGCTATGGAGAGGATACAATAATTAGAATGTTTGTTGAAAACACACCAACAAAGAGAAAGTGAGAGGGACAAAATAATACAAGAGTTGGAGGAAAATTTTATAAATTTGAGCATGGGTCTAGGTTGGATGAATTGGCACATCTTGCTATCATAGAATTAGGAAACAAGGAACTAGTGCCCCAAGGTTTAATTCCTCCACTTTTTGTTCCCTCTGGACCATTTGTAGTGACCTTAGGTGTGAAATTGTGGAAAATAACCCAAGAGATCTTTGAGAAGGAGTGGGAAAAAGAAAAAGCTGAGTTGATATCAAAACACACCAGGACACTTGAACAAAAAGATGCAAAAATAAAAAAGGTTGAAACTGAAGATTGAAGAAGTAGAAAACAAGGCTACACAAATTCTAAAGTATTGACCTCTTGCAAGATTTTATGCATTATTTTTGTAGAAGTATTTGTGTTTTCAATTTAGCCGGCTAATTAGTTATTTGCTAATGTTAATGAATATATGTTTTTTGGTTTTAGAAACTTTCTCTGTATCTACACCAGATATGCAAGACCACATATGTGGATTTTAATTGCATAATCTTGTTCTCTCAGATCAAACAAAATGGAATCCCCTAATGTTTGTGGGGGACTTACAAATTAATGCAATGGCCTCTTATATCAGGAATGAACAACAAATGGGTGAGATCTTACATGAATATACTAAAAAGGAGAAATATATTCCTTTGCAACTAAGGAAAGAATCCAAAGATCCCAATGCAGTAGTTGATGAGTGGTTAGAGCTCCTAAACTATAAAGGTGTAGGAAGGAAAATAATGAGTTTCAAGGAACGTGAGTACATCAGGATGAAGCAACTAGTTATAGGGCCTATTGATCACACCTTCCAATTTATGAAGAAGAGATGGGAGGAATTAACCCTTGAATGAAAGAAAAATGAATCTCACTCCCTCTATAATTTTATAGCCATTATTAAAAGATCTCACATGTATATAGACATTGCTAGGGATAATGGACTTAAATGGTTTCCATTGACATTTCATACACCTCTTCTTCTCTACCTAGTTCCACATTAGACAAGGAGGAATCAAGATGAAATACAAACAACAAAGAATTTGAGGCTGGCAATGATTTCATGTTGAAAAGGCTGCTATTTGAGACATGTTAAGGGAGTTGATGTGGTGATAGATTTGAGGGAAATGAATTTTCAATACAACCTTCAGTCCTAAATATTGCTTGAGGATAATCAATTGATTAGTTGGGGGAATGATGAGCCTGATTAATAGCTAGTTTTTTCTTGTTTAGTTCATAGTTTTTAAACACTTTAACCTTCTTATTTCATATACATTCCAGAACTTATATTCCTTTTATATCTTTTATTCCATCCAAACCAAACTTTAATGAGTGAAAATATGATTATGATATGATGATGTTTGGATAGATGAATGTGTGAATGTGTATGAAATTTAGTATGGAACTATGTTTAATTCATGATTTTTAATGGTATTGTAGTGTAGAAAAATGTATCCCTTTTACATTTTCACACTTCATTTTGAATTGATGTTAATTTGGACTTAATTGTGCCTTATTTTGGTGTTGTAAAGTGTACCCCTTTACTCTTTCACACTTATCTAGGGATACATTAATTAATTGAGCTTAATTTTTCCTTAATTGGCCCCTTAATTCATTTATCAAGCCTATTTTATTACATTTTCCAAAGAGGAAACCAAACATTCATTAATGCATAAATATAACACTTCTCATTGAGAAATGTGTCATAGGGTTAGAGACCTAGGAGGAATGGGTCCTCCCTTGACTTTAGGAACCAAATTTAAATCATGTTTTTGGCGGTATTTTAACATATTCAAATCTATATTCATATGTTGGCTTGTGATATTTGAATTTTGAGAAATTAAGGATATATATCTATAAATATAAGGTTATTTCACTATGTTTCACTTAGCAATTTTATGAACAAGTTTATGAGATTTCAAGAGCACTTTCAAGAGCATTTCAAGTGCAATTCAAGGCATTCAAAGAATTATTTCAAGTCAAGATTCAAGGTTCAAGATCCACATCCATTGAAACCATTTCATGCAAGTTGTAGATTTACATTCCAAGGTTTATTCAAGGGTTTGGTGAGTTGTGACATTGAGTTGTTCATTCATCATTCCTTTCATGCTATTTTATTTCATTTCAAGGTTTGATTACCAAAATGGGGTTTGACCAAGGCAAACCCCCCCATTCACCAAAAACAAAAAATTTTCCCCTCTTGATTTGTGATTGAAGATTTTGGTGGAAGAGATCTTGAAGATCTCTTGAAAAGAAAATTTGGAGAACTTGTCAAAGTTGCAAAAAGTTATCATAAAAGTTGTCATCTCACAAAAACTCACTTATAGAATTTATTTCTGGCTTTTTGAACCTGAAATTTGGACAAATTGGAAGATTCAGATCTGTAGCAGAGACTCTCAAAAGTTACAAAAACCCTAACTTAGGACCCATTCGCCCCTGGGCGAATGAGTCCTAGATTAGATTCAGAAACTGACTTTTGGTGAAAGGTACATTCAGATTTGCCTCTCTCTAATCTACATTTTGTTTTTTGGTTCTATCAGTATTGAGTTTAATTTTCAAAATCCAAGTGTTATATTGTATTTTGGTGTTGATTTACCATTTTTAGTTTTTCTCCCCAAAGTGTTATTTGACCAGGACCCTTGTCCTAACAAAAAATGAAAATATGTAGATTCACACTTTGACTTGATTCACCTAAGGGTTGATAATAATTTTATGGTGTGGATCTCATTTCCTAATGAAATAGAGTGAGAAATAGGTCCCTAAGTGGTTCATCAATCTCATTTTGGTAACCCACCTACTTTTTCTTTATTTTAGGTATGTATGCTTTAGATGAAACTAACTCCTTGCAACTAGAATTATTGCAACCCGTAGCAACTAGAGAGCTCAACCCATAGCCAAAGGACTCCAGGACGATTCTAGGGGAGATTCCAAGGATGATGGAAACATGATAGTTACAGAAATGATGGAAGCAATCACTGGAGTGGTAAATTATTAGTTATCAGAATATTTAATAAGATGATGTAGGAAAGAAGACATTTGCAATAATTAGGAATCTAACATGATTGTTTGCAAAGAGCATGTCTCTGTCATGCCATTAAAATAGAGTTGCAAACCTATTTGTCTTCTATCTTTTTCAGTTATAGTTTCAGTTGCAAAGACTTTGTCTCTCTCTATTTTGTAGGAGAGTGAACATCTTCATTTAATTTTTATTTTCGGTCTTTATGCAAATAAACCTCCTCTCGAACCTATATAGTTGGATCGGTGGTTGAGGAGAAGATCTAGTTGAAAGATATGTTTTGATAGTTATAGTTTTGTTTCACAGATAATATCTTTGTTAGTTTTCTGTTATGTATTCATTAATGAGAAATTTGTGAAAATTCTCGTTAGATTATAGAGTTCAATTATATGCAATAAAGATGTTCTAGTTTACTGTTATGATTAGTTGAATCAAGTAGCACACATTTGGTTTCTCTTGTGGGTATAATAGCTTGAGCAAGGACCACTCAAGGTACTATTTACCCACCTTCATTTCTATTATTAAAATAGATGTTTACATTATTGCATTCATTTCAATAGATTCTTCATTACATGCACATGAATGATATTTAGTCTCATGATTTAAGTTCTGTGATGCATCATTGAGTTGTCCTCCACAGTGAGTCAAGTAGTTAGAAGTAAGAATCAAAAGTGCTAGTGAAATTATAGAGTTCGGGTTTAGCATTTAACATTTACAGTGTTAAGTTGAAGGTACCCACAACATCAATAACAAATTAAGTTATTTCCCTTGTTTTGTAGTTTATATTTCATTTTCCTTTTCCAATCTTTACTGTTTTCTTGCAAATGTGTAAACCACCTAATAGGTCGTGTAGAGTCTATGAATACACATATAGTGCCAACATCAACAAAAGCTTACGAAGCCCTAGTTGATAATTTAATGGAGTCTTTGCAAGGGTTTAGTGGAGTGTCAGTTAGGAACCCTTCCTCTGAATTGTGTTTCTAACACCAAGTTGACTAGACATTAGTGAGGCCTTACAACAAGCACAATATGGAGGTGTAAACAACTCCAAAAATGGGTACCTGTTTTACCCTAGTTGCTCTCAGTCCGCATAAGTGTAGGTAAAAAATGACTGACAACCATTTAAAAATACAGCTTCATGAAATGGGTACCCGTTTGGATTTTGGCTTGGGATCTTGTTCCTAAACAGGTAGTTGTTCCCGTCTGTTAGTGTAATTAATATTTAATTACACTTGCATAACTTTACTTAGGTTTTGCTTAGGTAATAATTAGTTTACTTAATTAATAAGTAAGCTTTATTTAGTTGAGCTATTTTTAGGTCAACATTAGGGTTGCATACATTGCTTTTATAAAGCAATTCTCTTATTGTAATTGTTGAATTCTGAATAATATCAATTTGCACATTTCATGCAAAGCTCTGCTTTTTCATTGTTTTTCTCTTTTGTGGAAGGTGTTTAGGTTTGCATGTCTTATCTTGGTTTCTAACATGGTATCAGAGCCTTGACATGCAACCCCTTCTCAAAATTTGGAGAAAATCATTGTAGAGTTCGTTCGGGGTTCCTCGAGGGTATCATGCCTTGAGTTTATTTATGCAGCATCTTGGATCAGATTGGGCTTCATCATTGGATTCAGAGCGCTAGAAAAAGTCAGGTTTGACTTTTATTTTTTTGATTTTGGTCATCATTGAAGAAATCTGTGAGGGTTTCAAGCTCGGTGATTTTTTGCAAGCTCTGGAGGTAGCCTATTTTTCGGAGCATCTTGGAGCAAAACGAACACTGCCATCGCGTTCGTAGTGCCCCAAAACCCTAAGATCACCCTTTGTTTCATCGATTTTGGCGAAGTTGATCCAGAAGGCAAATTTTTTTTGCCAGAGAGGTCGCACGACCTCCCTAGCACGCATTATGAGGTAATTTTTTTCACGAAAATTGAGAAAAAAAATCAGAATCTGCTTTGTTTCCTACGCTTGTAGTTCAAAAGGGGTTCGCCGCCTAGCGGCCACCTGGCAGCTCCACCAAATCGCTGCCGGTCCCAGCGCCAGCCCCCGCAGGTAGTTTGTAGGTAACCGCCGGTCATATGGGGGACCAGGCGCTATGCGCCTGGCCTCCGACCAACCCTTCAACACCCGATTCGGTCACATGGGTGACCAGGGGCTTCGCCCCAACCTCCTGCATGCCAACCTCTGGTCTCGCACAGGACCAAGGGCTCCGCCCCAGCCTCTTGCATGCCAGCCCTTGGTCGCGCACAGGACCAAGGGCCGAAATTTTTTTAGCCCCTTGGGTTGCCTCTAGGCCTTATTGGCCAAATTGGAGCACTTTTACAAAATCGGGCGTAACTTTTGCGTACGATGTCCTTTTTTAGCAAACGAGATACCATTGGAAAGCTGATTCCGATGCCAATCTAGTAGTAATGGTAGTTTTCTTTGATTTTGCTCCAATTTTATGTTGCAGGTCCTTGAACTCATAACTTATGTTTTTCACTCCGGAGGGCATATCTTTTGACTCGGTGATACTTTTTTCGCCATTCTTGCGGCGTTGGAAATCTGGTTCAGTCCTCTACATAGATATGAGGTCTATTTTTTATTTTTTATTTATGCATGTTTAGAAATTCTCTCCTTTTGCAGTCATTGGGTATCGTAATAAATGAACTGATATAAAGTTCCATCAAGGGGGTTTCTTGCATAATAATCTGATTAGAGTGTGCATGCACTTTGATCTTCATCTTGTTTTGATAACAACTCGTATGGGTTGTAATCTAGTTTCTTAGTTTCTTTTGGCCATATTTTATCTTAAGCTTGACACATATCAGATTCACATCAGATCCATCTCAATTTGAGGGCCACTAAATTTGTGGTTGATGTTCCTGAGTCTTTATGGTACTTGTTCCCATGGAAGAGTTTTAGTTTAAGTTTGGCATCGGCATCGAGATTCACAACTTCTAGATTCTATCATCATCATATCATCTACTGTTGCTTTATGGATTTCAGGGTTGTTCCCGTTTGGTGTTTTCGAGTGTTCCATGACATCGGGTTTACTGTTGCATTATTATGATTTCAATATAGTTTCTTGTAGACAGAAGTATCTTTCCTTGCTTGCCGGATTGCGGTTCCAGTGTTACTCTATGGTGTTCTTCCAGTGTTTCTTTGCAATAGTCATCTCATTGTAGGGGGGGTTTGTCCCACTGGGTTTTCCTTCTCTACCTCATTCTTGCATTTGTACATGGGTACCTGATTAGGCCTTGTTGCCGAGACCCGTTCATGCTTTCTTGCATTCATCTTAGTTTTAGGTGCATGCTTATTTAGTCTCCCTAAGTTGCACTTATGGGGGGTGTTAGTGTAATTAATATTTAATTACACTTGCATAACTTTACTTAGGTTTTGCTTAGGTAATAATTAGTTTACTTAATTAATAAGTAAGTTTTATTTAGTTGAGCTGTTTTTAGGTCAACATTAGGGTTGCATACATTTCTTTTATAAAGCAATTCTCTTATTGTAATTGCTGAATTCTGAATAATATCAATTTGCACATTTCATGCAAAACTCTGTTTTTTCATTGTTTTTCTCTTTTGTGGAAGGTGTTTAGGTTTGCATGTCTGATCTTGGTTTCTAACACCGTCAACATTTTTTTGGGCCAAAACTTCCGTTCTTTGTGGACCCAACCTTTTGCACTTACCCACATGGTGGTTCATATTCTCATTCAGACCATCACAACTACTCACAATTGTCATTGATAAGTCGAGCTATGTGGTAATGTTGATGTGAAGTTATAACTTGTAGTTTGAATCATGAGTGGTGAATAGGAAGAGGATCTTGCTAATGGAATTACAAAGGTAATTGTGTAAGATTGAGATTTGTGATATGAGTGATCTAGATCCTCTTGGATCAAAATGTCCTAGAGTAAATTAATTAAATCACAATAAATAAAATCTAACTTAAGATAAAGTTGAAATAATAATATTTGAAATAACATAATGGTACTTAGCTCTAGGTTTGATGGAGAATTTGATAGTGACAAATGTTTGTTGATCCATCAATGTATTATAAAATTAGGACTTGTCATATGATTGCCTCAATATTGAGAAAATTATTGTTTATTGTTTTGGTTCACTTCCACAATTATGAAATTGACTTTCACACTCGTGGATCTAAATATTGTATACAAATTTATATCTGGATCACAAATTTGAACCTCAATGATTATGATGTCTAAAACTTGTTCACCTTGATATTTGAAAAGGGTACTGTTGATAAACATTAATTAAGAATAAACTAAATTAGGGTTGTTCTCCTTTGGTCTTATTATTGAGTCAATGATACTAAACAATGGTAGAAAACAATTGATGGTCATGTAATATGCCTAGATTACTAATGTAATGTTGTTGATATCATGCTCTTGTAATAATGTAATTTGTAAACAAGACTTTCACAATAGATCTTAGATGTGCTTTTTAGAACACAACAATTAAAAAAAATCCTTAAATACAAAATTTTAAATTGATATATAATAACTAAATTAGTCACCTTAAAAACTAATTTTAAATTTGAATTTATAAATTTAAAACTAATCCTCTAAGGATAAAATTGATAAAAATCATATCATTTGTCAAACTTTTAAAATACTTATACACATGGCCTTGTCAAAAAGGGACCCAAAACGAAGGTGAGAGAAGTGCAGTGTATGCAATTTTCACCATTACAATTATACATTTTGACATCGCTACAACGAATTTAGTTTTATACCGTGCTAACCAGACATAATGTGTGTTGTTCATGGCTACGAGGCTTGCGTTTCCTGCCTCTACCCGCACTGTCCAAGGGATTGCTCGGTTTTCATCATCCCAGGGAAAATTCGCGCCATACACAAAATTTGGTCCTCGTAACAGTTACGCTCAAATCACTGAGTGGCCACCACCATCAGCAGCCAATACCAATGTTAATGGCAGTGATGACACAGAAAATTATCTATATACAATCTTAACTGATAAGCGATGTAAATACAGCGGATATTGGGTTGATTATAAACGCGAGGAAATGGATGCTTCGTCTGCACAACAGAACGTTAAGAGGGATGCCCAAAGAATCTGCAGCATTCTGAATGAGGGTGTAGAAGATTACACTGAATTTGAACGGAAGCTGGCTCCCTTCATATCCAGGCTCTCTCCAGAGCTTGTCTGCAGGGTGTTAGGAAGTACTAGTACTAGTGCCAGTGCCCGGCCTACAATGAGCTTCTTCTTTTGGGCGCAGCATCAGCCCGGCTACAGGCACAATTCTGCCACATTCGATGCAGCCATCCAGTTTGCTGCCAAAAGCCGTGATTTTCAACTCATGTCTACCCTGCTGAAAGAGTGTAAAAGGTGGGGTTTTTCATTCACACCCAAAACCTTCTCGTTTATTGCAGAGGAAGGGGGCGCGCTCAAATCTCCTATGCTGGGTGCAGTTCTCAGGTCGATTCATGAGATGAATAGATGGAATACAAGAGGAAAAAACCGTGATGCCTTCGACGCCCTTATTTCTACCCTTTGCAATGCCAAACACTTGGAAGCTGCATTGGAGGTATGGAAACCTGCTTCCAACCTTAGAAATCTTTGTCCATACCACTTTTGTATTTGCCAAATTTGAATCATATTTTCCTATTTAGTTGTGGCGTTTAGGGTTTTATATGAAAAGTTTGACAAATTCTCATACGAGTAATATTGTTTTATATGAACAATTACAAATTGAGGCGAATCATCATTTTTCTGTGAATAATATCCAATCGCCGAATATTACCCTCTAAATTTTTGTCTATTGCAGGTGTTAAGAGGTATGGTTTCTGCGGGGTTCTGTCTCACTGCCCATACCTATAACATACTCGTGGCTGCATTATGTAGAGAAGATAGATTAGACGACGCAAAACTGCTGATCAAACATATGAAGGATAAAGGCTCTTGCCCAACAACTATAACTTACAACAGGCTACTGAAAGCATACATTGAGAAGAATAGATTGAGGGAAGCATCTGAATTAGTGGATTCTATGACCGAGGCAGGTTGTACTGCTGATTCATTCACATATACACAGCTCATTGATTTTGCTTGTAAAAACAGGCTGCCATATATGGGTTTAAAACTACTTCGTAAAATGGAGTATTCTGGTTTCAAACCTATGCAAGCTGCCTACAGTGCTCTTGTTAAGTGCTTTGAATCCTTGTGCCAGTTTGATGAAGCTGACAAGCTAATTGCTGAGGCAGAAGAAAAAGGTTATGAAAAGACTGCTTGATGATTTTATTGATGAAATGGAAACTCTCCAATGTAATTTCTGACTACCCAAGAAACAGGGTTCTAGGAAACAAGAAGATCAAAGAAAAAAATAAGAAGCAAATGCTAGAAACCATCAGGTTGGGTACACATTTCTCCTTCCTAGAATGTTTTTCAGCTATTAAATGTTTTTGCAAGTTTTAATATCGATGCGTGGAAGATTTGGAAACTTTGCAACTTAAACCAAAATCAGTTCTGGGGGACAAATGACATTTTAGTGCCATTTCTGTTTTTTAAGGGAGAGAGCTAAAATGTCACTGTTTTGCATTTATTTCTTCTTCTTGAACTTTTTAGCCATTTCCTGCTGTTTTCTACTGTTTCCTTTTTTCTTTCTAATTTTTTTATCATTCCCCAGGTTTCTCCTGATTCCCTCCCTTATCTGTTGCTGTTTCTAATATTCCCATTTCCATAGTTTTCAACAAGTTAAATTTATTTCTTGGGCAATATAGACATGCACTTGTTTGGACCAAAATTATTTATAAAAGTATTCCGCCCCTGCTTCTGAATAGACTGCCATTTCATTTGAAAGTAACTTTTTTTCTGTACATTGATAGGGTGAACTTCACAGCAGCACTTAGGTAATTTGTTCTTTTCAAAGGTTAGGGTTGGTATTCTTTCAACAATTTGTATATAATATACATGCGACATTCAATTAAGTAATGACTAAATCTGTTTTGAGCTTGTCTTTTTCAGCTTCTTACAGGTGGGCTTGATTGGGTCTTTAATCGGAAGGAAGGTTTGCAACTTCTTTTGACCTTAGAAACATGGACTAGAGAAGCATTGTTATCATTGTCCAATTCCAATGAAGCTGTGATGTAAGCATGATTTGGAGCAACCTGCTTGATTTAGAAATAATTATCAAATAATGATTTTCTTGAACTACATTTCAAATATATGTCATTCTGAATCAAGGTGAATATAAATATTGTATTCACAGATATTTATCTATTATAGAAAGCTATTGAATGGTAGCAAAATGAATACAGATAAATTGTTCAATGCATTTTTTTTTTGTTCTTTCTTTTCCTTAGAATAACATGGCAGTCTGTTGAAAGGGAAGCCTATAATTTGATCTGTGCTATGTTTCAAGTTTCAACATGTAGTTGATTCTTTGTGTGAAGGACGTAATAGACTTTTCTGGAAGCTTTAGTTAGTTCCTTCTATAAATGTTCTTAGGACTACTGAATGATTGCATCTGTGCCATTATGTCTCCATTTACAATGTTCTTGTGCAATGATCGCACAGTTTATATAAATCAGAAATTTGGGGTTTTTGATTGGATTGCTTCCTTATATTCCCCAAGTCCATTGTATGACATGACTTGGACAATCTCCAAATCTTGAAAATCCTTTTATATGTATGACATGATTTTAAATGTTACAGGTTCATGATACAGATTCCAAATTAATTTATTAATATAGAATAGTGCCAATTTGGAGTTGTTTTTCATGAAATCACTACTTTCTTTGCTATTGATATTTCTGAGGCTCTTCCAGGGTTACTGAAAAATATTTCAAGGTTGTTAAAGTTGTATTCAGTTCTCCACACTCTCTAGTCTGAAAACTGAACAAGGCAAATTACTGAAACAAAAACAATGTTTCATGAGGGGAGTGTCACATGGGATCTCAACGTGATTCTTGCACCCCAGCATTTCAGGGACAGGGAGATGAGCTGGACAAGCCTCTTTCCTGTTCCTTAAAGTGCTGGGAATACCTGGGGATATTGATCCTTAATTAGGAATGCCCACTCACTCAGAAACGGAGGATACACAACAAAAAAAGCCAACCCCCAAGCTGATATTTATTTTGATTGTTGAGATTTTCAATTACTGTTAATTTCATAACACGCACGATAGGTAGGATGATGTGGTAGCACACATGCAAGTAAAAAATATTCTCTTTTGCGGTTCACTTATATACTTCTTTGCAGACAACACCTTTATTTGCAGCTGAGAAAGCTACCATCAAAATTCATGTTTTGATTCTGGTGTTTGATTGAGCATCCATTTGAGGCAAGTCTAGTTGAGCTTCCAGTTATCGAAAGTTGATTTTGACATCTTGTTTACATAGCCTATCCTTGGTCAGTTTATGATCTTATCTTACACTTCTGGAATGGCATTATGTTTCAATTCGTGATCGTATAATTTGATGCTCACTTCCCCTGTGCAGCCCCCTGAAATGTCGGTGGTCTCTCCATTTGTCCCTGAAACATGCTTACACATTACCCCATCCACATGTACAGGAAACTTCGTTAGACATTTAACATATACTAAGAGAGTCAACCTGATCTAAAGCTGTCATCTCATAACTACACTAATTCTGCTAATCTACTCTGATACTTGTTCCTTCATATGCTTGAAGAAAACTGTTTTCCTTGCAGCCTGGTTTCCAGGAAATTTAAAGGTTACTATTCATGAAAATTTTGTAAGTTCAAGGCAACTTTGAATTACTTTTTCAAGCTTTTAAATTTTACTCAATTCAATAACTAACGATGGATGTGGAATAGCATGGTACTTAAGTGTATTTTTATGAGTAGAAATTCTTTACTTCTGTAAATTTCTATTTGAATTTTGATCGGCAAATCATGACCATGTCTAAGTGCAAGGGATAAAAGTGCATGTCCTTCCCCTTTATGTTTTGACCACTACTTTTGGCACCATCACAAATACAATTGTATGCTTATTTTGTCTTGTTTTGGTATGAAATCCAATTTGTACTGGTTAAAATCTACAAGGGTTGGCCCCAAGAGAGAAAATTTGAATTTGAAACAGGGGGACAAGGCTGCAATGTGAATCCTATTGGACTCATAATTTCCCGTGGACAGATGCTCTGCAGTCTTCTCCCCCTATTTCAAACTCTATATTTCTCCCTCCTGAGATCAACCCTCCCTTTTGGAGTATAACGATAGATTTGCTGTGCAATCTTGCCCCTCTTTTTCAAACTTAAAAACTTTCACTCCCAAGGCCCCAGTACTTTCAGAATCTAACTATTGCACATTGGCTTGTGTCCCAAAACACCTCGACTTGAGCATCAGAATTTTGTATTCAAGAACATGTTGGCAAATGGTCAGCACTCCCCTCGGGATTCGTGACATGGACTAACCGCCTCCCGTGGATCCGTTAACTCTGGCAATTGTATCAAGCATTAACAGGTCAATCTTTTGGTGCAATGACAACTGTGGGCCAACAATTGGTATCTGAGCAAGGTCCTTCTTGAAAGCTTAACCGCTTGAAGGAGATCTTTAAGAGCACATATGGTAAATCATAACAATACAGTTAAAGCACCCATCTTTGATGGGACTAATTATGCATTTTGGAGTATCAAGATGGAAGCATATTTGAATGCACTTGGGTTTGATGTGTGACAATCTGTTGTTGATGGGTATACACCTCCAGCAACCCCTCCAACGGATCAAGCCAGGAAAAAGAGAAGTAAGAACAATGTCAAAGCCAAGCATGTTCTTCTTTGTAGCCTAACAGATTCTGAATTTAGAAAGGTCATGTGTTGCAAATCAGCAAAAGAGATATGGGTCAAGCTTCAAAACATCTATGAAGGAGATGCCAAAGTAAAGAAGACAAAGCTACAAACACATCGAAGGGAGTTGGAAACTCTCAAAATGAATGATGATGAAGATATAGCCTCATATTTTCTTCGTGTTGATGAAACAGTGAACAAACATCATGAGAGGACTTCGTGAAGAAATTGATAATGCTTTTATTGTTGATAAGATTCTAAGATCTCTATTTACAAAGTTTGAGGCCAAGGTTGCAGCATTGGAAGAATTGACAAACTTGGACCAGCTAACAAAAGATGAACTACATGGGATCCTTGTTGCTTATGAAATGAGGATTGAAGGGAGGATACCACAAAATGAAATTTCCTTCAAGACATCCAAGAAAGAAAAAACCAAACATGATACATCAAATGAGAAGTCAAGTGATGATGAAGCAGAGGCCTATTTCATGAGGAAACTTAAGAAAGGAAGAGGAAAGTACAAAGGGAAATATCCTTTTAAATGTTTCAATTGTGGAGTAGTTGGACATTATGCTTCTAAATGTCCTTACAATGATGGTAACTCAAGTGAAGGAGAAAAATAAACCTACATCAAGAGAAAAGGAAAGAAAAGATTTCAAAAACACAAAAAAAGCTTTTACTTTAAGAAAGAATGCAGCTCTTTAGAAGAACAAAGTGATGACAGTCAAAGCAATGATGAAGAAGAAGAATGCGATGAAGAAGAAGAAACAGATTTTGAGGAAGAACTTCATTATGCATACAAGAAAAACGAAGAACTGAAGAAGGTCACCAAGCATAAACTAAAAACTAAGGAATTGACAAAAAGCTTGGAGGAATTAAACAAAATAATTGAAAATTTAAGGACTCAACTTGTAGAGGTTGAACAAGTTGAAAATGAAATAAAAATCAAGTTAAGTGCAAAAGAAAGAGATTGTGACAAATTGGTACAAGAAGTTGCCATGTTGAAAAATGAATTGAAAAAGCCAATGAAGGAATACAAAAAGTTTGATGAGAATGTCACAAGTTTCAAGGAAAATGAAAGAAAGTTCAATTCTAGGCAGTTTTACTCTTTCAATGGATATTGCTATTCATGCAACTATTTTGGTCACAAAGCAATGAATTGCAGATTCGTACAAGAAATACTACAAGCTTCATCAAAGAAAATTATGATTCATTTGGTCATGACATTATATGTTACAAGTGCAACAACTTTGGACATACATCACGTTTTTGCCGAACTATATTTGTTGAGCCTCCAAGACAAAGCAAGAAAGAAAATGTCTCTAACAAACAAAAAGGAAAAACTATTAAAGTTTGGAGAAAGAAGATAGATGCAAGAAATGAAGAAACCAATGCAAGTTCAATCTACCTCTTCTAGTTTGTAAGAAGAAGCACGAATTTAGGGGGAGTTGAGGTTGATATTATCTTTCATCCCCAAGGAAGAAAAATGAAAATAGTAAAGATGTAAGTTAGCTTGATGAAGATGAAGACAATTCAAAGAAGTATGCTTGTATTTGACAAGCATGTAGTACCAAAAGGGACAATGATGAAAGCATGCAACAAGAAAGCAATGAGTGAAGGCTACATATGCAAGATCCTAGAAGATGAAAGTATGATAAAAAAGAAAGTTACAACAAAAGGGAAACTATTGCATTGATGTCAAGAACCATAAAAAGAAGAATCCACTTGTGTAACAGATCAACAACAAGGGAAAGTAATGGATTGATATCTACATGATAAAAGACTACAATGAATTGAAGACCTTGAATAATGAGTTATCATTTGTATGCAAGAAGATATCAAAGAACATAAGGACAATAAAAAAACCTTGAGATTAGAAGACTCTCATGAAGATACGAATTGATGATCTTAATCTAGCAGCCAAGAACATAGAAGGAAGAGTTGAACATGCATGAGGCAGTGATGAGATCAATGAGTTCCTAACTTGAGAAACATGACAAGAGAAGACAATTTTTGAAAAACCATAGAGAAAGATTGTTCCCAACAAAATCAGAATACAAAGAATTAAATCACCCAAGAAAGAGAAGCATTAGAGCAAGGGAGAGCATTAGAGAATCTTTGACAGGGGGAGAAGTCCATTCTTGTGCATTTGATGTGAGAATACAATCAGGACAAAAGGTTGATAAACATCCCTTTGCCATTGATGTCAAAGGGGGAGAAATAGAATTAAGGGGGATCAATGAAAAAATAAATTATTTTGTGTTGCCATCAATGACAAAGGGGGGGATTGTTGGAAATATTGTCATTGATGTCAAAGACAAATAAGAGACTATTAGAATTGTGTCATTGATGTCAAGAAGGGATACATTGTCTAGTGTGATCATTGATCATTAAAATATGGATGATTCAATACATAAAACAAGTGGTATCAGAGCCAAAGGTGCCGGGTTCGAATCCCTTTGGGTAATGTTGAGGGGGAGATTGTTGGCAGATGGTCAACGCTCCCCTCGGGATTCGTGACATGGACTAATTGCCTCCCGTGGATCCATTAACTCTGACAATTGTATCGAGCATTACCAGGTCGATCTTTTGGTGCAACGACAACTTTGGGCCAACAAAACATTCGTAGGTCATTACTGCACATCATATTTTATAAGATTAGATCAAAAGCATCATAGTGCACTTGCATTAGCAATACATCAACATCTAATGCAATTAATGCTTGCTTGACATTTCTTTGCTTATCATGCATTGGATAAAGTGCCATCAAAGAAGTTCTAAGTCTTCTCTCTCAACATAATAGTTTCCCAAGCTGCTTTTCACCACCACTCCATTTTCAAACACAAACACCATTGCAGACAAATAGGCGTGGAAGAGTAGAACAGTAGAGGGAAGGTCCATACAAGGACATATCATCCCAGCATTCATCTGCAAATTTAGCCATCCAAGAGCAGTTCATAATCACTATTAATCTAATTAGTGCATATATGATATTAGAATCCAAATCCCAATTGTTAAGTGTAATGCACATCAACATATTTGTTGTGGAATTCATCAAATTGACAAATAGAGCAAAGCCACTTTCAACCTCACATTTATCATTGTTAGCTCTTAATTAATTTAGGTTTGATTATATCTAGTGCATATATTATTAGGTTAGACCTCTAAATTAATTGTCAATTATGTATTTGTAAAGGTGAAAAATGTATTTGTGACACTTTTTCCCATTTGTCTTGGATTCATTTTGATTGTTTGTTCAAAATGCAATAAATTGGTGTCTAAAGGGCATATGTTTGTGCAAGAGTTGGCATAAACTTGTACTTTATTAGATTTGAGTTTCTATACTCCAATGTTTTAGAGCCATTCATATTTGTTATTTCATGTCACATGTAAAACTTGTCAAATTGAACCCACTTCATTATTTTAGTTATGATTTTGACCCAAAAACTCAAAATTCATATTTTAATCGTGAGCCCAAATCAACTCCTAATTAGTCATGAATCTCGACAAACACAAAATGTTCAAATTATGGTGCTAGGGTGTTGTATAAAAAGACAAACCCTAATTCAATTTAGATAATCAAACATTGACTAGAGAGCATTTGCATGTCACTAGAGCATTATGTAAGGAGCATTGTATCAACATTTGAAAGTGTAGGGGCAACATAAACATCTATATTTTCTACTTGGCATGTCTTCAAATTTGTTCAAAATTATCAAATCAAACTAGGAGTTTGAGTAAGACAATGGGGAGCAAGTTGATTTCCATGCCTAACACTACAAGCTCCAATGGTGTTTTTAGGTACCACTAAGTCTAGATAACACAAACAAACAACTTTTTGAAAATCAAAAGTGCAAGGATCAAGACTATAACACAAGTTTAAAACCATAAATATTGCATCAAAATTGTAGTGTGTGGGGAACATTTTTTAAGGTACAATATTGAACTTGGATTGAGCACAAATCATCTTTTGGTTTGTTGAAGCTTCACTATCATGGATTTGATGATAGAACCAACATTTGATCACTAAGCACAAATTACATCAAAAATTCCCATATCATAGAAATAGTTAAGTACTATAGCTTCTATTTCAATTTTGAAAAGTATTTTTGTATAGTTTTTTTTAGCTACTTAGGGTAATTTGATTGTGATTACTTTATTGTTTTTATTTACTCTTAACCTAAAAAAAAAATAATGTGGTGAACCTATCCAATTTGACACCACTTATGGGTTTGAATTTATAATTTTGTAAGGAGATTTTAGTTTTCATTTCTTGAATTTACTTTTATATCAAATTTGAACACTAGTTTGATAATTATCACCTTTTAGGGTTTTGTGTTTTTTGGGTATGCCAAAGTTTCATTGTCCTCATCTCACACTAAGAGGTTCTAAACTAAACCCTAACAAGGCTACTAATCAAGTTAAATGTAGTTTGGTTGACAATCTACGAGCTACTACTTATCTTAATGGATAAGAAGCATTTGATCATGATGCCTATGTTGAGAAAATGACAAAGCTTTGTAAGGGTGATATTGCATAACTTGCACTTTTCCCCTTTGTTTTGGATTCAACTTGATTGGGTTTTTCCTAATATAATAACTAGACTACAAGTGACATGTTTTTGTATAAAAGTTGGCAACTAAGCTAAATCTAACTTAATATGACTTCCATACATTCCCAAGGATTGGATTTAATTTTCAATTTATCCATTCATTTACCCAGGTCTAATTTGTAGCACAAAAATGAACTTAGTTTTAGATTCACAAAGAAAAAAATGACTCCCTAATTCCCAAATCTAAATCTAGTCCTAAACTAACTCCATTCATACTAACCATTACATGTTGACTTGAGTGTGAAGGGTGTGACTTGTGTACTAGGATGTTGCATGAAAAAGAAAACTTTAATTCATAATGACTATCTAAATGGGAGGTCAAGGAGCTTTAAGGAATAATTTTATGACCTCAAAATCTTATAGTACCCATATAATTATTATTTATGTTTTGTAGTATTTTCACTAAAATTTGTACAATTGTCACTATATGATAGGATAGATGTTTATGACTAGATTCCATTGCTTAACATATAACAATATTATAACTTATTGATGAATTGTTATCTCATTAATTTCCAATTTGTTACCATTGAGTTTCATAAGTGATTTTTATTTTACATATTATTTATAGTGAATAATTATAATTATAATTTATTATATTGTTTTGGAACTGATATATTTTACTATCCTTGTTTAGCAAGATCATGTCCTTGATGGAGGTAGAGCATCATGGGGGAGGACATTATTATCATTGTGTAGGTACATGGAAGAAAAAATGACAAGTGAAACATAGGTTTATTTACATGTTGAACCATGGTAGAGGCAGTATTATTGAGTCATTGTTAATGTGGTAGTGGTTTTATATTCTTAACATCTTATCATTGTACTATTTTTTTAAGTGATAAGGTTTGTCACTTTTGATTGCTTACTTGTCATGATGACTCATATTCCATTTATTTTGTCATTTGTAATTGGGTCATTTGAACTATTGTTAAGAATTTTTAAGTGCTCCTTTGTGGCTTAACCCATCACCCAAAGCATTGAACTTATTAATAATCTTAAGTTTTATCCATTCTATGACTTTTTATACTCTTATTGACTATGATTCCAATTATTTATCATGTTTCATGACCTACTTAATGTAGGAGTTTATGGTGAACTCCTCAAACTCCCCAAATTCACTTGCAAGATAAAATAATTTTTACAAGAGAGAAATGATAGAAATATCATGCTGTCATTAAGATGCAAGAATGTTAAATGGAATATGGCAATGCAAATACGATGCCTTGCTTATATAGGCAAGGAGAGAGATATGATTAGACAAGATCATGACAAGTGTCTTAATCCTCTCACATGAGACAACTAAGTCATAACAACCTCAATGCAAATATTAAATGCATGAGAGAATTATTAAATGCCTAGATAACTAAAAGTAAATAATGAGACATGGCCCCATTATAATTAACTTCTAGAAAAGACAACTAGGAAACTTAACTCCTAAGTAAACGTATAATAATGTGAATAGGTCTTCACTAATAACTAGTTAGAAAATAACCCCAGTCACACCAACACCCCTCCATAAGTGAAACTTAGAGAGTGTAGATTATTATGCAAATGATGCAAGGATGGGTCCCAACTACGAGGCCATGTTAGGTACCCATGTACAAATGCAATGCAAAGAAATCTCTCACAATTGGAGAAAAGGAGAAAACCCCGTGGGACAAAACTCCTCCCGTAAAGAGAGATAAAATAAAATAATGATATCCATCACAAATCCAATCAATCTCTATCCACACAAAGGATGAAAAGAGAGACTATTAATCCCCCCCATAATGAGATAACCTATTGCAAGAGAAGCATTGGAAGTACACTATGGAGTAACACTGGAATCCTCAATTTGACAAGTAAGGAAAGATACTTTTGTTTGTTACAAACCACATTAGAGTCACTCAAAGACCCAAGTTTGGAATCATGGTAAAACAACAATGGACTTGATGCCAAGGAACACTAGAAAAATCACAAATTGGCACAACTTTGGAATCTATGAAGCAACAGTTGATTGACAAATGATCTGGAATTGAAATGAGGTGTAGAGAAAATGCAAACCTAATGCACATAAAAAAATAAATAGTGCATGCATTGATAAATGTTCACATCTGCCTCCATGATAAAAAATAACCTCAAATTTGTGGAGGACAAAATCAACTTTTTGACGATGTATAGTTTTCAAAAAATAGACAACATATATGCTCAAGTTATGAATTTTTGAAAAAAGGATAAATTGTGTCAGTCGACAATGCAAACATGACCTTTTTGATTTGATTTATGGAAAATTTACTTGTTGCATGCAAAAATAAATGGATACCCAAATAATATTTTGATGCAAAGAACAAAACCTAGGAATATTTTTCAATCCAACAAGCAGAAGATTAAAAAATAAATCTTTTAACCTTCAACCTGTAGAAAAATAATGCATGATGCTTTTTGGACATCACTTTTCTTCAAATATGCTTACTATCTAAAAAATCTAGTAGATACCCAGATGAGATTTCAACCTCAAATACAAAACCCATAAATTTTTTTTCCTGCAAATGAGAGGAAGCTAGATTTCTGAAGCAAAAATGAAAACAACTCCAATAAAAATGGCTTGCATCAAACCCTTGCAGATTTGACAAAATATGTCAGATTTTGATGAAATGAAAGATGATCTTGAATTTCCTTGACACCGTTCTCAAGACCTCAACTCACACCCAACAAAACTTTCACGCCAAGATTGGTCCCTCAGATCTAAGAAGAAGTCTGCAACACTAAAGCTTTGATACCATGTAGGAGTTTATGGTGAACTCCTCAAACACCCCAGGGTCACCTGTAAGACAAAATAACTTCCACAAGAGAGAAATGATAGAAATATCATGCTATCATTAAGATGCAAGAATGTTAAATGGAATATGGCAATGCAAATATGATGCCTTGCTTATATAGGCAAGGAGAGAGATATGATTAGACAAGATCATGACAAGTGTCTTAATCCTCTCACATGAGACAACTAGGTCATAACAACCTCAATGCAAATATTAAATGCATGAGAGAATTATTAAATGCCTAGATAACTAAAAGTAAATAGTGAGACATGACCCCATTATAACTAACTTCTAGAAAAGACAACTAGGAAACTTAACTCCTAAGTAAACTTATAATTGTTGATGTTTGAGAGTAGCTTCGAGAGGTATTTTCCAAAATAATTATTACATAAGGCTAGTCGGCCTAATTATCATAAACAAAATATTGATTTTTCTAGGTCAGATCAAGAGGAGAATTATGCCTAGATCTGTATATATAGGAGAGAGACTCTCCCCATTCATCATTCAATTCAACAATTCGATTTTCTGATTTGCAGAAGCAAGTTCGACATTTAAGAAAGATATCTTATTATTCTTTGTTGCTCATAAATTCACACTATCTACAGTGCTGGATTATTTTGTTATATTTTGCCTCTCTAGGCCTGATTCTGAAGTGCTATTTCTGCACTATTGTATCTGATCTATAAGTGATTAAATTCCTGCTGGGTTTTTCCCTTGAGTAGAAGGGTTTTCTTAGGATAAATTGTTGTGTCTTCTGTTCTATGTTATGTTTCTTTCTGCTTTGCATATTTGATCTAAACAATTAACATGGTATCAGAGCCTAGGTTCAGGAAGAACTGATCAGATTTGGCTAAGAAGTGTGTGGAAGACAATTCCTTGTTTAGGGCAGTTACTCAGAAAAATATGGCGACCGGTGTCAAGGTAGAAGATAGGCTTGATGGAGCTTCAAACTTCAACTCTTGGAAATTTAGGGTACTCATTTCCTTAGAAGAGAATGACCTTTTAGAATTCATAGAAAATGACATGCCCGAGCCATCAGATGACAAAGAAAATCTAGTGGAAGAAAAATGGCACGAAAGCTAGAAAGATCATGATAGACTCTGTGAAGGATCACCTAGTACTGATCATCTCCAAGATGAAGACAACTAAATAAATGTTTGATGCTCTAAAAGGAGTGTATGAGATCAACAATGCCAACAAAGCCCTTTCTCTAAGACAACAACTCCATCATGTAAAAATGACTAAAGGAGATTCAATCATTTCATTCTTTATGAAGATCTCTGATTTAAGAGATCAGTTGAGTACTATTAGGGATATAGTTGCAGACATAGATCTTGTTATGTTGGCACTAAATGGTCTTCCCCAATTTTGGGGGCCTTTTATTGAGAGCATCAGTGGGAGATCCAAGTTGCCCAAAATTGATCACCTTCGAGGGCTAACTGTATTCAAGAAGAAACCAGATTGGTAGCAAGAGGAAATGGGCGAAACGCCCATAATGAAGAAAATCAAATTCTTGTTGCACATGCTACTAGAGAAAGAGGAAAAGGAAGGGAAGGAAAAAGAGGCACCTTCAAGAGGAATATAGATAAAAAATCAGATTTTGTTTTAGAATTGAAAAAGAAGGATCTCTCTCATATTCAGTGTTACAGGTGTGACAAGTATGGACACTATGCCCAAGATAGCAAATTAAAGTTGAAGCAGTATGTTTCTACTGTAGACATTGATGAAGAGACACCTCAGAAGGAATCAAGACATTCAAAAGATGATTCACAGGGATTTCTATTCATCTCCGCTCTTTCAAGTAATGTACCAACCGATAGTGATACTTGGTTGATACATAGCGGTGCTTCATGTCACATTAAAAGCTACAAAGAGAATTTTATAGACTTAGTAGAGAAAGAGTCTAACTTACAGGTGATAATTGGAGATGATGCTAGTTATGCTATAAAGGGAACTGGGGCCACTTCCTTCCAGCTAGATTCAAGTATCCCTCTTCATTTGAGTGATGTCTTGTTCGTACCAGGGATCAAAAGAAACCTTGTTTCCATGTCATCCTTGGAGGACAAAGGGTATAATGTTGCCTTTTTTGAAGGAAAATTTCTTGCATGGACGAAGAAGTCTAGCATAAAAACAACTCGTGTGATTGGTATCCATCAGGAGAGCCTATACAAATTATCAATTTGACCAGTTCAGGCATTATTACATGGCTCTATCAGTTTGAGTGAGCTATGGCATAAGAGACTTTCTCACTTACATTTCAGAGACCTTCCCTCTATGGAAAGGTGGTTACTGGTCTACCGAAGCTTAGTTTAGAGCATGATGGAATCTATAGAGGATGCACACTTGGAAAGAATATAAGAGTCCCTTCCATAGTAGTGATAGTAGATCCAAGGGGATCTTAGCTCTTATTCATTCAGAATTATGTGGACCGATGTTTGTGGCATCACTGAGTGGATTTTGGTACTATGTGACTTTCGTTGATGATTATTCTCGAAAGACTTGGATTTACTTCTTGAAATCCAAGGAGTCTAAGGAATTCCTTGATAGATTCCGAGAATTCAAGGCACAAGTTGAGAACATGTCCGGGAAGAGGATTAAGGTTCTGAGATCAAATAATGGAGGGGAGTACACTTCTAGAGGATTTCATAATTTATGTATTGAGGCAGGGATCAAGAGGGAGTTTTGTGTTCCATACAACCCTCAGAAAAATGGAGTTTCCAAAAGAAAGAATAGATCTATAGTAGAGGCAACTAAGGCTATGATTCATGATTAGAATTTACAGAGTTTCTTATAGGTAAAAGCTTCCAAAACTATAGTATATGTTTAGAACAAAAGTTCTCATCAAATATTGGGGAACATGACTCCGAAGGAGGCCTTCATAGGTGTGAATCCTGAGGT
Source organism: Sequoiadendron giganteum (assembly GCA_007115665.2). Classification (NCBI taxonomy): domain Eukaryota; kingdom Viridiplantae; phylum Streptophyta; class Pinopsida; order Cupressales; family Cupressaceae; genus Sequoiadendron; species Sequoiadendron giganteum. The sequence continues at coordinate 178,641,364 of CM021110.1, read as the reverse complement.
TATTCACTTAAGAATATTTGGCTGCCCTGTGAACATTCATGTGCGTAAGGAAAAAAGATCAAAACTAGAACCTTCAGGCAGGAAGGGTATATTTGTGGGCTACAATGAGTCTTCAAAGGCTTACATAATATATATTCTAGGACATAAACAAATTGAGATCAACAAGGATGTCTCCTTTGAAGAGGAGGTAGCCTTTAGAAGATCTAAAGGATCCTTCATGGAGATAGATAGTGAGGAGTAGGAGGCTCCATAAGATATGGATTCATCCCTTGATTATACTCCTGACATTCAGAGGGAGTCCAATGAACCAACTAAGACTGTCGATCTAGTTGATCCTATAGAACCAACTGATGGGCCTAAAGATATTTCCATAGGTTGGAAGAGGCCCATATGGGCTCAAAAAACCATGCAGGAAGTGGAAAATATGCAACTCCTCGAGGAATTTTTAGGGAGAGCAAGAGACCTCAAAAGTTCCTAGGTTATGTGGCATTGATGAGACATCATTGATTTCAAGCCTTCCAATTTTGAGGAGGCATCTAATCAGCAGGTATGGAGAGATGCAATGACATAAGAGTATCATTCTATCATTAAAAATGAAGTATGGGATAATGTTCTTAGACCTGAAGGGAAGTCAATAGTGACTTCCAAATGGCTCTACAAAATCAAACATGTAGCTGATGGTAGCATTGAGAAACACAAGGCAAGATTTGTGGCAAGAGGATTCTCTCAGGAGGAGGGAATAGATTATGAGGAGACATTTGTTGTTTTTGCTCGATACACTTTCATTAGGAAGATTATTTATATTGCCTCCACCAAGGGTTGGAAGTTATAATTACATCAAATGGATGTAAAGACTGCATTTCTTAATGGTGTGATTGAGGAAGAAGTGTACATCGAGCAACCAAATAGTTTTGTGATTCATGGGAAGGAGTCTCATGTGTGCAAATTGAAGAAGGCCTTGTACGGTCTTAAACAAGCACATCGTGCATGGTATGAAAAGATTGATAGATACTTGATGAGTTTGGGTTTCTCCAAGAATGATGCAAATTCCAACCTTTATTTCACGATAGTTGATGGTGAGGCCTTGATCTTGGTCTTTTATGTTGATGATCTATTTCTAACTAGAGTAGAGAAGCTCATTGTCCAATGTAAGAAAGAGTTAGCCTCCAAGTTCAAGATTAAGGACCTTGGCCTTATGCATTACTTCTTGGAATTGGAAGTATGGAAAAGACTGGATGAGATCTTCCTAAGTTAAGGGAAATACACTATAGATATTCTGAGAAGATTTGGGATGATGGACTGTAAGTCCATGGCTACACCTATGGAGACAAATTTGAAGAAGTTGAGTTACTCAGCTTCTGATTTAGATTTGGTAGATCCCACCATGTATAGAAAATTAATTGGATCATTGATGTACCTAGTTAACACCAAACTAGACATTTGTTTTGCAGTGAGTGCTCTGAGCCAGTTCATGTGTGAGCCAAGAAAAATACATCTAGTTGCAACAAAGCATTTACTAAGATACTTGTGTGGTACTTTGGGATATGTCTCGAGGTATCCTTCCAATCGGGATATGAGATTACAAGGCTATTTTGATTCTGATTGGGCTGGGAGTGTAGCTGATAGAAAGAGAACCTTTGGATGTTGCTTTAGTTTGGGGTTTGCCATGATTTCTTGGTGTCGCAAAATATTTTACTCTTTCATTTGCATTTGGTTTCAGGAGATTTCATTATGTTTTGTGCATTTTAGAGATTCTTTTCTAAAAACTATCAAAAACCTTGCCTAGGGTTTCTAGTCAACTTGTTTTGATCATATCTTGAAATTCATATAGTGAAAAATCATAAAATTTTGTCAAAAATTCTGATTTTTATATATATTTCATGTTCCCAAAGTTTTAGATCCCTATCTTTTGTTTTGATATGGTTTTTGTTTAGCAGACCTATTCTTGACTATGTGACATGACAATCATAAAAGGTAGTGAAAGTTAGTTTGCATGCCATCAAAAAGAAAGATTGGTGCATTTTTTTGATTGGGAAAGGTGCGAAGAATATGTATGAAGGTATTTCAGACCTACTCAAGGAGTTTTGAATCTTTCTTGGCCATTATTTGACAAAGTGTGATGACTATCCTAAATGATTATGTATGATAGTGTTGGGGCAGCAATTGAGAGTTGAACAAATCTAAGTCTAAAAGTGTTTTTTGTGCATGTTCCTTGTTGGGAAGGGGTCTTAAAAACCTGAAAAAAGGATTTTAGAGCACTTTTGAAGGGTTAGACAAGTTTTATTGTGACTTTCCCAAGAGGACTAATTTTACAGTCATTAAGTGTTGGCACCCAAGCAAGTTAGGGTTTATTTTGAGTCTAGGTGTTAAATACCTATTGGATTCACCTTTAGAATGTTTGAAAGAGGCTCCCAAATATGTATTGAGGTTTTGAAAGCATTCCAAGTAGATTTTCCTTAGCTTATTGAAGTCATATAGAAAGGTGTACATAGGAGCAACAATGGAGAACATGTAAGAACAATTTGTCTTTTGGGTTTGTTTTCATGAACTCTGTCCTTACTTTGCATCAAATTGGTATCAAAGCACATAATATATGGATGGTAGGAAGAAAAAAGTAAATGCTACAAGAGGTTGTAGTAGTTTTGTTGTTTTGATCAGTTTGCAAGGTGGGCATTGTGTGGCAAGTTGTGTGGGTGGTTCAGGCAAGAGAAGCCTAGATAGGCTTGAAGGAAGGAGAAGAGTACAAGTGCTGCTCAAAAGAGAAGTTCCAAAATATTGAGGTGAAAAAGACTCAAGTGAGGTGGAGTTGGAAAAATATTGAGGTGAAAAAGACTTAGGTGAGGTGGAAAGATGGAATTAGAAAAAATGCTTACAATGATGAAGTTTATGGAAGAGATTAGGAAAAGGAACTGGGCCAAGCCACAATAGGATGTTGAAGCAGAGATAAAAGAGATAAGAGAGAGTTTGGACAAGTTGGACATCATACGGGAGCTACTGCAGGGAATAAGATCACATGGATTCTTTATTGAGGTTAAGAAAAAGGTGAAGTGGCCTCTCAAGAAAATGATAGAAAAGAGAAGAAAGTAGCATGAAGCTAACATATTGAGAAGGTGGCTGAAAGTACTTGACAAGACATCCAAGGAAAGAGATGTGAAGGAAAGTAAGTCTCATTATTTTGAAATTAATGAAATATTTGAGTGTGTAAATGAAGGTATAACAGTAAATGAAGAAGAAAGCCTAAGTGAAGAAGATGGAATACCGTGTCATCCTGAGGAAGGTGAGATACTTGGTGAATGCATATTGCATTCTATTTTTTATAGTGAAAGGTTGATTAATAAAGAATATGTTTTGTGTTCTCTTAGAGAAATCCAATGTTTGATGGCATGCATAATGAATTGGATGCTTTATTATTGGAAGAAATGGATATGAATGATAAGTTATTTGCAGCAATATGACAAATTGAAAATTTCAATGATGAATGCAGCCCTAAAGTGCAATAGGAAGTATTCAGTCCATATACAGAGATTGATCCCATCCTTTGGAAGGATATGGAAGGTTTGGGAAAAGAGGAACACCACTTTGTATATGAAAGTCAAGAGCAATTAACAACTGAGATGGAAATGTTAGAAGATGCTATTTATCAAAGGAGACCCTTGGAGGAAAAGTTCACTCCTAAGTCAACAATAGCACACATGGAGGATCTCTTGGGTGTTGAAGTGGAGTGTATGGTGCAAGGAGACAAGGAGGAGACCTCAAGGTCTAAATATTTTATTTCTAATCTTTCATTAGATTATGTATGTGCAGGTTTGTTAGACAAGGAGATACAAATAACTGAGAACCAGGCTCTTGAACGAGATTAGGTTCAGAGGAGGATTCCAAAAGAGGAATACCTTGCCAGGAAGAAAGAAGAGAAGGAGCTGAGAAGGAAACCTAAAGAAAACAAGTGGAAGACACAAAGACAAAGCCAAAAAGACACCAAGGCAATAGTGTAGAAGAATTGGAAGAGTAGGACGAAAGTGAAGACCTGCACTCAAGTGGACTTGAGTTTTTTCTTCCCCTTGGGTGTATGGTGCAGGAGCATCAGGAGCCTCATAAGCAGGCCTTTTGTAATTTTTGGATTTTAGATTGGTTTAGGTGTTTTTGAGTCAAATAAGATTTTTCAAGGTCATTTCAGATCATGTTGATCCATTTTGGAAAGTTATAGGTATATTGGTCCAAAGTTGTAGAAGTTGTAAAATTGCTAAAAAGTTGTCATGAAAAGTGATTTAGTGGAAATTAAGGAAAATTAAAAAGATGGGGTCATTTACAAACATGAGGAAGGATGGAAATTGTATAAATTTGACCCCAAACTTGTTTTTGGGGGGTTGTTAATACATTTGAGCAAAGTTTGAAGCATTTTGAGTAAGATTTTTGTGTTTTCAAAATGTTTCAGTATGTTCTGCTATATGGTATAGCCTGTATGGCCCATGTAATGGTCTGAAAGCTATTGGATTTTTTCAGTCTATGAATCTACTTTATTTTGGTTTTTGTTTTTGTTGGCGTAAAAATTAGCACCTCTGTAGTGCAAGTTGGTATGGACAAATATGAACAATGTGTAATGTCTTCTCTTCAAATTAGGAGGGGAAGTTCCCTCTTTTGCTGATATGCATGAAAAAGTAAATGACTCTAAATCCTATATTTTTGACTTAGCTGGATGAGGCACAAGGTTAAGGAAACCAAGAACGTTGCAGCTAAGGATTTTCTCTGGTTTTGTAGATCTTAACTACAACTAAAAACTAAATGCTTTAAATATATCTTATTCCCTCAAGAACAACAAAGCATGAGGAATTAGGAGCAGGAATGTGATATATGATAAACTTTACAACATGATTTCCAAGGAGGAGGAACCCCTCCAAGGTGTAGATATGCAACAAGATTATTGGCAACAACACTTAAACGATAATTCTTCTTTCCAAATTTCCAAGGAGGATGAACCCCTATCCGAGGCATAGATTGAAAGAACAACTATTAAACATAACATAAGATAGCAAACTAGGACAACAAATTGCTTTGGCGAGACACACATACAATAAACAATCAAACTAGCAACTCCATTTAACTAAGTTTGAAAAAACATCATAATAACATTCAGGAAAGGTGGCACAACTATTTTTTATCATAGTAAAAGCTCATGAACAGATACATAACAACAATATTTCATGCAAGGTGACGCAACATATATTACTATCTTGTGCAAAAGTTAATTACAAATGTGAAAAGAGCTCTTATTTATAGACATCAAAGGTGTAGGGAACCCTAAAATCACCTCGATTCAACTACAGTCTCACAAGAATGTGAAAATTTATTATCTAAATCTAAATAAATGAAACTATATAGTTAGCTGGAAAGCTACCATCAGTTAAATGATACAAAAAAGACTAAATGGATATGTGAAACATGCACATCCTTATTGAAAGGAGAGTTAACTGATAACTACCATCAATCAACTAGTTCTAACTGAAAGTCCATCCTCTTGTGAAGATATATCCAAGAATGAGATAGGCATGCATGAGATCAACAATAAGAACTCAAGAAATGACGTTGACTTAACTACTGCTTTTGACTCTTCCTCGCAAATAACTGCAGGACTTGACTAGCTATCTTCTACAAGCCCTCTCTATCTATCATCTCATCTAGGAACTTGTTGATCGTATCATCATCTGGCACTCTAACACTATCCATGATGATGAAATACTTGTTCACCTCTTTTTCTCCATCCTTAATCGCCCTATGACTATCTCTGACTTCTACAGTCGCCTTGTTGAAACTAGTAGTCATCATTGAGAAGTCATCCAACTTGGACGCCTCAGGATCTCCACCTAGGTTATCACGAACTAGTTTCTCGAACTCAGCTTGAACTACCTCTCACTCAATGTATGTACCATCCTCATGTCGATAGTGGCATGGGATCAAAGTGATGAACTCACTGATAAGTCTGAGAGTTGTAACAACATTCTCCTAAAGTGCAACCATCTTTGCAGAGATCCTATCATATGTTTCCAATTTGAACAAATGTTGTTCTCTCCAAGAGAAAACCTTCTTCTTCTCTTCTTCTGCTTCAATGGCATCATGAGCAACTACTAGCTGAGATATGAGTATCAATTCTTTCAGCTTGTGTTCTACTATGAATATCTCGAGCTGTTGAATCTTTTGACAAAGTTCATGTGCATCAAAACTCAATTGATATATCTCTGTGAGGAGGTACCAACCTTCAACAATGAATTCTTCAATCTAGTTGTCTAAGATCTTGCCGCGATTGAACAAATGACCAAGTCTCTGCTGATCTGAAGTTGTCTCTCGAAGCTGTGGGAGCAAAGGTGCATGTCCTGCATTTCCATGAAGTAGATCCAAGATGTGTTGTCGAAGTTGCGTGATCTTCTTCGTCCTTCATGACACACTCCTCCAAATTACTCATGATGACCTTAAAAAGGCTCACGTCCACATGTCGAGTGCTCTTGCCTAGATTTTCTTTGATGAAGGTGAAATCACCAACTTCAACTTCATCTAGGTTCTTGCCTTTTGGTGGTGTAGCAACTTCAATGTCGATCTTCGCTTTAGGAGTCTTCTCAATGTTCACCTGATTCTTGACTCTCTTGCTTGACCTATCCTAATAAGGATTTCCAAACTCAGATAACTCAAGCTGATATGAAGTCCTACGCCTTTCTCTTCCCAATGACCTCTCAAGCCAAGATGAATGATCAACATTGTTGTCTCGAGGAGAAGCTACTCCTCATGAACTGGAGACTCAAGCTTTGAATCAATGTTGATAGGAGACAATCATGTAGAAAATGGTGGACCTGGAGATGAATCGGCCTCAACCTGTACCCCTGGTTCTATTGGGATTTTTGACTCCTTCTCAACCTATTTTTTCTTTGTGATGCTTTTCCCCTTCGAGTTTCCACTAACTTTGACTACTTCAAGCGGATTCAAGATAACTTTAACTCGAGGCCTCGACATGGAAGTAGAAGGTAGTGAAGAAAACCCTATTGGTGGCTCTGTATCTAGAACTACCCTTCACTTTTGCTTGCTCTGCAAGAAGTGCATTCTTGTTGTAATAACTAATTTTCACAAGTCCTTAATTGAAGTATTCTCCTTGACATACCAATCAGGTTGGTGAAGTGGCTAGCAGGAAACTTGGTCTTTAATGAATCAATTGAGTAGTACTTATCCATCATCATCTGAAAAACCCTTGACATATTTTGATAGGAAATCAACAAGCTGTGGGAGAGTAAGTCTACAGTAATGAAATCGACGCACCTCAAACTCATCCTCGCAGTTGACCTAGAAGTCCTCAAATGCTACCCTATGTGAATTGCTTCACTCCAACCATGCTGAATAATGACCTAAAGGATCATAAGTACGCCTCTAAGGAAGACACTTGAGATGGAGCTTTTCTAACTCATTCGTCATTAACTTGCAATCAATTTTTTCCTTGCACTTGTAAATACCCAATTTGAATGGAAAGGTGGATGTCAGCTTATGTCGATTGCGAAGAAAAGAGTAAACCTCTTATGCTTGTCTCATAAACTTTGTAAAAAGGAGTTTGTTTGATGGGTACCTTGGTAGCATTAGAGGCTCTATGATGTAACCATACACCCAGATATATGTGAAAGTAGGGAATTGGAAAAACCAATCGGCCCAACTCTCCATCGCTGATTTGGCCTCAGGAGAAATCCTGATATGCATCTCGTTATCGAGATCCCTGACTGTCTTGATGAGAAAGTGGTCATTCACCGCCTTAAAGTCACGTTCAGCCTTCGAAAATTCCAGCTGTGAGTAGTATTCGTGAATGCATTGAATGCCAAGAGCTCCATTGGTTTTCAAAGGTTTAAAATTGCCTTGAAACGCAACCAAGTAGACCAAAAAAGACACCATATAAAATTCATGAATTTTAAGGAACTCTATAATTTGCTGGTGAAGACACTTGGTGATAAACATTTCCCAATCAAATTTCTCCTTTTTGTTGATAATCTAAGAGATGATATAGAACATCCACAGTCAGAAAATGTTTGCTTCTCTCTGACTTGATACCCAGTTAAGAAAAGTTATTAAGATGGCAACCTCATCTTTGAACTCACCACGCCCAACTTTCTTCGACATGTTGATCTTCTGAATTTTCAACCATCACTAAGCAAATTTCTTTTGTGATATTTCTTTGTCCTCTTCCCATATCTTGTCACAATCTGGAATGGATACAACAAATTATCTGAATGAGGAGGAATAGAAAATCACTTCTCAATGTCCCTTGGCTTGAGGCTACAAACGACTCTCCCATCAACTAACCTAATTTTTTTGGTAGATGAGTCATAATGCTTAATGCAAGAAATCAAAAACTCGAGATCGAAGATCACAATATGAATAGATGTTGCTGCCAGCAATCCAGAACGCTTAAGATTTTTTATTGTAGTGCTGCTAGTACCCTCCAACATGCTCAGATTGATGACATGATATACATGACCCAAGTTTGTATCGACAGTTTTCAAAAGTTGTGCACAAAGACCGATTTGGCCTTGTAATGTATGGGGTTGAATTGCATTTTGAAAAACTGGATTTTTGATTGTAAAGTTGGGTATGTTCAAACAACTTTTAGAAAAAGCTGACAAAAGCTCTAGGATAGGCTAAAAATAGCCGGTTGAGGTAATTTTTTTTGGAAATATTCTGAGATATGGGTTTTGTAGAGAACTAAATTCTAAGACAACCCAGATCAATAGAACTTCAAAAAAGTGTGTTTTAGCAAGGCATGCAAAAGGTAGTGTGTGAGGGGGAAGATGGACGTTAGATTAATGATCCAAGAGGGATACTAGAGCAATCTGACAAAGAAATCTAATCTACATCCAAACAGCTTAAATCTAAAATGTAGAAACTCCTACGCGTATGAAATTGAACTATATTAATGCAAACACAATAAGAAACCTACTGATTATCATATGAATTGAAAGAAAAAGATAGTTTCACCATCCCGTAGCGAAGTGTATTCGCTTGATGTTGGATTGCTCTTATCACAACAAAGTGTCCAAACTTCATGTGCAAAGTGTGGATGAATGCTTGTTGTGTTTGGTTGATCGAAGACAATGGATGAAGCTCTCTCAAGGATGATCTTGACAACACTTCGTTGCTCAATGTATGTTAATTCTTTGATCCTTTTTTGTGAGAAGAGAGATTTGTTATATAGAGAATGAGATTTGAAATGGACGATCAAGATCATTTTGAAGAATATCCAGATCAACAGTCGGAGTGTGTTGAAAGGCTTTAGACATCAGAGAATTGTGCAAAGTGGATTGCACAATTTCTATGATTGGGAAATAGATTGGCTAGTCAGGGATGTGATTGATCAGTTAACAAAATAGATTGATTAGTCAAGTTTGTGATGGATTAGTTAGGAATGTGATGTTTTAGTTAACAAAATAGATTGGTTAGTTAAAAAATTAGATTGCTTAGTCAACAATCATAATTTTCTCAATCAAAAAGTGGGTGAAGAATATGAATTAATTGATTTAATTAATTAATTCCTTTTTGGAGTTTGAATGTGCAAATCAAGTTTGAATTTTGCAAACAAAGTTGCATTAGTTTTGATTTGCTTTATGATAATTGATTTGAATAGTTTGATTTAATTATTGAAATTTTGGAGGGAAAGTGTTGTAATTAAATTATTATTTAATAATTTAATCCACTTAAGGGAATAAGATGATTTAGCGACATAATTAAATAATTGGTATTATTTAATTAATCAAGACGAAATAAGGTGGGAGTAGGACTTTATTAAATAAATGAGATTTATTTAATTGGTCGAAATGAAGAAACGTGAATTAATCAAATAATGTTGTTTTATTTAATTAATAGAGGAATTAGGGTTTTTGGGACTTTATTAAATAAATGTAATTTATTAAATTTGTCTAAAATGATGAAAAAGTGAACTAATTAAATAATGTTGTATTACTCAATTAATAGAGGAATTTAGGTTTTTGATGTCGTTTTGATGTGATGTGATGTGGTGTGATGTAGGAACATTGCGGTATGATTTCAAGCATTTCGAGATGATTCTAAGATGATGCGAGATGATCCGAGATATTACGGGATGATTCTGAACTATTTCGGGGTGATTCTGAGATGATTCAAGATATTATGAATGATTATGAGTTATTATGAGGTGTTATGGGATGATTTTGAGTCATTCAGAAGTGTTATGGGATGATTTTGAGTCATTTCAAAGTGTTAAAGGATGATTCTGAGTCATTCTAAAGTGTACAAGATGATTCTAAGTCATTCTGAAGTGTTATGGGATGATTTTGAGTCATTATGAAGTGTTACAGGATGGTTCCGAGTCATTCTAAAGTGTTACAAGATGATTCCAAGTCATTATGAAGTGTTATGAGATGATTCTGAGTCATTCTGAAGTGTTACAGGATGATTCTGAGTCATTCTAAAGTGTTATGAGATGATCTTTCAATGGGTGAATAGGTTAGTTCATAGCCCACCAAATTTTTGCTGATACAGTATACTGCCCTTTCTTTATTGTTTTCATCTAGATGTTTCAGGAGAGCTCCCAATGCTGCTGATGTGGTAGACACATAAAGTATCATCTCCTTTTCTAGAATTGGTGGCATGAGAACAGGAGGAGCAAGTAAGTACTGCTTGACTTGATGAAATTCCTAGTCACATCTCCCATCCCACTTGAAGGTGATGTCCTTGTGTAGGAGATGAGTGAATGGATGACACTTGTCCGCTAGTTGTGTGATAAATCACCTGATTGATTGTAGCTTCCCTTGTAGAATCCTCAGTTGTTTGAGTGTCTTTGGTGGAGGCATCTCCATTATAGCTTTTACCTTGGCAGGATCCACCTCTATCCCTCTTCTTGACACTATATACCCTAATAGCTTTCAAGAGGTTACTCCGAACACACATATCTTAGGGTTGAGACTTAGATTGTACTATTCTAATCGATCAAACACCTTTGCTAGGTTTGTGAAGTGATCTGCCCTTTTGATTGACTTTGCTAGGATGTCGTCCACATAGTCCTCCATGATTGTGTGTAGCATGTCATGGAATATGGTCATCATCACTCTTTGATAGGTTGCTCTTGCATTCTTCAAACCAAAAGGCATTACATTCCAACAAAAAGTTCCCCAAGAACAAGTGAATGCCATTTTGTGTTGGCCATCTGGAGAGATCTTTATTTGGTTGTATTCTGAGAAACCATCCATCAAAGACAACATCTCATGCCCTACTGTTAGATCTAAAAGAATTTCAATGCTCGATAATGGAAATTCATCTTTCAGACAAGCTTTGTTCAAGTCCCTAAGTTTGTACATATCCATATGCCCCCAGTAGGTTTGGACACTGGTACTGGGTTTGATATCCATTGTGGATAGTCGATGGGTCTAATTAAACCCACATCTAGTAACTTCTTTAGTTCTACCTTCACTAATAATGCTATCTAGGGATGCATCTTTCTGAGTTTCTGTTTGATAGGATTCACTCCAGGGATGACAACTAGATGATGCACCACTAATGCTGGATCTAGTCTAGACATGTTGGCATAGGTCCAGGCAAAGTTTATCTTTCTCTCATTGATGAACATTGTGAAGTTTGCTTTCTCTTTAGGATCAAGTGATGTTGCATGGTATGTTATCTTTGGTTCCTCTGTTGTACCAACAGTTATGGATTATGTTTCTTCTTCAAGGAGTGTTGATCTTTCTTGATATTTGGATATGGGGAGATTGAATCCTCCATCTTCGGGTGCCTCTGGGAGGTTTTCTCTAGGGATCGTATCTTTATGTTTTTTCTTTCATATTTGTGACTATAAAATTCAATTTCTCCACCGAAGTATGCCTCTTGTTCCAGTTCCATGACGAACCCTAATTTGTGATCTCCTACTAGTATGTTTGTTCGAAGTCCCATGAATTCTGTAATGCCCTCATCATTCTGGAATTGATCAAAAATAGGTGCATGTTGTTGTTGATCCTAATCTATGAGTTGTGGGTAACAGAGTGAGAGACTATCATCTTGGTCTGCAAAGATTAGAAAACTAGGTGAAATAGTCAATATGGCTATGGTGTCTTTTTCCCACTAGGTATCTAGGTCATCATTACTATAGTCGGGGGAATCATATCATGTGACGAAGGAAGGAGAATCCCATTCGTATTCGTTAGAGTCCATTTTAGAATGGTAATAGATGTTGGGAATGGTTTCCATGTACTGGAGAGGGAACCTATCAATTCTAAAGTTGCCAAATAAGTCTTCAATGGGTAATTAGTTGTCCATGACATGGTAGATATCCAATGCCTTAATGCTAGCAGAAGTTTCTTGTTTCTTCCAATAGGTTCATCTGGTTTTTGGAATGACCACATCTTTCGATTTATAACCTAGCCCCATATTCTTCCGTCTTTGTTCCACTATGATAGGCTTTGATTAGCCTTGTTTGTGTATCCCTAGGCCACCTATTCCATTGTATCCCATTTGTTTGACTAATTGATACCCCTTAGTGCTAGGATCAATTAAAATGGGTTGTGGATTTTGGGGTTCTTTTTGCTCCTCCTTGTAGATCATAGATGAAAGGTCCTCAAATATTTCTTCATCTTTCATGTCTCCCCATCTGGTAAAAATAGTGGGTTTGGCTATCATTTGTACTATTTGGATCTCTTTTGGACCTCCATACTCTCTAGGTGTTGGTGGGAGCATGCCAATGCAGAATGCTTGGTTAAAATGGTAGTGCCTATCGCCCTTGTCAAGTACTTAGATCTTGGCTTCTTCTTTTGGTTGTTTAGTTGATGTGTTTTTAGTGGAGGTTGATGGTAGCATGGAAGGGTCGATATAAGAAAAGGAATGGAAGGATATTTCATTGATAGGAACATGTTGGATTTTATTGTATTTCTCCTCCAACTTCGTACAAAAATGGAAAGGTTCAGGATCAGCGTATAGTGTTACTTTCCTTCATGGGGAAAATTTAGGCATTGATGGAAAGTGGAAGGGACTGCTTGTAATGTGTGGATCCAAGGGCGTTCCGGGAGTAGGTTTTATGGTAACTCAAGATCCAGTTTTTGAAAAGTAGTTTATGTTATTGCTGGTCCTATTTGCACCGACAACCTGACCATCCCTTCAAAATTTCTCTCTAAGTCATCATAAGCCCTTATGGTGATAATATTGCCTTTGCCAATCGCGTCATCAAAATACCCCAACTGTTTTATGAATTTTAAGGTAAAAATGTTTAAACCTACACCATTATCTATCAACACTCTTTTGACCATAGTTTTATGAACACCAACCTCTATGTATAGAGCTTGATTATGCAATGTTCTTTGCAGTAAATATTTCTCTGAAAAGACTAAGTGATTACTTGTAGTGATTTTTACAATCATGGCTTGGAACTAACTAGGATCAAGGTCATTAGGGATTGACATTTCCAAAGCTTTTTCCAATATCTCCCTATGTGCGGGTGATAGTTTTAACAATTCTAGGATTGAGATGAGGGCTGGTGTCTTTTCTAACTATTCCACAATGTTGTAGTAACTTGGTGACTTGATTGTGTGTTTGGGAGGTGCTCCTTGTATTGTAACACTTCTGTGGCGGGTAGTTACGTTGCAATTATTGTCTCCTCCTCTAATTGTTACTACATTTTCCTACTGTCATCAACTTGTGAGAGGGTTCCCAAAAATGGTTCCCTGTATGTGTAATTGACATTATGGTACTCTTGTCCCTTTCCCTTATCATTCCTCTTATCATGGTTTGGGATTGGGTTTGAGTATATTTGTAGGTCCTTATTTCTAGGATGATGATCAACATCTACTTCCCCTTTGTCTATTAATTCCTGAATGATATGCTTGAGGTGCATGAAATTATTAGTTGTATGTCCTTTGATCATATGGAAATCACGTAATTCTTTCTCATTGTACCATGGTGTCTTGAAGTTAGGTTCCTCATAATTTGGGTGGTCTTTTGTTTTGATGAGGTTCTTTTGTAATAGTTTGTGCATGATAGTCTCAAGTGACTCACCTAATACAATAAATTGCCTCCTAGGTTGATCATATTACCTTTGTTGTTCTCCCTGATTTGTTTGTTGGTTTACAACCTAATTGTTCTTGGGATAGGTAGTTTGGTTGCTTTGTGTGTTGTTGGGACCATAGTTTTTTTGTCCCACCTGTGGTTTATTCTGATTTGTGTTCTATGCATTCCATACTACTCTAGTGTCTACCACTCCATCATTTGTAACGTTCTTATTTTTAGCCCATATTTTGGGTTTTTCATTTGAGCCAGAGGGATTGTCTTTTGAGTTGTTTGTATTTAAATTTCCTCTTATTATGAGAGCTCTCTCAATATGTAACCCCTTTTTGATTGTTTCTTCAAAGTCTATAGGACATAGCATAGTGAGCCGATAGTTTATTTCGGGCAAAACATTTGTGATGAATATATCCACCACCTCCTTGTCTAGAATGGGCCATTTGCATCAACTTGCTTTGTGTCTCCATCTTTGCAAGTAGGAGGTGAAGAATTCTCTCGAGTTATGTTTGATCATGGACAGACTCATGATGGTGACATCTTGTTCTATGTTAAACGTGAAGTGGGTTATAAATTTGCTAGATAACTCATCAAAAGTTTTGATTCTTGGTTGTAGACGAGTGAACCACTCTATAGCCTGACCTATAAAGCTATGTGGAAAGAGCCTCATGAGATAGGCATCATTGTTTTGAACATCCATACATGATACCGAGAAGTCTCATACATGTTCTACTAGATCTCCTACTACTTTGTACTTTCTTTCAAACCTAGGTATCTCAAAGTTTTTTGGAAAGGGGGGTGTTGTGATGGAATGATCGAATGGGAATGGACAAATTTCCTGCATGGTGTAGGTCTTCTTTTTCTTTCCTATCTGCATATCTGTTGTTTGTTGGGTGACCGCATCTAGCTTTAGTTCCATCTTTGTTTTTGGCACATGTGTTTGCAAACCCTGCGAGTAATAGCCTTGTTGTCCTATCAAGTTTTGGTTATAGATTGGGTATTATGAAGGTACAAGACCTTGATAGCCATATGAGATGTAAGGAGGGTTAATTCCTTGTTGTGTATAAGGAGGGTTAACTCCTTGCTATGGAGGTGGCACATATGAAAGGTTTCCCTGATGATGTGTTGGAGGGATGCCTTGTTGTTGGGGCGACTGATTGAGGGCACTCTGTGGCATACCTTGCTAGTTAGGACTAAAATGAAGGTTACCCTGATGATGCATTGGCAGGACACCTTGTTTTTGGAATGACTAATTGAGGGCGCTATGTGGCACACCCTGCTGGGTAGGACTAAAATAAAGGTTACCCTGATGATGTGTTGGTGGGACACCTTGTTGTCAGGATGACTAATCAAGGGCGCTCCATGGCACACCCTACTAGGTAGGACTAAAATAAAGTTTACCCTGATGATGCATTGGTGGGACATCTTGTTGATAGTATTTCTAGTTATTCTGAGGAGGATTCTGCATTCCACCTTGTTGAAGGTACTGGTTATTTTGAGGGGGGCCTTGTGTTCCACCTTGTTGAGGATATTGATTATTTTGAGGAGGGACTTGTGTTCCACCCCGTTGAAGATATTAGTTATTCTAAGGGGGCCTTGTGTTCCACCCTGTTGAAGATACTGGTTATTTTGGGAAGGATCGATGTTGGAGGTATTTTGAGGTATATATTGAGATGGCCCCCTTGGTGCATTTGTGCTACTATTGCTTGTTCAATCGGTGTTGGTTTTCTGAACAAGGGGTTCTCTTTAGGTTGATCATTATTTTGTGAGAACACAGGTTACGTATTTGGTCTCTCCAAAGGTTGGGTTATTTGTCTCACAACTGAGTTGTCCCCTAAGGGAATAATATTTGGGTCTTTGAGAGATTCTACATTGAAATCCATGGGTAGCTTAGCACCACTTTGTGCTAGTTTGAAAAAATAGGAGTTTGGGTCTTTTCTTAACAATCTATCCATTAGTTTGAGAACCTTAGGGTTGTTAGAATGTTCAAACAGTTCTTCCTCATTTATCTCTTCTTCATCGTTTACCTCCTCTATAATTACTTGGTTTGGGTTTTGGTTACCTTGTTCCATAGCCTCCTTTTGTTTACGACTTATTTCCTCCTCAGTGAAAGTGTCTCTATATACTGGTCTCTTCTGGGGAGTTTCAAGGTCACTTGGCCTATAACCCCATGGGCTACTCTCATCATTCATGGCGTTCGTTTGTGAGATACCGGTGGTATTCTTGTTGGCTTCCATATTTTTTCTATGTTGTGATCTCATGGTTGTCATAAACAACTTGGGTCTCCTATGGAAAATTGGTGTACCCTCTAGTTGACTTAATTTTATAAAGACCCGATTTTATCTTATAGATTATGTAAGATACTGGAACTGTTGCAACAGACCTAGATTCTAACAATAGTAGAAGAAATACAAGTTTATATTATTTCTGGAAGCTCGTTTGTAGAAGTTATATACCAACCTAGTTCTAGTTTTGTGAAGTGCCCAAAGGTGTTTCTTGAGAGCTTTCAGACTTAGATGTTTGAGTCTAAATGATGACCTATGGTCTTCACCTTAGGGATCTTGACCTTACATGAGATCATGAATGGGATAATTATTGCCACATGGGTGGTGGTAATATGGGTCTCTCTACTGCCATGTCAGCTTTCTCTTCCTCTTCATCTAGGACAATTGATGCAATGAGAAACTGGTAGGGTGTTTCGTTCTTCTAAAAAATGAAGGTTCTCAAGCTGCTTATGATGTTAGTTTGTTCACCTTCGATATATGTGAGACTAGGTTGAAGGATCGGTGCTACAAGATCTGGTTGTTAAATTGGGGTAGTTGGTCGCCAAATGGTCATAAAGTTTGGTGGGGTTTATGGGATGGTTGTTGTGAAGCTCAAGACCCTAGGGTTTGAGTGTTGTTTTGGATGACACTACTTCTTAGAAATCAAAAATGTTGAAGAACTAAAGTCTATATTCCACTTCCTTTTCCAGAGGATATGTTGTGGGAAAGTCTACTTGTACTATCTGTGAGTCCCAAGTAACTGTTAATATCATGGACATCTGAGTGGAGGAATGCCCTTAATAGTTTATTTGATTTTGATTTCAAATAGGTAGGATGGAAATAATGGATGTGGAACTGTATGGCCTTCTATCTTTCCAATTTGTTTTGGTTCAAACAATGATCTTGTGAACAACTCTTTTTCAAATTTTCCTCCATGTTTTGAAGTATGGCAAGTGATAAGACAACACTTGGACTGACTCAGTAAGCATGGACTTATGTGACCTTCATGTCTATAACTTAGGTTGTGAAATCACAACACCCAAGCCATAGTTTCCAAATGTTTACTTTGATTAATGTACCCTGAAATCGAAGCTAGAATTTTCGGAAACCTTTAAGGAAAGATCCTTTCAAAGGGGTGCAAACATAAGGCTTCTCTCACAAGTGTGCACTAAATCAAAGGGTTTGTGGTTTAACCATCTTGTTCAGTTTTTGTTTTGAATATGTTATTTTTCTCTAAATCAAACACAAAATTTGATGTCAAATTGTTTTGAATGTAATGGGCTAAGTTTAACATAAACTAGCAATTACAACCCTAGGGGATAGACACCATTCTCTTAGGTAGGCCTGCCTCATGCTCCAAAGAGATGATTTTACATGCAACTTATGGTGTGGGCTTGTAGTCGGACATGGCAAGTAACTTCTCGGAAGTAAATTCAGATGCACCACTTTTAGAGAATGTTTTTGGATGATAGGGTGGTTTCTAAAACAATTTGGTTCTTAGTGGTAACTGTGAATGCAAAAATATGACACTCACCCACTGGCCACTTAAGGCTCTTTAACCATTCTCGTTCCACTCAAGGTATGGGATTAGGTGCAGTCTATTGTAAGCACGACTTGAAGCTACTTTATTACGAGTTCACAACATTTAATATAGCCCGCCAATAAACGTGCTTCGAGGCCTTGCAATGAGTTCTCCAGCATGAGATCTATATCAAAGAAAGCCCCCTCTTTAAGGTAAACTTAAAAATAAAGTGCAATGCTCAAAAATTCTCTTTTTCTCACCCAAGATTGCCAAAAAGGTGCGAGGGGAGAAGATAAAACACTTTTAGCTTTGCCAATCAATGAATGCACAATGAACAATCCATATAAATTTTATTCATTTTAAACTCCTCGAGTGATGCTATCCCCAAAAAATTGTGAATAAAAAAAAATAAAGTTCTTTTTAACTTGCACCAATACGAAATGTTCAAGACATCAAGCAATTAAGATAGCAATGGTGAGATATCATAAATAAACATTTGTTCATTTTTATGAGCTCCAATAGAGGTGTTTCTAAGAAAGGCAATCCTTGTCCTATCTTGGTCAACAAATGAAAAAAATGTGTGTGCGTCAACAAAATGAAAAACAATTTCACTCTTTTTATGCACCAAATTTAAAGATTCCTACTTATGAAAACATTAAATGTGTTCATTTTTAGAGCCTAAAACTAAAGTATTTTTTGTTCTTTTTATGAGCACCAAATGAAAGTTCCTAAGTTAAAAATCTTAAAATTTGTTCATTTTATCAACACCAAAATCAAGTGTGATTTTGTTGTTGTTCATTTTTAGAGCACTAAAATAAAAATTCCTAAGTTAAAAAAGCTTAAATTTTTTTCTTTTTAACAACACCAAAATAAAAGTGTGAGTTTTTTGTTATTCATTTTTAGAGCACTAAAATGAAAATTCCTAAGTTTAATTAAAAAACATTTCAACAACTGGGACCAATCGTCTTCCCTACAATAAACATGATAAAGTTGTTGTAATCCTGCACCGAATCTGTCAATTCCTGACTACACATCCAAAAACAAAACACCTATTAATGAAAACCTATTACAAGAGTGCAGGATTGGTGCATTTGTCTGTCAGAACAGCTGCTCAAAATAAAAAATACAAATGCACAGGTTTCAGACAACTACACAATTTTAGGAACAAGTGCTTAAAAACCCTGCCAGACAAATGCTAACTTAAGAAATTACAAATGCACCAGTTTCAGAAAAATGCGCCATTCCCATGACAAATGCATAGTTCTTCTGAAAAATGCGTAGTTTTATTGAGAGACAAATGGTCATACATTTTGGACAGATTTTCAAGTCTTCAGGACGAGCACGTGAAACTATGACAAAAGCATTTCCGAGATCTGCAACTTCAAAAATGGCTCAAATAATGTTAGAGGAGAGGACAAGGGTCCCACCGGGCATGCCAGAATGTGTGAGGGGGAAGATGGACATTAGATTAATGATCCAAGAGGGACACTAGAGCAATCTGACGAAGAAATCTAATCTACAACCAAAAAGCTTAAACCTAAAATCTAGAAACTCCTACTCGTATGAAATTGAACTATACTAATGCAAACATAATAAGAAACCTACTGATTATCATATGAATTGAAAGAAAAATATAGTTTCACCATCCCATAGTGGAGTGTATTCGCTTGATGTTGGATTGCTCTTATCACAACGAAGTCTCCAAAGTTCATGTGCAAAGTGTGGACGAATGCTTGTTGTGTTTGGTTGATCGAAGACAATGGATGAAGCTCTCTCAAGGATGATCTTGACAACACTTCGTTGCTCAATGTATGTTAATTCTCTGATCCTTTTTTGTAAGAAGAGAGATTTGTTATATAGAAAATAAGATTTGAAATGGACAATCAAGATCGTTTTGAAGAATATCTAGATCAATGGTCGGAGTGTGTTGAGAGGATTTAGAAATGAGAGAATTGTGAAAAGTGGATTGCACAATTTGTGTGATTGGGAAATAGAATGGCTAGTCAAGGATGTGATTGATCAGTTAACAAAATAGATTGATCAGTCAAGTTTGTGATGGCTTAGTTAGGAATGTGATGTTTTAGTTAACAAAATAAATTGATTAGTTAACAAATTAGATTGCTTAGACAACAATCATAATTTGCTCAATTAGAAAGAGGGTGAGTAATATGAATTAATTGATTTAATTAATTAATTCCTTTTTGGAGTTTGAATGTGCAAATCAAGTTTGACTTTTGCAAACAAAGTTGCATTAGTTTTGATTTGATTTTTGATAATTGTTTTGAATAGTTTGATTTAATTATTCATATTTTGGAGGGAAAGTGTTGTAATTAAATTATTATTTAATAATTTAATCCACTTAGAGGAATAAGATGATTTAGTGACTTAATTAAATAATTGGCGTTATTTAATTAATCAAGATGAAATAAGGTGGGAGTAGGATTTTATTAAATAAATGAGATTTATTTAATTGGTCGAAATGATGAAATGTGAATTAATCAAATAATGTTGTTTTATTTAATTAATAGAGGAATTAAGGTTTTTAGGACTTTATTAAATGAATGAAATTTATTAAATTTGTCTGAAATGATGAAAAAGTGAACTAATTAAATAATGTTGTATTATTCAATTAATAGAGGAATTTAGGTTTTTGATGTCATTTTGATGTGATGCAGGAACATTGTGGTATGATTTCAAGCATTTTGGGATGATTATGAGATGATGTGAGATGATCCAAGACATTACGGGATGATTTCAAACTATTTCAGGGTGATTTTGAGATGATTCGAGACATTATGAATGATTTTGAGTTATTATGAGGTGTTATGGGATGATTCTGAGTCATTTCAAAGTGTTATGGGATGATTTCGAGTCATTTTGAATTGTTACAAGATGATTCTAAGTCATTTCAAATTGTTATGGGACGATTCTGAGTCATTCTGAAGTGTTATGGGATGATTCTGAGTCATTCGGAAGTGTTACGGGATGATTCCAAGTCATTTTGAAGTGTTACGGGATGATTTTGAGTCCTTCTAAAGTGTTACAGGATGATTCTGAGTCATTCCAAAGTGTTATGAGATGATTCTAAGTCATTCTGAAGTGTTACTGGATGATTTTGAGTCATTCTAAAGTGTTACGAGATTATTCTGAGTCATTCTGAAGTGTTACGAGATGATTCTGAGTCATTCCAAAGTGTTACACGATGATTCTGAGTCATTCCGAAGTGTTACGGGATGATTCTAAGTCATTTTGAGATGATAAGAGATGATGTTCCATATCGTTTGAAGTTGTTTGAGGCTGTTTGATGTTGTTTATGTTGTTTGATGCCTTTCAGTGTTGTTTGATGTCGTTCAGTGCTGTTTGATGCCATTTGAGGTTGTGTGATAGGTGTCAAGTCAATTTTACATGTCCATAGGTAGTGAGTTTTAGCAAGGCATGCAAAAGGTTTTTAGTCAAGAACTGCAGGGGCAGTAGGAGCTCTGGGGGTAATTTTTTTTGAGAAAATTTGAAACTCGGGTTTTGTAGGCAATGGAATTCTAAGCCAACCTAGATGATTAGATTTTGGAAAAATTAGGTTTAGGCCCACATGCAAAGAGACCTTCGGAAAAAAGCACAATGCTCCAAAGTGGAGGCAACGGGGCAATTTTCTTGAAAAAATCTAAGACATGGGTTTTGCTGTTGTCACTGAAATATATGAACCTAGATGATTTGTTTCTAAAAAATTCACCATTGACTTTGACATGCGAAGAATACCTAAGATGAGACTAAAAAAAATTATGACAGAAGATAGAAGTTTTTTGTGTTTTTGCTTCTATAAAAATTGCCTATGCTTGAATTGGATTTGATGTAACCTGCATGCAAACGGAAAATGAAGTCTATAATATTCTTCCTCTAATTTTTTTGGATCTAACGCTACAAAGAACACTAAATTTTGACACCTGTAGCACCTTCAAACCATTATTTTCTCAAGAAAGGTGTGTTTTATCTCACTTGTAATGAAGAATAATGGACCTCTATGCCTTAATAAATAATAAATTGTCCTCAAAGATGTCATAAATGCATGCATAATCTTGGAAATGGTGCTAGCCTTCTAATTGAACCTCTAACATAAATGCCTTGCTTGTAACTTGTCCTCAAAACAATTAACTAATTGAAAAATACGCCATAATTAGGATGACACCTCCAACACTTCAGTTGACATGTGCATGCAAAAATAGGTCGCCTAGTTACAAGCTAAAATAAGCCAAGAAGAAGTTGACTTGAAAAGAGTTGAACTAAAGATCTAATTTCAGTTAATTGTCTCCACCTTTAAAGGGCGCCACTTCTCTTGAGTTCAAAAAGTCAACCTTTGACTTTAGGCATCTCTTTCCAGACTTAGCCAAATTCTTGAAAATTTGGATTTGAAAACCTCATCGGAACTCACGTTCAATCATTGATTCTGATTGACTGACATGTCAGATTGATTGAATGACAATTTCATTGAAGAGTAGGATCAAATCTAACAAGAGTCTCCTTGAGGCTACAAATCCTAATTCATTCATTTGAGGCCTCAAAATTTAGGGCATTCTTGGCCTTTAGGGGCACTTTTGACCTCAGACTCGAAAGAAATTTCAATGCATTTTCATCATTTTCAAGGTGATTCTGACCCAACTTCATCTTACATTTCCTAGTGTCTAGAAAAACTTCAAAAGTAGCTGACAGGCTCACTACGGAGCTGGCTGGATTCTAAACAAGATCTCTTGGAGAGAACTTCTCTTAAAAATATCATTTGACAGCTCAAAAACATGGGCACCCCTAGCCTCTAGGGCTGCTTTTCTTCCCAGACAACAATTTTCTGAATTGGTTAAAAAACACTTAAACTCCCACTACAGGTTGTTGACAAGTCTTCTGACCTAGTTGAGGTATGCAACAAAATTTTGTAACCGACACAGACAGGATGAGTATTTGAGATGATAAAAAAGACTAAGTTTGAGGATCCAGAACCTTGGGTGCCCCTAGCCTTCAGGGGCACTTTTTCTATTTCTGGACATTTATGACCATGACTAAAACCCTATGTTTGACTCCTGATACCGGTAGTTCAACAACTTTGATTCACCCATTGACAGATGCATTGCAAAGCCAAACCAAGTCTGAGATAAACATCCCAGGTGTCATTTGATCAGAAAACTCCATCTGGTGCTTCAAAAAGATTGGTGCCCCTGGCTAAGAGGCACGCTTGTTACTCTAGTGTGTCATTTTTTCATCTCCCTCATTTCACACTCAATCTCCAGTTTCAGGTGTTAGACATATCTTCTAGATTGGTTGGCTGGCTCATTGCGAAGCTAACAATATTCTGGAGAAGTCCCCTTGGAAGTGACAAAACTCAAAAATTTGATCTAGACCTCCAAAATCAAGGGCACCCCTAGCTAACAGGTGCGCTTTTGCTCCAGAGTTAGAAAAAATTTCAACATTTTCACCTCGACGAAAATCCCCTCTTAGACGAAGCATCATTTTGGACAAATTTCACCATTGAAACTTCACCAAAGCATTTCAAGCTTAGATTTCGACACCTGGCACTTGGCCATCTGTCATTGTTGACCTTAGAGATCCTAACTTTTTACTTGAAAAAGTGGAAACTGCCCACCAAGCTTAAGTTGAGTTTTAGCTGAATCTAACTTCACCATTGTGATCATGAAGCAAAATAAGCCAATCAAAACAATTTTCAGTCAATTTTGACAAGTTTCAATTTTTAGAGTTTTTGACCTAAAAATAGGGGTCCAAAATCCCTAATTTTCATTTTTTTTCAAATTTTGCCAGTATTTTCTTAACATCACATTGACTCAAAGTCCATACTTGATTTGGACATAAACTATGTTTTAACATCATTTTTACAAGGTTTGGACCATTTTAAGCAAAATGCCTTAATGAAGCAAAAAATTTGGTTTGGGTACAACTTTAGGCTCCGTCTGGTGACCATGTTCGATACCTACGACATAGGAGAATCCAGGAATCTTTGAGTTTTTGTAGACTAGTGACTTAAAATTTGGGTATTGGAGTCAGTACTTTCTTTCCTAATGACCTAATACAAAACTTTTCCTAAAAATAACCTAAAACATGACATAAGTTCAAGGAACAGGGAAACACATAATGACATAATGAAAAATTATAAACAAATTATTCACAAAAGTTTACTCCTCCCCAGTAGGGATGAAATGCTTGAGATATTACCTACTGTATGGCAATGAGAGAAGCCTTCCATCTGGATGCAAGAGAATGTATGTGTTCTCTCCTCCTGATTTATGAATTTGGAAGGGCCCTAACCTCAAGGAATCAAACTTTCCATGCATTCCTTTAGGCTCTTGTCTTTTGTCCCACAACAGGACTTGATCTCCAATGTCGAAGTCTCGCTGATGAGCCTTCTTATCAAAAAATATTCTTCACTCGTTCTTGATGCTGAGTGATTCTATCAATGACCTCCACCCTTTTCTCTTCTAGCTTCATCAGGTACAAAATTGTCTTCTCGATGGGATCTTTGAACTCTCCATCCTCCACCGTGGATGCCAGCTACAAGATGGACAACTCCAACATAATGGGTAACATTGTTTCTGTACCATACAAAAGTGTAAAAGATGAAGTTTTGATGGCTCTTTTGGGAGCGATTCTATTCGCCCAAAGAGCATCATATATCTTTCTATGCCAAGCTTTCTGACTTGAGTCAACCAGCTTACGCACAATTGTGACTATGTTCTTGTTTGAAGATTCAGCCTGTCCATTACCTTGAGGGTAGTAATTTGATGAATGTGACAATGTGATGTTGTGATCAAAACAAAAATTAAGTAATTCCTCTGACGAGAAACTCGTTGCATTATCACCCAAAATTTTGTGAGGCACCCCGAAGTGTGAAATGATGTTCTCCTTCAAAAAGTCACAAACAAATTTTGAGGTAGCTCGCTTAGTACGAACAAATTCAACCCATTTTGTAAAATAATCAGTCATCATAAGGACA
This sequence comes from Sequoiadendron giganteum, assembly GCA_007115665.2. Lineage (NCBI taxonomy): Eukaryota > Viridiplantae > Streptophyta > Pinopsida > Cupressales > Cupressaceae > Sequoiadendron > Sequoiadendron giganteum. The sequence goes on along the minus strand of CM021110.1, from coordinate 178,616,562 downwards.
CAAACATGCCCCTTGCTGGAATGCGAGTTGATACGACCTACAAAATCAATACCCCATTGCTGAAATGGAGCATCAATTATAACTGTACGGAGTGGAGTAGACACCAATCTGAATTCACCAACAAATTGCCGACATGTCTGACACCTATACACCCATTCATATGCATCATGAAACATGGTAGGCCAATAGAACCATGCTCACAGGATCTTGAATGTAGTGACTCTTGATGAGAAGTGACCACCGCATGCTTGACTGTGAAAAGCATCCAACAATCTCTGTTGCTGGTCTCTGTCGACACATAAAAGGAAATTTTTGTCAATGCCATGCTTATACAGAACGTTATTGAAAAACATGGAATTTCGTGCTTTCAGCTTCAAAGTTCTCTTCTGTTGTTTGTCCATGTGATGTGGAAATTCTCCATAAGTTGAATAATACCACAAGGTTGTGTACCATTCCTCCACAAAATCAACTAATAGGAATAAAGGAAGGTCCTCTTTACGTTCATTTTCAATTCCACCATTGCTTTGATACTTTTGATCTCCATCTTCCACCAAATACTGACAAAGACCTTGCCCTCGGATGAGCTTGGTCAACTTGATCTCTAGATCGTATTCTTGAACTTTTGCAATCGAGTTTCCTCTTTTCATGCCCATCTCTTGTTGAGTTAGCACACTTTTTACTGTTGGATCAGTGACAAATACCGTTATTTGAGAATTCAAGATATTGACCCTGAAATCCTTAACAACTCTAATGACAGTATATGCATTCTTCTCAATTTGAGAATAACGTGATTCACTATCTTTAAAATTGGTGCTCATGAAAGAAATCAGGGATTCTCCTTCTTCACTGAGCTTTCGAGTCAATATAGCAGACAACGTGTTTTCTGACGCATAACAATAGAGGATAAAATCCTTTTGAAAGTTAGGACGAACCAATGTTAGTGCGTTAGCAATAAGCTTCTTTGATTTTGATAAAGGCTTGCTTGCCTTCTTCTGTCCATATTCAAGTGGATGTCTTTTTCATCATAGCTGAGATCTCCTTCGTCAACTCTGAAAAATCTAGTACAAACCTCTTGATAAAGTTGACTTTACCGAAAAAGGAATGCACTTGTGTTTCGTTGGTGGGAAGAGATAGGTTCTTAATTGAATCCACCTAATTTGGATCAATTTTGGTTCCCTTGTTGGAAATGATATGGCCATGTAACTTTCCCTTTGTCACCACAAAGATAGTCTTCTTAGGATTCAATGGGATCTTGTGATACCTACATCTTTTGAAAGCTCTCGTTAGATGCAAAAAGTGGTCACTCTGTTTATCTTAGAAAATGGTCAAGTCATCAAGATAAACAACTATTATCTTATTCTTGAGATCCCCAAAAGCCAAATCCATGGCCCTATGAAAAGTAGCACTGACGTTGATGAGGTTGAAAGGCATCCTCTCATAAGAAAACATTCCCCACGATAGGGTGAAAGTTGTCTTGATCTGATCCTCCTCTACCACTGCAATTTGATTGTATCCGGAGAAACCATTAAGACGTGATAGCATCTCTGAACCAGTGACTGTCTGCAAGGTATGCTCCATGATTGGTAAGTGGTAATTGTCATTCAAGGATGATTGATTCAAATTCTTGAAATCCACACAAATTCTGATTTCACTGTTCATTTTGGGCACAGGAACAATATTTGACACCTAGGTGGAGTGATGATTTGGAAAAATTATCTTCGAGTCCACAATCTTCTGAATTTCCGCATAGATAGTATCTTGAATATGTGGATTATAATGCCTCTACTTTTGCCTGAAAGGCTTGACATCAGACTTCAGAGGAATTGTATCTGACAATTCAACGGGTGTGAAGACCTTCAAGTCTTCATAAGACAAGGAAAATACATCATTGTATTGTTTGAACAAGGCAGTAAACTTCTCAGTTTCTTGTGGAGTACCACACTTGCCTAGATTAACAAGTTGAGGCTTGTCTTTAGTGCTGATGATCACTTGATAATGTTCAATAGAAGTATTAACACTTGACATCTTTTGATCTTGGATGTATTGGTCATTTAGGTCAAAAATATTCTCTAAAGAAATGAAACCCTTAGGAATTTGATTTCCTCTCAATTGAATGATCCCAAAGTTTTTAGCTTCAGAGTCTTCTATAATTGACTCTCTGAAAGGAGTATAACTTCCTTCAAAGAACAATTCTTTGTAGTTGTCTCCCATAATGAGAAACTCTTTGATTTCATCGTCATCACTAATTACTTACTAATTGGTTGCATTATCTAAAACAACTAGCCTATAGATCAGCTCAATAGCAAAAGAATTCTGATGAAAGTCAAAATACGGCATAAAAAGAGCGACTGATATTGCAAGGGCATAAGCTCTGCTATTGTTTGTTCTTGGAATTTATTTGATGTCAAATGCATCAAACTATTCGATGGCATTCCACACCCTCTGTCTGTAGGATTGAAGATGATTCTTTCTAACTTGAAACTACTCCCTGATCTGTTTAACAATCAGCTCTGCATCTCCTTCAACTCTAAGCAGTTTGATCCCCATATCCTTCATATTCTTGAGACCTAATAAGAGCGCCTCGTATTCAACAATGTCATTGGTGAATTTAAATTGTAACCTATATGCAAATGGATATAAGAAACCTTCAGGAGAGATGATCACTACTCATGCTCTTGAACCTAATGTAGAGCAACTATTGTCGAATTGCATTGTCCACACTTTTGATTCTTCATATGATGTAGTCATGGAAAGTGCAAAGTTCTGACAGTCTTCAGTAACATCAGATATCATAGCATATGTCCCTGGACCTGTGTCTTGATATAACACTTGTGCATGTGGAACTTGGGACTTCACCATAGTGAACTTTGACTTTACCTCAGGTTCCAACTTGAAAGTGACTTTTTTCAATGGAATTGTCATGAATGACCAATCCAATTGAATTTCACCTCTAAGGTCTTTGCAGAAACTGCTACTAAGCAACATCCCGTAACTTGTTGGAATGTCAACGATCAAGATAGTCATCATGATTTTATTTTCAAGACAATACGCTAGCCTTACTTGTGCATCTTTCATTTGACCAACCAATGACATCGACTTTGACTCAACTGAATAAAACTTTTCTCTGGTTTCGGTGCACGAAAGTTCCAATGTGTTCATGATCTGCAAAGGCATGATGTTGTCCTAAGCTCCACAATCTGTTATGCAATTTTTGAGTTTAAAACTTCCTATATACAAAGATATATAGAACAGTTCTGGCTTGTCTTCTGTTGGTACAAAGGATTCAAGCAATGTAGTTTGTACTATAGCCTTCTTCTTTACCACCTTGAGGATTCGATCCAACTGATCTAGATGATCCTGAAGATACTCCAATTGTGAGATTTATAGCTTCATATTCATCATGGAAGACATAATGTCAAAGTTTGTTGAGGTTGGATCCTAAGCAACCAACACAGTGTTCTCTTGTGAAGACTTGGGATTTCTCTTTTCCTCTTCTTCTTTTTCCGCTTTGAAATGTTAGGCACATGTAAACACAAGAGATGAGATGTTCTCATGATTGATCACAAGAGAGTATTGGTGGAAGTATTCTTCTTCTTGTTCATTAATGGGTTCTCTATCAAAGTATCTCATTGTGGAGTTTCCATCAAAGTCGTCTGTCTATGGTGAGACACCATTTGTAGTTGGTGAAGGTATGGAGCTTGTACTTGGAGCAACATCGGCAAATCCCATGATCTGATTCATTCTTTGTTTTTCCAGACATGTGCCTCTGGTGTGTTCAACAATGTCATAGAAAGAGCAATAAGCGGTAGGCTTCTCAGTAGCAATAGGTTGTCTTGATTGTCCTTGTATCTGATTCATTCTTTGTTTTTCCAGACATGTGCCTCTGGTGTGTTCAACAATGTCATAGAAAGAGCAATAAGCGGTAGGCTTCTCAGTAGCAACAGGTTGTCTTGATTGTCCTTGTAGAAACCTTGATTTGTAGTTGTTGAATGGCTGGAAGTTATTGATCTTTGGTTGGTATGGTTGTTGAGGTTGATATGGCGATTGTGTAGGAAATGCTTGCTACCCTTGAGTGGGTGACTGTCTTTTGAGAATGGTCACCTCATTGGCTACCTTCTGTAGCAATGGATCAATAGACGCTTGAACAAGCAGTCTGATTGAATCATTCTTCATCTTTCCCATCGTGATCATGTTATCTTCAATCTTGATTGCTTCTTCTTGTGTAAGTTATAGATCTACTCCTTGGCTTTCTTTCAAGAAAAAGGATATTTTTGACGGTAATGCAATGATGAAGTTTCTCATCAAAATCTCATTGGATGGGTTGAGTGTATGGAAAAGATGTGTGACAAGGAGATTAAACCTTGCTATGAACTCTCTCATCAGTTCTGTAGGCTCCATATTTGAGTTTGAGAGCTTTGCAAATAAGTGGTGGCTATCCTCAATAGGCTTGAATCTTGCCAAGAATTTTTCACTCATGACTTCCCAACTTGTGATAATGCCCAGCTCAAGATTATTGAACCAGTCTGAAGAATTGTTCTCTAGAGTCTCAACAAAGAGATGAACAACTATGTCTTCATGTGGAACATGCAAAATGAATCAAGTCACTGTGAATGCTGAAATGTGTTCACCAGGATGTCAGGATCCATCACCATGGAATCAAGGAAAGTCCTTTCACGATCGCTTGGGTAGCTCATGGTGTCCTGCTAAGGCCAACGGTCTGATGTTATCTCCCTAAGGAAGTGGGGTTGGATGTCTCACATTTCTTTCATTCCGACCGTTGTGGTTATTGTTGTTGTTGTTGTCATTGTCACCCATTGCTTCAGCTGGGGCTGGAGATTCTTCTTTAGGCTCTTCTAGGAAATGCTCAGGAACCTATTCAAAGATCGACTCTTCTTGAAAGAGAGAATTATTTCTCCTTCTGATGTATACTAGGTGTGCTAGGATGCTTTATTCCCATGTGAGTGGTGGCAAAACTGGTCGATCGACTGCAAGATCTGCTCTTTCTTCTTCTTTGTCTAGAGTAGTAGCTGCATTCCTCCACTGAGTAGATGATGTATGATTGTATAAGATACAACTTCATAGGCTACTGATAATGTATGACTTCTCACCTTGAATCAATACTGTTGATGCCAAAAATTGGCAAGGTAACATCCCTTTGCAGGAAACTCAGTTAAACGGGGGACCTATTGTGCTAAACTGAGTAACCTCCAGATTTTAAAGAAGTTGACTCTTCTATAACCGACGTTTTGAATGGGAAAAGGAAGCAGGTATAAAAATAAAAGGTCTAACTAGGGTGATGCACTGAGACTTAGATGTAAGGCATGATAAATCTATCTTGTAGATGCGATCTAAGGGCTCGTTCAACAATCTGCTATGTTCCAGAATGAAAAGAAATAAAGATAAAAGCCTAAATGATTCACTCAATGACATAAAATAATATTCATATGCGTTTATTGAAAAGAGGAGTCAAATACATGATCTAAACTGGAAAACTTGCATTAAATGTATAGAAGTTATGCAAATGAAACATTTAGCACCACAATGACATAGTAAAAATTTATCAAAAATCTTCAAGAAAACAGAAAGGCCAAACAAAGACACAGTCTACAAGTCTTTACAATGATCTAAAAGCAGTAAAGGCTTGGTTCTTTTACCAATTTTTCCTATCAAAATTTGAACTCTTGCTTCGATGGAAGAAGTAGTATTTATAATGAAAACCCAGCTCAGTGGGCTAGTAATAGAAAGGATTCTCCGATCATTAATAATGATGCATTTATCAATGATTTCCCCTTGCCATTACAACCAAAAATATTCGAACCATGACGAGGATGCCCTGGAATTAGATGCATCCCCTACGAATGATGGTAGTGGTCCCAGTAGACCAAAGCATCGACATGTGCTATCCACTCATGGTGGCATTTACATAACATGGCAGCTGGTGATAGGTTGTCATTTGCTTAACTCTCCCTCATGATGAAGCTTTAGAAGATCACATGGCAAGCGGTTGGGGCTGATGTTCATCCTTCTCCTTAAGCGATGAAAAAATTTTGTTGTGAAGACACGTGGATGTCTCAAAGTGTACTGCGCTAAGGGTGGGGGCTACCAAGAAATGTGCACGGACTGATGCTATGTGGCATACGATCAAGGCTCAAAAGGAGAGCGATGGAAAGAGGCAGTGAAGATTGCAAACTGCTGACACGTGGAAGCATGGCACAAGCTTTTGAAAAGAGAGAGAAGGAAACCTTGTGAGGAGCGCTCGACTGACAAGTGGAAGCATTTGCATAAGCCTTTGCGAGAGGAACCTGATATTGATTTTCAAAAGGAAGGTGTGGCTGGTACTTAAGAAAAATAAAATCACCCGAAGGGAGCTTGGGAATTTTATGTTCATAGATTTTGGTGACTTATCAGGGGCGTTTCGCCTACGAAATGAGGAACCCCAAATTTCTGGTTTGTAGACCAGAGACTTATCCATCGGGTGGCGCAATCAAAGCTTAGAGAGGGTGATCTGAAGAGGAAACCATTCATCCATAGATGGAGTCAATATGTCACAGAGAACTTCTTGCACCCCATGCAGATCGATCACTTCTTTGTAAGGTAGCACCAACAATATACCGGCCCAGGACTCAAGTTGAAAAAGAAGTCATGCGATTGGATGAGTGATTCTCTCACTATCTCCTATAGTAAGGGGCTATCTGAAACTTTGAAAGCTAGACGCATCCTATTGTTTCTCCTCAATCTTTTCTGCAATATGCTCCACCGTGGCCACTGATTCATCTTCAAGAAACAAAGATGGTAAGCCCATTTAAGTCAGGTGACAGAACTTGGCCCACATTCTATTCATGATCTGATCCAATTTGGTGGCACAAGACTAAATGGACATGTGCACCATGCACATCCTTATTGAAAGGAGAGTTAACTGATAACTACCATCAATCAACTAGTTCTAACTAAGAGTCCATCCTCCTACGAAGATATCTCCAAGAATGAGATAGGCGTGCATGAGATCAACAATAAGAACTCAAGAAATGACTTTGAGATAACTAATGCTTCTAACTCATCCTCATAAATAACCACAGGACCTAACTGGTTGTCTTCTACAAGCCCTCTTTGTCTATCATCTCATCCAAGAACTTGTCGATCGTATCATCATCTAGCACTCTGATGCTATCCACGATTATGAACTTACTGTTCACCTCTTTTTCTCCATCCCTGATCACCCTTTGAATGTCTCTAACTTCTGCAGTCGCCTTGTTGAAACTAGTAGTCATCACTGAGAAGTCATCCAACTTGGACACCTCAGGATCTCCACCTAGGTTATCACTCAAACTTAGCCTGAACTGCCTCTAACTTAGTGTATGTACCATCCTCATGCCGGTAGTGGCATGAGATCTAGGTGATGAACTTGTTGATAAGTTTGAGAGCTATAACAACATTATCCTAAAGTGTGGCCATCTTTGTAGAGATCCTATCATATGTTTCCACTTTGAACATATGTTTTTCTCTCCATGCGAAAACCTTCTTCTTCTACTTCAATGGCGTCATGAGCAACTGCCAGGTGAGATATGAGTATCAAGTCTTTCAGCTTATGTTCTGCTATGAATATATCGAGCTGCATAATATTCTAACAAAGTTCATGTGCATCAAAACTCAACTAATATATCTTTGTGAGGAGGTACTGACCTACAACAATGAATTCTTCAATCCAATTATCTAAGAGCTTGCCGCGATTGACCAAATAACCAAGTCTTTGCTGATTTGATGCTATCTCTTGAAGTTGTGGGAGCAAAGGTGACTATTCTGCATTTCCATGAAGTAGATTCGAGATGTACTACAAGAGCTGCCTAATTTCAGCCTTGAGGGCTACCTTATCTTCTCCATACTTCATGACATGCTCCTCCAGATTACTTGTGACAACCTTAAAAAGGCTCACGTCCACATGTCAGGTGATCCTACCTAGATTTGCTTTGACGAAGGTGAAATCACCAACGTCAACTTCATCTAGGTTCTTTCCTTCTTGTGGTGTAGCAACTTCAATGACGATCTCCACTTCATGAGTCTTCTTAATGTTCACCTGATTCTTGAATCTCTTGCTCAACCTATCCTGATAAGGATCACCAAACTCAAAAAATTCAAGCTGATATGAAGGCCTACACCTTTCTCTTCCCAACGACCTCTTAAGCCAAGAAGAATGATCAATGATGTTCTCTCGAGGAGAAGCTACTCCTAATGTGTCAACCACTGGAAAATCAACTAGAATGAAAGTCTCATGAATTGGAGACTCGGGCTTTGAATCAATGTTGATAGGAGATGATCATGGAGAAAATGGTGGACTTGGAGATGAATCGGCCTTAGCTTGTACCACTGGTTTAGCTGGGATTTTTGATGCTTTCTCAACTTGCTTTCACTTTGTGATGCTTTTCCCATTCGAGTTTCCAATAACTATGACTCCCTTAGGTGGCTTCAAGAAAACTTTAACTCAGGGCCTCGACCTGGAAGTAGACGGTAGTGAAGAAAACCCTACTAGCAGCTCTGTAGCTAGAACTTCCCTTCGCTTCCGCTTTCTCTCCAAGAAGTGCATGCTCGTCTTAATAACTAATTTTGACAAGTCCTTAATTGAAGTATTCTCCTTGACATACCAATCAAGTTGGCGAAGTGGCTAGTGAGCAATTTGGTCTTTAATGAATGAATTGAGCAGTACCTCTCTATCATCATCTGACAAACCCTCGACATCTTTTGATAGGAAATCAACAAGTTGTGGGAGAGTAAGTCTATAGTAATGACATCGACACACCTCAAACTCATCCTCATAGTTGACCTAGAAGTCCTCAAGTGCTGCCCTATGTGAATTACTTTGCTCCAACCGTGCTGAATAATGACCTAAAGGATCATAAGTATGCCTCTAAGGAAGACACTTGAGATGGATATTTTCTAACTCATTCATCATTAACTTGCAATCAGTAGCAACCTTGCACTTGTAAATACCCAATTTGAATGGAAAGGTGAATGCCAACTTATGTCGATTGCGAAGAAAAGAGCGAACCTCTTGTGCTTGTCTCATAAACTCCATAAAAAGGACTCTGTCTGACGGGTACCTTGGTAGCATCAGAGGCTCTTTGATGTAACCGTACACTTAGATATATGTGAAAGTAGGGAATTGGATAGACCAATCCACCCAACTCTCCATCACTGATTTGGCCTCTGGAGAAATCTTGATATGCATCTCGTTATTGAGATCCGTGACTTTCATGAGAAATTTGTCATTTACCGCCTTAAAGTCCCGCTCAGCCTTCAAAAACTCCAACTGTGAGTAGTATTCATGAATGCACTGAATTCCAAGATCTCCATTGGTCTTCAAAGGTTTAAAATTTCCTTGAAATGCAACCAAGTAGACCAAAAAAGACACCATATAAAATTCATGAATTTTAAGGAACTATATAATTTGTTGGTGAAGACACTCGTTGATAAACATTGCCTTGTCAAAGTTCTTTTTGTCGATAATTTGAGAGATGATATAAAACATCCACGATTGGAAAATGTTTGCATCTTCCTGACCTGATACCTGGTTAAGAAAAGTTATTAAGATGGCAACCTCATCTTTGATCTCACCACACCCAACTTTCTTCAGCATTTTGGTCTTCTAAATTTTCAACCATTGTTGAGAAACTTTCTTTTGTGATCTATATTTATCCTCTTCCCATATCTTGCCACAATCTGGAATGGATACAACAAAATTATTTGAACGAGGAGGAATAGAAAAGCACTTCTCAACGTCTCTCGTCTTGAGGCTACAAACGACTCTCCCATCGTCTGAAATGATTTGTCTGGTAGATGAGTCATAATGCTTAATGCAAGCAATCAAAAACTCAAGAACAAAGACTGTAATAGGAATAGATGCTACTGCCAACAATCTAGAATGCTCAGGATTTTTGATTGTAGTGCTGCTAGTACCCTCCAACGTGCTCAGATTGACGACAGGATATACATGACCCAAGTCTGTATCGGTAGTTTTTAAAAAGTCATGCAAAATATTGATTTGGCCTTGTAATCTACGGGGTTGAACTGCATTATGAAAAACTAGATTTTTTACTGTAAAGTTGGGTATGTTCGGACAACTTTCAAAAAAAGCTAAAAAAAGCTCTAGGATAGGCTAAAAATAGTTGGTTGAGGTTAAAACTTTCGGAAAAATGATGAGATATGGGTTTTGTAGAGAATTGAACTCAAAGAGTCCCAAGATCAACACAAATTCGAAATAGTGAGTTTTAGCAAGGCATGCAAAAGGTTTTCTGTTGAGAATTGTAGGGGTAATAGGGGCTCTGGGGGCAATTTTTTTTGAGAAAATATGAAACATGGGTTTTGTAGGCAATGGAATTCTAAGCCAACCAAGATGATTAGATTTTGGAAAAAAATGAGTTTTAGGTCCACATGCAAAGAGATCTTCGAAAAAAGCAGAGTGCTCCAGAATGGAGGCAGTGGGGCAATTTTCTCGAAAAAATCTAAGACATGGGTTTTGTTCCTGTCGCTGAAATATATGAACCTAGATAATCTATTTCTAAATTTTTTTCCATTTAATTTGACATCCAAAGAATACCTAAGACAAGAATAGAAGAATTCAAGATAGAAGATAGAAGTTTTTTTGTGTTTCTGCTTCTATAAAAATCGCCTATGCTTGAATTGGATTCAATGTAACCTATATGCAAACAAAAAAAAAAAGTTTTTAATATTCTTCCTCTAAACATTATGGATCTGACACTACGAAGAACACTGAATTATGACACCTATAGCACCTTCAGATCAATATTTTCTCAAGAAAGGTGTGTTTTATCTCACTTGCAATGAAGAATAATGGACGCCTATGCCTTAATAAATAATAAATAATCCTCAAAGGCATCATAAATGCATGCATAATCTTGGAAATGGCGCTAACCTTCTAATTGGACCTCCAACAACAATGCCTAGCTTGTAACTTGTCCTCAAAACAGTTAACTAATTGAAAAATATGTCCTAATTAGTATGCCACCTCCAACACTTCAATTAACATGTGCATGCAAAAGTAGGTCACCTAGTTACAAGCTAAAATAAGCCAAGAAGAAGTCGACTTGAAAAGAGTTGAACTGAAGATCTAATTTTAGTTAACTGTCTCCACCTTTAAAGGGTGCCACTTCTCTTAAGTTCAAAAAGTCAACCTTTGAATTTAGGCATCTCTTTCCAGACAACGAAATTCTTGAAAATTTGGATTTGAAAACCTCACCGGAGCTCACGTTTGATCACTATTCTGATTAACTGACATGTCAAATTGACTGGCTAATAGTTTCATTGAAGAGTAGGATCAAATTTGACAAGAGTCTCCTAGATGCTTCAAAAATATGGGCGCCCTTAGCTAAGAGGCACGCTTTTCACTCCAGTGTTAGTCATTTTTCATCTCCATCATTTCACGTTCAATCTCCAGTTTTAGGTGCTAGACATTTCTATCGGATTGGCTGGCTAGCTCATCGCGAAGCTAACAGGATTCCAGAGAAGTCCCCTTGGAAGTGACAAAACTAAAAAAAATGATTTGGACCTCCAAAATCAGGGGCATCCTTGGCTAACAAGTGCACTTTTGCTCCAAAGTTAGAAAAAATTTCAACATTTTCACCTTGACAAAAATCCCCTCCAAGACGAAGCATCATTTTGGACAAATTTCACCATAGAAACTTTACCAAAGCGTTTCAAGCTTAGATTTCGACACCTGGCACTTGGCCATCTGCCATTGTTGACCTTAGAGATCCTAACTTTTTACTTAAAAAGAGAAAACTACCCACCAGGCTAAACTAAGTTTTAACTAAATCTAACTTCACCATTCTAATCTTGAAGCAAAATAATCCAATCAAAAAAAAATTTCAATCAATTTTGACAAGTTTCAATTTTTTCGGGTTTTTGGCCTAAATATAGGGGTCCAAAAACCCTAATTTTCATTTTTTTCAAATTTTGCCAATATCTTCTTGACATCACATTGACTCAAAATTCATACTTGATTTTCCCAAAAACTATGTTTTGACATCATTTTTACAAGGTTTAGACCATTTTAAGCAAAATGCCTTAATGAAGCAAAAAAATTGGTTTGGGTACAACAGTTTCATTAAATTTCATTGGGTTTTTAGCAAGATATGGCCATTTTGGTGAAGGTTGCCCTAATCTAACAATGTTTTCCAGTTGTTTCAGTTTGAAAACATGCTAGTATAGCCATGCATGGTACAACACCGACCTGAAACCAATTGGGAAAGATGGAAAATATTTTACTCTTTCATTTGTGTTTTGTTTTAGGAGATTTCATTACGTTTTATGCATTTTAGAGCATTTTTTGTAAAAATTGTCAAAAACCCTACCTAGGGTTTCTAGTCAACTTGTTTTGATCATATCTTGAAATCCGTATAGTGAAAAATCATGAAATTTTATCAAAAATTTTGTTTTTATATATATTTCATGTTCCCAAAGTTTCAGATCCCTATCTTTTGGTTTGATATGGTTTTTGTTTAACAGATCTATTCTTGACTGTGTGACAGGACAATCATAAAGGGTAGTGAAAGTTAGTTTGCATGCCATCAAAAAGAAATATTGTTACAATTTTATGATTGGGAAAGATGTGAAGAATATATATGAAGGTATTTCAGACCTGCTCAAGGAGTTTTGAAGCTTTCTTGGCCATTAATTGACAAAGTGTGATGACTGTCCTAAATGATTGTGTATGACAATATTGGGGCAACAACTGAAAGTTGAACAAATCTAAGTCAAAAAGTGTTATTTGTGCATATTCCTTGTGGGGAAGGGGTCTTAGAAGGTCCTACAGACCTGAATGAAGGATTTTAGAGAACTCTTGAAGGGTTAGACAAGTTTTATTATGACTATCCCAAGAGGACTAGTTTTACAGTCATTGAGTAACTGTTGGCACCCAGCAAGTTATGTTTTTTTTTAAATTCTAGGTATTGAATACCTATTGGAATCACCTTTAGAATGTTTGGAAGAGGATCCCAAATATGCATTGAGGTTTTGAAAGCATTCCTAGTATATTTTCCTTAGTTCATTGAAGTCATATAGAAAGGTGTACATAGGAGCAACAATGAAGAACATGCAAGAACAATTTGTCTTTTGGGTCTATTTTCATGAAATTTGTCCTTCCTCTGCATCAATTTGAGACAATTGTTCCACAGCTCCTTGCAAGATATTGGGAATACTTGTGGTATTTGTGGGGATGGATAAAGATGGGTACCCTTGATATGTTGATGTTGTCATGGATTCATGCAGTGTAAGTGGTTGATGTTGATGTTGGGGGTGTTTGGGAATGATAGAAGTACCAAATGTTGGTCTCCAAGTAGCGGATGGATGGTTATTAAGGAGGGTACCCACAAGTATATTTATTTAGAATGGAAGAGTTAGAAGAAAGTCCTTGGAAAGACTAGTTACAAGACTAGGAGTAGATGTTTGATTCAACCCTAGTGATGGAGTTGTTAAACCTTGTGTGAAAGGTTGCACAAAAAAGATGGGGGAACTAGAGAAACATTTTCTAAGGCTTGATGTTCTTGTTTGTACTCCAGGATTTCTTCCTTAGTAAGTCCAAATGGGTTATTTGTGACGTCTTCAATCTCATACGGTCGTGATGGAGATGATGGTTGTTGAGATGGGGTAACTTGACTTCTCAGATCGAATTCTAAAGGATTGGGATCACTTGAGGTAAATGTGACTTCGGTTTTCTCCATGATTCTCTTGTGTTGTGATCTTGTCTTTACCATAAATTTTGGGTCACCTATGGGAAATTTGTGTTGAGATTTGTAATGTTTGAACTCTCTAGTTGACTCAAATCTAGGTAAAATGGATGCTCTAAGTCTTCTGGGAGCAATGATGATAATGGGGGATGAAAATATGGGTGATATGGAAAGTGATCGTTGCAATCATTTTGGGACAACATGTTTGACTTGAGTTTGATGTTTTGATGTTAGGATAAAGGATGTTTATGAACTTGGAAATATTTAGGGTAGAATCATGACCTTCAAGATAAAATAGTTCAAAGATGATAACTAACTCAACTAAGTGCACAAAAAAGGATACATTTCACATACAAAGTAGCTAAGTTAGAGATTGGTTTGATAGATGTTTATGTCAAAAAGTGTTGGTGTATTCAATTTTTTTGCAAAGTTTGGTGAAGTGAAGGATAAAATTTGATGAAGGGATGGATGAAATGTTTGACCCAATGTTGAGTGAGAGTGATCCTTTGTTGGATAAGACCAAGATAGTGAGAAACATGCTAGATCTCTAAAGATTTCAAATCCTAAAGACCCAATGCTTTAGAGAAGTTAAAAATTGTGAAAAAGACTAGGGTTCTGACTGTAAAATAAGGCACACAAGTTTGGATTGTTCATTGAAGCACGTTTGTAGAAGTTGTATACCATCCTAGTTCTGGTTTTGTGAAGTGCTAAAAAGTATTTCTTGAGAGCTTTTGAACTAAGATTCCTAAGTTTAAAATGACGACCTGTAGACCTTCTCTTGGGGATTCTAATTTTGCGTGAGATCATTTAGAAAAGTTTCAAGTTCATGGAAGAAAGGAGGATATTTATTGCCACATGGGTGGTGGTAATATGGGCCTTCCAACCTCAATATCAGTTTGTTCCTCTTCTTCATCTAATATTGTTGCGACGTTTCTCCATTGGGTTGGTGTTTCTTTTGTTTCAAAAGTGAAGCTTCTCAAACTACTAATGGTATCGTTTTGTTCTCCGTTAATGAGTTTAAAGTTTGGTTAAATGATAGCACCTTCAAGATTAGGTTGTTCAATAGGAGAAATCAATCTCCAAATGGTCATGTGGGGTTCAAAATTTCAATTTATCTTGATTAAGTGAATTTATTTTACCACAAACACTTGTATTTGATTATGTTTTCAAACTAAAATTTCTATGTAAAAACATCATAAATTTCACAATGTCTATTTCGTGAAAAGGATGAAGTTAAAGCCATAGTTGCTTATGTTAACTTTGGAAAGTACGGATTGAGATATAAACCAAAATAATTAGAAGTCTCTAAGAATAAATTCTTAAGACAAGCAGTAATATCAAGGTTTTTTCAAAGGGTATCCATACTTAGACCAAAAGGTTTGAAATTTTGAAAATACTTTGTTGATGTTTGTTTGTAATGTTTTGGATCCAAGCAAAGTATTAAATTGACTCACAATCATTTACCACCTAGGTTGAAATGGCCATACTTGTTGAGTCCCCACTCGAATTTCTCCAAACACTAAGACAATGCGAACAATTAGAGATTTGGTGACACTAGCTTCCCTCCACGACAAACACTTCTTGGAACCACCAAATCTCAAAATCGTGAAGATCCAAAGATCCTAAGGATTTTTCTATTTCAATAATGAATAGTACAAATGTGGGATGGCTTCAAAATGACCGTTTTTGCACCAATAAGCATTAAGGATTTTTGGTAGCTAAACATTTTGGTTCTTAGTAACAAACTGAGAACACCCAACTGTATACACACCCACTTTGCCACTTAAGGCTCTTAGTACAATTCTTGTTCCACTTAAGGCATGGTACTAGGTGCAATATGTTATACAGTGTAGGATAGAAGGTATTTTCTCATAATTTCCCAACCTTTAATATAGCCCATCGATAAACGTGCTTGCAATAATTTTCCTATGAGTTTCTCATTGTGGGGTGTGTCTCATAGTAAGTCCTCTTTTAAGGGTGACACAAAGCATAAAGGTGTACTTAAGTATCTCTCTTCACCCAAGATCACAAGAAGTGCAAGGGGATTGGATACATACTATAAGTGCACACAAACAATGAAGTACACTTGGAGTGTTTCTCTTCACCCAAGATCACACAAAGCGCGAGGGGATTGGATACAAACTACAAGTGTGTCACAACAAGGAAAGAACTCATTCATTTTAACCTCTAAAGCTAACATGAACTCATTTTATGCACCAAATAAAATGTTAAGTTGCCTTGTTCAATTTTAAAACCCAAAAGACAATGATGAAATGAGGGTTCAATTTCAATCCCGTTTGAGCATTCTTTTTAAACCCAAATGAAAATTAGTGAGGTCCTAAAGCATAAATTGAAAAGAATATGAAATTGGGTTATAATTTCCCCAAAGCATCAAACACTTGTTACAATTATAAGATTGAAAGATGAAAATACTTCTTCACTTCAAACTTTAATGTCCAACCTACAAAACCCAGTTAGCCTAAAAACCATAACAATGTTAGAGGCATGTTAGTAATCTGATGAAGAGAAAAAACTAAAACACATGTTGAAAAACAATCGTCAAATTTATTAGTAGAGTTGAGTGTCGCTATTCATGATAGTGTTGCTCTAGTGAGCTTGGGTGTCGCTCTATAGAGAAACTAGTGACAACGATAGTGTCGTTGTTTACAAATTTCGATACATCTAAAAAGTATTTAGTGTCACTATTTGTTTAATTAGTGTCAGGCTATTAAATAGGAATTGTTGTTTTAGATGATGATAGCATTGCTATATGGTGACGCTTAGCAAAGGTGTCGCTGAAATTGTGTTGGGTGTCATTGTTTCCTGCAAAAATTAAAATGAACATAATTCGAGATAGAAATTGATTACATTTGATTGATTTTTCCCTCCTTCTAGCGCTAGAATGTGATTGATGGATTAGTATGGGCCAATTACACTTGATCCATGAAGAATAAAATCGCAATGAAGCCACAAACGTCAAACCTCAACAAGATCATTCAAATGAAGATTAAACTGAACATTCATCAAAATAAGCATTTTATGAAAATGTTTAAATGTCTACTCTAACCCATCTAAAACTTATCCCGTTGTGAGATTGGTGTGGTGTTGATGTGAAACGATGACCCTTTTCCAATCCCATGGATACATGAGCTTGCCCTAGTCAATTTTATTGAAGAAAAATGATGGAACAATTGTGAGATGTGTATGAAAACATGATTTTAGTCTAAATAAACATGATGCAAGCTAGTTTAATATGATTTATGCTAAAATGATTTAGATATACAAATGCTAAGCAAATCTAAATGAGATTTAAATTGAAAATATTCAAACCCTAGTTATCTAATTAGCTAAATGGATGCATTATGGAAGTCATTAATGGAAGCTAAGCTATTATACAACTAATTTAAACTAAATTATGCTAAATGTGTGCAAAATATGAGTGTGAGTGTGAGTGATTTCAACAACATAAGTTTTCTATTTGAAAGATGGATCTATTTGTTATTGATGTTCATGCAACGTCAGAATTATCTTCCATCCAAATCGCATGAAGAAATCAATTAAATTATAGCCTATCAGCTATTTAATTGATGGAAGAGATTCTATAAAGAGGCACGTCATTTGATAAATGATGGTTAATATTTATTTAATGTGAAATTACATGATTATCTTAGAGGCGCAATTCTTTATGGAGGCCGACTTCTTGTTTGTAAAAGACATGCCTCTTGGATGAGGCCGACATGTTATTTTTGGAGAGTCATGTCTCTCCCTTCACCTTGTATTTATACACCTTGAATGCACTTCATTTATCATCGATTAATTCCATTTCTCCATCTCAGGTGCGAGTTTGTCATCAAGTGCAGATTGATATCTTGTAGAAGGCTGAGTTTGGGTCTGAGCAACAAACCATTATTTTGTAACAGCAAATCATCTTCTGTAGCAGAAAATCAATTACAAGGAGAAACATATTCATTTGTATCTGCATCTAGGAGAGGTGCAAATATTCATTGTATCAAAATCGGCATTGAGTTATGCCTGAGTTGTAAGAAAATTTATGCTCTTATCATATCAATATATAAGAGATATATTGGCTGGGTTTTTCTCTCAAGTTGGAGGGTTTTCCCATGGTATCTTGTGGTGTTCATTGTCTTATGTGTTGCATTTTCTGATTTCTTTCAGTTTATATATCTGATCATTAAAAACTAACATGGTATCAAATCGGGTTTGAAGAAGATCTTGATCAGATTTAGTATTGCAGTGATACACTTTTACTCTTTCTCATCTTTGATCAATTCTAACACTTCGTCAAGATGGTGAATGGTCTCAAGATCGAGGATAGACTTGAGGGAGAAAAAAATTTCACATCTTGGAGATTCAGAATTATGCTCACCTTGGAGGAAAATGATTTGGCTGAGTTCGTGGAGAGAAAAATTCCCAAGCCCACTAATGAGGAAGAAAAGATTCAATGGAAGAAGAAATATACTAAGGCGAAGAAGATGCTAGTTGATTCAGTGAAGGACCATATTGTTCCAATCATCTCTAAGTTGAAGACAGTGAGAGAAATGCTTAATACTTTGGAGGAGATGTATGAGATCAACAACACAAGCCGTGCACTTGCATTAAAGAAACAACTTCATCATGTCAAGATAACGAAAGGAAAAATTGTCATCGCTTACTTCATGAGGATCACCAAGTTGAGAGATCAACTCTCTACTATTGGGAATATTGTTGATTCTATATTTTGGCTGCTCAATATATAATCCATTATTAATCCTTAAAATGCAGATTAGATCAAGAAGCAAATCAATGATGATTCATTTATCTAGGATTATTTAAGGAGATTCTGATGAGATAAGTATTTCATGTTCATGAACTCCTCATGTAGTTACTAATTCATGCTATAAACATTGAGATAGCTCCAGCATTGGTATTTCCCTTCAGAATAATTGAGTTATATGAACTATTAGTAATCTCTCCTTAATGTGCATTAGGATGAACCAAGAGATTGCTTTCAAGAGAAGAAGAGAATGGAGACATTGCTTGCAATGATGAGACTGAGTGGATGGATAACGAAATCTATTCAAAGAGGAAGAATTAACCTTCAGAGGGAGTTCTATGACTCACCAAGAATAAGTAAGGGTTGCAGTGTTGCAAGGCTAGATGCTAAATCCTTGAAGTATCTCTTCAACAATTGAGATCAGAATTGCTCAAGTCAGTCAACCTAGATTTAACATTGGTAGCTCCACAAACCTATTCAAAATAGAGTGATATGGGATGAGGTCGAAGAGGACAACCCTGAATTTCTATAGAGGTGTGCGTTGGAAACCATTTCTCTAAGGCAAGTGTTGCAAGCAATCTTGGACGATGAGGTCAGGAGGTTGATGTAAGTGCTTTAAGATTTAGAGGGAGCCAACTGAACCTAAAGAAGATGGTTGTGTTGTTGATTGAAAGAGAACCTCCGGATGTTGCTTCAGTTTGGGGTTTGGTATGATATCTTGGTGCAGCAGGAAGTAATCATCTGTAGCATTGAGTACAATAGAGGTAGAGTATATTACAGCTTATGTGGAAGCTCGGGAAGCAATGTGGCTTCAGAAGCTCCTTGCAAGATTGTTTGGGAAATCAATGGAGCCTACTATCATTCATTGAGGTTCTAATTCACAAACATTGGGTCAAATGTGTTCTAATAGATGCAGGAGCTGGTTTAAATATTTGCACTTTAAAACTTATCCGTGAACATGGATATTCTAAAAAATACATTGATCCTAGAAGAAAGATCACTATAAAAGCCTATGATGATGGAGAGAGATCCTCCCATGGATTGATTGTGTTACCAATTCAAGTGGGTCTGATTGTGAAAGATATAGTATGCCAAGTGTTAGACAAATATTTGACATACAATATACTCTTGGGACGTCCTTGGATTCATGAAATGCAAGCAGTGCCTTAAATGTATCATCAATGCTTGACATTTCCTTTCAATGGACAAGAAATCACCATTTCAACTTATTCCAACAATCCTCAATATTGAAATACACTCAAAATAGTCCAAGATTCTTTTGTGCCACATAACAAAGAAGCTAACACTCCTAGTTCATCAAATAGTGAAAGACAAGTAAATTTTGTGTCAAAATTGGTTGAGAAAAAATATTAGTCAAAAGATAAGGGTATCAATGATTCTACTCCATCAGGTATCAAAAGTCAATCAAATTCTTTGTCAAATCAACCTAAGGAGAAGGGTCAGTCAAAAGACAAAGGCATTGGTGACTCTACTCCATCAAATCATCAAAGTCAACTCAGTCTATTATCAAAACAATTTAAGAAGAAGATCCAGTTAAAAGATAAAGGCATGGGTGAATATTCAATTGAGTAGTCCTTGTGCCTTTCAAAGTTACTACTTTCACCAAGATCCTATGGACAACCATCAACATCAAGACAAACATCTTCACGTCCAATCACACTCTTTGATGGTAGATTTATAAAAGCAAGCACTCAAGATGATGAATCTGAGGATAAAGAAATTTTAAATTGGTTATACAAAGATGAAGAATAATCACAAGCATCAACTTCCAATGTCCAAATAGAACAATATGGTAAAGGGAAAACAATCTTAGAGAAGATGGGGTATGAAGGACAAGGACCTATCGACAAAAGAAAGGAAGGCATTGTAGAGCCAATCCAGCCTCTCACACTCCATGCAAAAGACAAGACAGGGCCAGGCTACAAAGAAGAAAGAAAGGAATACATAAAAGAGAAGGTTGTTGAGTGAATCCTACAACTACAAGTTAGTTTTGCGACCGATTCAAATGAGTATGAATGAGATTCATTGTCTAAGGAATCTTTCCAAGATAAGGAAGATGTAATATAGAGGTATACCCCTTCCAAGGAGTAATCTCCTTATCAATGATTGTTTGTTTGGTTTTCTTGTCTATGAATTTTGGAATTAAGCGTTTTAAATGGATGATTTATTGAATAATGACTTCAAACATAGTAGAAATTTGTAAAATAATTGTTTCCACCTAGGAACTAAGCATTGAGTGTGTATTCAAGAATCTAGTCTGATTCCTTTGATTTCCACAGGTATAGCACAAGAGAATACAAATCAAGCACTTTTCTAATGTCAAGGGTCACTTAAAATACCACAACCCACATCTTAAAACCATGTTAGCTCACACAGCCATGTCACCCCCTAGAGGGCACCCATGTTTTTTCCTTTCTTAGGTCTTAACCAAAGTCGAATCCTCCACTTTTGGCCAGTAATCCCTGATGGTTATATGGTGAGTGTCTTGGGGGTAGATTCTTCCCTCCCCTTGCACTGTGATATTAGAAGTGTTCGAAGACTGATTCAGTTGGATTCTACACTTAAAGTTCGTAATAAGGGTTTCCGTTCGGTGCAGCAATAGATAAAATCCCTCAAGCGACCTCCCAACCTTTAGAACAAAGGCTTTGGGGATGGTTATTGATGAACCTAGGTTTTGGTCCAAATTTGGGTAGAATCTATAGTTATTTGCTAAAGTTGACATGGACTTTGATATTAAATGTTGATATTTTTATAAAGTTTCCCTCAAACCATAGACATTGGGTTTAATTCTATTTCTGCCAGTTTTAATGACATTAGCCTATTATGTGGACTATCTATATTAATTTTGCATGTGGTTAATGAATGTTGTTTAAGGTGGTTATAGAGTGCAATTATTATGCATACTAAGATTGCCATGTAGACATACTTGAGGATACTAAATTAAGAATTGCAGTAGCCAGTTGGTCATGTAAAGGAATCGTTCAAGGGTCAACTGAAGGATGACGGCAGGAGATTCCCCATCTTAGCCACATGTAATTTCCTTGTATTGGTCTTTCATGATGTTGAGCAAATGCGGGTGTTACTGCAGTGTTGAGTCTACGTTTGGACATGCATGTCTGACCTGATTCCCTACATGTGTAACCGCCCTTCTATTCTTTTCTTTGTTTTCCCCAAATGGCGTCCTCTCAGTTAGTGGGAGTTGAATACCTTGTTTAGTTGATAGTATACATAAGGTTTAGACCCTCCTTCAGGAGTTTTTGAGTTATTGATGTTGTACGATCTGATAATATACTAGCATTTCCAGACAAGCTACTCTTTTGTACTTGCATTTCCCAATGAATAAGATGAAATTTTGAGTTGAGCATTTGAGTTTATATTAGTTTTAAGGATACTCATCCAAGGGGGGCCACTTGGTGATTAATCCATCCTTTAGTTTAGCTAGATTAGTTATTAGTTTATGTTTAGTACTTAGTTAAGAATCTGGCACTGATTGTTCCTATACCCACTAGAATTTCTTTCTGTGACTATTCCTGTAGCCAAAGCGGATAGAGTAGTTTCATGTTTGTTGCTTACATTTTCATTCATGTCATGCATGTTTAACTTAGTTTAATTGTTGAGTGACATTCAACATTTACTTTGTTCCTTTCCATGCAATTTACTTTCAGTATTGAATCTTTCTTAGCTATAGAATGAAGATGACTACGTTGAGTTCCTAGTGCACATACTGTGCTAACTCATTTCAAGTTCACATCCCTGGGTTGACAATTTAAATGCACCTTCATAATGGTTAAAATGGCTATTCAGGTTAGATTTCCAATCTCTGAATCATGACTGTAGAGGCTTAGTTATTAAATCATTGTAGGAGGTCGACAATTATCTTGCACACTACTGTCGAATTGTGAGTCTCCCCGAATCCACTTTTGATTATAGTGGGTCGGAAAACTTGGCTTTAGTTGCTCCCACTTAGGTCGTTCCCCTAGGGTGAGTACTTTTTCCCACTATGGCAAGCCTTCTAAAGGTGCTATCAAAACATAAAATAGTGAGTCTAGCATTCTTGTCACTTAGTGAAGGGGAGACCATAGGCCTATCACTTTACAAGCACAATAGACAAGGGGTTCATTAACCTTCTAATTAAACTAGGTTCCTAATTTAATCAAAAGAAAGAAATAAAACAACTCCAGCCCCTATAAACATCATCAATAGTTTGATATACCTATCTTTGACCAGCGTATTAAGCACCTGCAAAACAAAAAACATAAATCAATTCACGAAATTTTGATTTTTTGCAAAATGAACCAGATGCGCTAAAACAGACATCAGATGCGCTAAAAGATCACTCCTATGCACTAAAAGAACTACCAAATATGCTAGAAAAACTACTGAATGCACTAGAAAACCCCTTGTATGTGCTGAAAGATAATCTTGATGCACTGAACGACAAGCTAGATGAGCTAGAACAGGGCTTGGATGCACCAAAAGATGTTTTGTATGCGTTGACAAAACTCACGGTCATGCTAAAAGAAGTTCACATCAAAACCTGTAAACACACTTTCCATAAAATATTAATAAAAAAGGGTTGAGCAAATATTACTGCCAGCCAAGCTTTTTCAATGAAGGTGTAGTTGATTTCATATCCATTCAATGTTTTGTTGATATATGTAATACCCCTCTGTTTTGATTCTTGTTCAAATTGTTTTATGCTATGTTTGGTTGCAATTACTTTGATACTGGATACATTTTGTTATGATGTTTTGATCGCTGCTATTGAGCGACAACTATTATTGTGGGATGTAGTTATCTGATTATTGTTTCGCATGCATTATGGATTAATGATGTTGTAGAGTTAACATGAGATGTTATTATGAGATTACTGGATTATGATGGAAGTGTCAGTTTCAATGAGTGTATTGGTGAAGAGGACGGTTTCGCATCACTCATTTGCGAGCGCCCTACGAATCCGTAATTCCTTCTTCACGGTGTGTATTATATGCTGGATATATTGTATGATGTTGTTTACTTAGTTGCAGGATTGTAGGTACATGACACCGACTCCACCTGGCTTCACAAGTTTGTGCATGTCGATCCAACGGTTAAGTTGAATGGGAGATAGTAGCTAGGTAACATGTGTCAAGTCTATGCCCTAGCCTTAGTGTGTCGTCAGTTGTGTGTGTCGAGTTATTGTCTGTCTTGTTTTAATATTATTTATTTCTGAAGGATTATTGATTTGAAAATAGATACTTAGAATAATTGCATTTAAATCATGTTGATGATTATTTAATTTAAATAATACAATGTGGATAAATTTTTTTACTTAAATTAATTAATTATATTTAGTTTATTTAATTAATTAAATTTGATCCAAGGAGTTGAATTTAGTTATTAAATAATTAATTAATTAATTAAACGTGATGCAAGAGAATGAAAAGAAATAAAAGAGTTAGAATTAATTTTGAAATTTAATTCCAACGTGTGGGAATTAAATTAGAAATTGTAATTAAATGTTTATTTGGGAAATTGGTTGCAACTTTGGAAATTAATTTATTATTTGAAATTGCATTTTAAATTGAAAGTGGGTTTTTGAAAAGTGAAATTGAAATTTAAAATTGAAATTGAAATTGAAATATCTAATTTGCTTGCAATGTGAATTAGGGTTGTAAAAATTGAAATTGAAATTGAAATTGAGATATTTAATTTGCATGTAATGTGAATTAGGGTTGTATTAGGTATTTTTGATTTATAAAGAATGCATGTTTTAATTTTAGGACAGAAAGTTTTTAGAAAAATACATTTTTACAGCAGGGAATAAATTTTGAAAAATTTGCATAAGGGTTTGAACAAAGTTTGATTGTAGAATTGATTGAAGGGAAGATTGTTTGCATTTGTTGGATTTTGGATTGGATTCTTTGGAGGATTGAAGAAAATTCAAAAAATCTTTGGAGGAGGCTTGCATCAAAAATTCATCTCTTCCTGTAGCTTCTTGTACCAGGTTTTTCTCTTTGTATTTTATTGTTCTTGATTGTTTTTTTTTAAATAGTAGTGATTAAAGATTTATTTGTTAAATCTGTTTTAGAAAATAAATTTGATATTAGAAGAAAAGAATTAAACAAATTTACAGCCTTTGCTTGTGAAAATTCTTGAGTGAAAATTGTGAAAACCTTAGTTGAATTTAAATTATTTGGGGAAATCGATTTTTTTTGTTATTGAAATCAAACATAGAGATTGAAAAATGCATTTAGAATATTTTTAGAAAATGAAACTTTCTGTTTATTATTAAAAAACGGATTTTAAAATCTGCAGTATAGTTATATTTTTTTCATGGTAAAATGGTCTGATTGCGTCGCCTATAAATTCACTTTCACAAACTGGGTTTTCAGGAAATTTAAAGGGTTTTTGCATTTTGAAATGTTCTTACTCCTGTCCAAAAATGGGAAATATCCAGAACATAATTTTTGAGTTATGCTTGAAACATGAGACTGTTGTTAAGTTATTTTCCCATGGCTGTTCTGAAAATAAAATAATAATAAATTGATATTTATAAATATTAATATTTTATGTATTGTTATTATAATATTAAAATATTATTTAATAATATTTTATATTATAATT
The DNA here is from genome assembly GCA_007115665.2 of Sequoiadendron giganteum. Classification (NCBI taxonomy): domain Eukaryota; kingdom Viridiplantae; phylum Streptophyta; class Pinopsida; order Cupressales; family Cupressaceae; genus Sequoiadendron; species Sequoiadendron giganteum. The sequence continues at coordinate 178,591,425 of CM021110.1, read as the reverse complement.
TGTAATACTAAAGTATTATATTTATTTATATTATTTTAAATAAAATTTGTATATTAGATTAGTGGAATTAAAATTATAAACATATGGGGAAATTATTGTTATTTTAAAATGGCTTGTTAAAGTTTAATTGAAAGAGTTAAATATTTGATTTAAAGAATGCAATATATTATTGAATAGAGATTTAAAATTGAATTGATTAGTGTATATGGAAAATGGATAGAGAAACAATATGTTATTATAGTAAAGTGATTGAATGTGTTAAATAGAAAATTGAATGAGATGTAAGATTTGGTTAGAAAATGGAAAGAGTTTACTTGCATGGATTTGTGTCGATTTAAAAGTAAATTAAGAAGTTGTTTTATTGATGAGGCAATCAATTATGTTATTTATTAATTTCTATTTAGATTAATTGAATCATTGTGATTGGATTATGAAAGAGATATGGATTTAGTATATCCAAAAGTAGTATCTTCCTCATGCTTATCTTAAAGGATTTAATTCTTTGTATTCAGTAAAGGGAAGTAAGTTTAATTGTTTTAGATTTCCAATAATGAAAAGGGAAATAGGGGTTATGATTATTTTAGATGATTTACTTATCATGTCTTTGACTTTGTCAACACTACCTATTGAATGAGTATGGATTTAATAAATCCAAATATTAGATTTGATTGATGACTTGAATGCTTTTGTTGCTATGTCGTCAAGTTGCATTGTTGGTTTTGAGATTTAGTGTTAGTCCTAAATTATAAGTCTTCTAGAAGATCTTAGAGGATAAGGGTTGTTGAATCTTTATGCCATCCAGTTGTTTTCCCTTGGGTAGTGCATGGCGTCTTCTCAGTTTTACGCGGTTTTCATGAACGGGGATGTTTGCACCTCCTTGGTTTAGGAGCGGATTATGGGATCCGTGTCTCCTTGTATGGAGTGACCTTGTTATGTGGTTTCATCTTGTTGTCTCTTGTGAAAGGAGTGGACTATGTGTTGTTGCCTCCAAGATGTTTGGAGTGAGATGTTTTGTACCTCCTGTGAAAGGAGTGGACTATGTGTTGTTGCCTCCAAGATGTTTGGAGTGAGATATTTTGTACCTCCTGTGAAAGGAGTGGACTATGTGTTGTTTCCTCCAAGATGTTTGGAGTGAGTTTTTATTATTTGTATCCTCCTTGTGTTGGAGTGGATTATGATGCCTAGTTGGTATGCACTTGTGGTTCCCTTGGTGGATTGTTTGGGTGTGTGTTGTTGAATAGAAGAGTGGCTTCTATTAGGTGCCAGAGCCCAAAGAGGTAAACTGAATAACCTTCAGGAGTGATTTAAACAAGTGATAATTAAAATAATGTATTTAGAAGATTAAGACTAACTTCTCACTAATCAAGATAATTTAATCCTCACTCATAGACGCAAGGGCTTGTTTAGACTTGGGATGAGTGAGAAGGCCTGGAATGACAAGATCAACTATCTAGTTCTTGCGAGAGGTAGTTGATTCCGCATGAGTGAGTATGAGTGTCGGGATTCGGTTGAGGCCACTAGGATTACTTGTGCCGGAGCCTATGAAGAATGCCCAGAGATCTCATGACAAACCTTGCGATGACACTCTATTTATGACAACTGTTGTTAATTATTTTACGTGTATGGTTATTTGAACATACTTGATCTACTTTATGTCTGGAAGCAATGTGACCTATGTCAGTGATGTTGGAGTTGTACTTGTATTGTACTTGATTTGTACCTGTATTGTACTTTATTTATACTTGTGTTGTACTTGATTCGTACTTGTATGGTGAATGAGTTGTACTTGTTAATTCATTTGGTTGGTTATAACAGTATGAGTCAATATGAGTTTTGCCTTTGGTTAGAGGTAGTAGAATCTTTGTCCATGTTACTTTGTTACTATCTCCTAGCATGGGGGGTGGGCCTTTGGGTACCACATTGGTAGGGTGGAACATGCACCAAAACCGTTCGGTCCCCATCGATCTTCAGTACTTGGTGGCGAGACATCCAGATGGATAGCTCACGGTTCTTGTTGTAATTTCTAGCATTGTAATATTTCAGCTTGTATAAGTTATTTTATCCCTCTTTGTAAGAGGTGGAGTTATGTAATTGTAATCTTATATACTATTGCCTCATTCTGGGAATGAGTGATGTAACTATTGGTTTAAGATAATGTTTATGAGATTGTATCTTGGTTGATTATCTTATTATGTTATGTGGTATTCTTATGATGTATGATGTTTATTTCATAAAGTTCATAAGGCTATGGTTATATGTAATATGTATATGTGGGTTTAAGTAATCCTAACCTTGTAGCCTTAGAGGTTGTTGTTAATTAGTAAGTGAATGTGTACGTTAAATGCACTTTGTAAAAAAAAAATTGGTTCGCTTATGATGTTAATTGCAACTTCCTTTAAGGTTACTTGGCGAGGCATTACAATATAATAAATAGCCCTTTTTTTTTTCTGCAGAGTCTTCTTGTGCTAATAGAGCGCCCAAAGATACTTCAGTTGTTGCTATGTAGGGTAATAATGGTTTTCCTTCTATAGGCGGCAACAGTATGGGTGGAGATAATAGATGCTGCTTCAGTTGATTAAAAGTTGCTTCACATTTTTCATCCCACTTGAAGGAAACATTCTTGTGTAGCAAATGATTAAAAAGATGAGTTTTATTTGCTAGTTGTGCAATGAACCTCCTAATAGATTGGAAACGTCCCTGTAGAGATCTCAGCTGGTTGATATTCTTTGGTGGTGGAATTTCCATGATAGCTTTGATTTTGGTGGGATCCACTTCGATGCCTTTTTCTGAGACTATGTACCCCAATAGTTTTGCTGATGTTACGCCAAACACACACTTCTTTGGGTTTAATATTACATTGAATTTTTTCAATCGAGTGAAGATTTTATCTAAGATTTCCAGGTGTCCCTCTTTGGTGAAATATTTTTCTAAAAGGTCATCTACATAGTCTTCCATAAAGATATGCATCATGTCATGAAAGATGGTGGTCATCGCTCGCTGATATGTGGCTCCTGTATTTTTCAAACCAAAAGGCATGACATTCCAGTAGAAAGTACCCCATGCATATGCCAACATTATTTTCTCTTGATCTTATAATGCTATTTTTATCTAATTGTATCCTGAAAATCCATCCATAAGTGATAACATGGCATGTCCTGCTATCAAGTCCATGATGATGTCAATGTTGGGCAAAGGAAAATCATCCTTTGGACATGCTTTGTTGAGATCTTTGAAATTGGTACATATCCTGATGTTGCCATTTGGTTTAGAAATTGGTACAATATTAGAAATCCAATCAGCATAATCAATTGATCAGATGAATCCTACATCTAACAATTTCTTCAATTCTACTTTTACCAACAAGGCGATATGTGGATGCATTTTCCTGAGTTTTTGTTTGATGGGTTGCACTCTAGGTGGTAGAGATAAGTGATGCATTATCAAATCTGGATCAATACTAGGCATGTCAACATAGGACCAAGCAAAGTTGACTTGTCTCTCTTCAAATAATTTTATGAAGCTTGGCTTTTCCCAATCTGTCATGAATGTTGCTAGATGTAGTGTCTTCACTATTTTTTTCGTACCAACATTGATGGATTGTGTAGGTTCAATCAACACTGATGAACTTTCATGATAGTGCTTGGTAAGGGTGTCAAATCTCCCATCCTTCAGTGCCTCAAAGAGGTTTTCATCGTTGGATATGCTCTTTATTTTTACTTTTTCTTGATCTAATACTGCCATTAAATGGTTTTCACCATTAGATCAATTTTTCATATTTTTTATTTTGCAACTGGGAGACTTGGCGCCCTCCTAGCTTGAAGCTCCATTATGAGATTCGATGGTGGAACATATTTTAGGATTATCAGAGAAAAGGAAGTTCACAATAGCGTCATCATTTGGAAAGATGGGGACATCAAGCAACTCAGTTTGGTCCCAATCAATTAGTTTGGGGTGTACTAATGGTAGAGAGTCATTAGATTGGTTTGAGTCAAAGGTGGTAAGTGTCAAGATGGAAATTTCATTGAAGGTTCCGATAGAAATTTCAAGGTCTATGATGTTACTCTCCTCCAAATCATTTATCTTGCTCGATGTCTATTCATCCTCACTTGAGCCATTGATACATTGTGATCCAAATTCAAGAGGTCTAGACCTTGAGCTTTGTTCCTCTGTCCATATGGGGGTATACCTCTCTATTAAATCAACTTCTTTATCTTGGAAAGATTCCTTAGAAAATGAATCCCATTCATACTCATTTGAATCGGTCTCAAAACTAGCTTTTAGTTGTAGGATTCGTTCAACAACATTCTCTTTTATGTCTTCCTTTGTTTCTTCTTTGTAGCCTAGCCCTGTCTTGTCTTTTGCATGGAGTGTGAGAGGCTAGATTGGTTCTACAATGCCTTCTTTTCTTTTTTCGATAGGTCCTTGTCCTTCATACCCCATCTTCTCTAAGATTGTTTTCCCTTTACCATATTGTTCCGTTTAGACATTGTAAGTTGATGCTTGTGATTATTCTTCATCTTTGTATAACCAATTTAAAATATCTTTATCCTCAGGATTCATCAGCTTGAGTGCTTGCTTTTATAAATCTACCATCAAAGAGTGTGATTGGATGTGAAGATGTTTGTCTTGGTTTTGATGGTTGTCCATAGGATCTTGGTGAAAGGAGTAATTGTGAAAGGCACAAGAACTGCTCAATTGAATATTCACCCATGCCTTTGTCTTTTAATTGGATCTTTTTCTTAAATTGTTTTGATAATAGATTGAGTTGACTTTGATGATTTGATGGAGTAGAGTCGCCAGTGCCTTTGTCTTTTGACTGACCCTTTTCCTCAGGTTTATTTGACAAAGAATTTGATTGACTTTCGCTACCTGATGGAGTAGAATCATTGATACCCTTATCTTTTGACTGATCCTTTTTCTCAACCAATTTTGACACAAAATTTAGTTGGCTTTCACTGTTTGATGAACTAGGAGTGTAAGCTTCTTTGTTATGTGGCACAAAAGAATCTTGGACTATTTTGAGTGTATTGTAATATTGAGGATTGTTGGAATCAGTTGAAATGGTGATTTCTTGTCCATTGAAAGGAAATTTCAAGCATTGGTGATACGTTGAAGGCACTGCTTGCATTTTGTGAATCCAAGGACGTCCCAAGAGTATATTATAGGTCAAATATTTATCTAACACTTGGCATACTATATCTTTCACAATCAGCCCTGTGAAGCAAAATTTTGCCTTAATATTTTTGTTGTTTTTGGCTTCATTTTTTCTTCGAAAGATCCGCGTGCGAAGAGGTTGTGTTTTCGACAGGCGTGCAATGCACCACATAGTGGCTGCACACATTTTGGTAATTGATTTTTTCTAAGATCGAAGTTGGACCACGTGTCGGCCTAGTGGATGATTCCCTAAAACCACATTTCACGAATCTAAAACTACCCCCCTGCACGACACGTAATCTCTTTGCTGCTAAGGAGTCATACCTTGGGGTCTTCATTCAGAGTCTGTCGGAGTGCGCCATGCCTTGTTCTAAAAGAAGGATGCGAGTTGGTGCCTCCAAAGCCACTTGACCATTCGACAAGACCTTTTCCAAACTCTTCTTCTAGGATCTGGGTGATTAGGAGGGGCAATCCTATTAAAATATCTAGATCACATTAATGCGACAGTTGAAAGTCGATAAGCAGGATTACAATGACCAAACTAAAAGATCTAGATCAGATTCTGAGCTATCAGATGTGAACATCTGGAAGTCATTACTTTTGGATGAAGTTAACGTTTCTCTCTCCTTTGTGGCTATAAATACGAAGCGACAACATAAAGAAAGGGTTCCTGAAGTTTTCCTTTTGGAAAAAGTTTCCTTAGCTTTCATAGTTAGTAGAAATATTTTCTTTCAAGTTTATAGAACACTGCTTTGCTCTAGCATGTTATGTCTTTTATATAATCAAAATATTATCGGATTGGAATCTAATCTCTATTTTAAAGTTCATTTAATACTTGAAGTATGAGTTATTAAGGAGAACTATCTGAAACTGTACATAATATGGCCTTTGTCAATATTTTCTTCTTCATATCTCCATCCTGAATAGAACATTGTGTCTTGCTTAATCTGAATAGTTTTGATTATCAGATTTCTATGCTATTTGTGTGTATGATTAAGTTATAATCTGTAGAAATTGGATTATGTCTTTGAACTTCTCTATTTTCTTGGTAGGTTATCACTTTTTCATGATATGTTATATTAAGAGGAAGGGTTTGTGTAGCTTTTGAATGGTTTTCTATTTAATTCTTGAAACTTCTATGCTTGGTCAGATCTTAATACGCACTTACTGTGGGTGGATTGAATGATTACATTTGTGCTTGCATCTAGCCTTTGTTTTTTGTTCTCCTCTCAACAATGAAGGGATGTGGTATTCTATGTCTATCATATCATTCATAGAAGGAAACTTGTGGTTTTGAAATGTTGTAAAAGCATTGGTGCATCACCACTTTTAAACTTTTTTATTTACATTTCTTTCTACTCTTTTCCCAAACTCAAAGAAGAGCCGGCTTTCTATAAAAATCCCAGAGGTATTCAGTGAGATGCATATTGCCCCCCACTTGTTGAATTTTCCATAAGACTATCAGAGAGGCACAAGTTTTGATGATGAATAGTTCTTTTTCTGGCATGCTTGGTGGGACAAGTTCTTAAGGCCTGATTAGAAGTCAGAAGTATTTCTAAATTAGACCAGGGAAGGAAACTGAAGTTTTCATGCTCAAGGTTCAAACAAGAGCATCTTCGAAGGGTAACTTTCAATACTCCCACTTACCATCCTCGATACCTAGGAGAAGAAGAGTCATAGGTTTTGTATCACCTGTGAGAAGCAATAGAGTAAGGAGTAAAATTCTGGAGTTCAGAGCTTTATCCACTCCGCTTGGAGGTCAAAGTTTCCAAATAAGAATACCCGTTTACCTAGTCTATAGGAACCATTTATCTATGTCCCACATACCCCCTCCTACCCCCAAAAATTTCATAACCTAAGACAGTGGTAGTCCCTTGTTGCCACCCACTCCTCCCAATGTCTGGCTCGCCATACCTACTAATGCCTTCAAAGCTATTCCAAAATTCTCTGGGGAGGACTTTAAAACCCCTTTTGAGCACCTTCAAGACATAGCAGATGGATGCAAAGTGCATAATATTGTGGAGGAGAACATTTATATGAGATTTTTGGTCGCCTCTTTCGAAGGGAAGGCTCAAAATTGGTATAGATCTCTGACTTCCAGCTCCATCAACTCATGGGACAACCTCAAAGAAAAGATTTTCAAACATTTTTTAGAGAAAGGAGATCGTTCCTCACTACTGCACCAATTGATCACCATCAAGAGAGCCCCACAAGAAGCTATGAGCGAATTCAACACTAGGTTTAAAAAAACCTGGCAGAGGATCCCGGTGATTGCATGACCTCAAGTTGCCATGGCGTTCATGTTCTACTTAAAATATATCAATTAAGATATCGTGGTCCTGATAACTTCCATGGGAGGGGATACCTTAACCGATGCCTATGAGGTAGTAGTACACATGGAGAATAGTTTGATTGATGCGGGAAAGCTTCCTCCATGACCTCTAATGCCTATTTTTGCATAAATCTTAGGCGTGCCACTTCGAGAGGAGTCTACTCTGAACACTTCTGCAACCCAGGTGACGGGCTCAATTCTGTCTTAGTCTATGTACATATACCCTACTACTCAACTGAGAACATCAGGATCTTCCTCTATGGTGGTGGACTTAAATGATATGAAGATTTTGATGTGATCTTTTGCTAATGAGTTAGTTCTCATTAAGTGACAACAAGCAGTCCCTCTTAAGCAAGCTACCCAAACTTACTAGGGAGGAAGGCCTTTTTATCAGCAGAGAATGTACCAAGGACCTTCAAGTTGAGGAGGTCAAAAAGTAGCTCCCTCCAACTAGATAGTCCTTGTCACCATACCGTTACAAATGGTTAAAAATAGCCATAAAATAGAGTTGATTCCAAGTCAAAATAATCTAGAAGAAGACAAAAATGCATGGTGCTTTCCCTGCAATGATAGTCATATGCCCAAAAATTTCCTTGGGGGAAACATGCAGCAAAGGATAACAGAGCAAAGGAACAAAGGTGCACCACCAAATAAAGGAGGATATTTGCAACAGATCATCTCCCTCCAAAACCTAAATAGATTCTACCATTCAGACCAAAGGCCTTGCCGGTCGAAATGCTCAACATGGTGGAGCAGCTGAAAAAGGCACCTACCAATGTGTCCCTATGGGATGTAATATCCATCCCCGAGCAAAAGACATTGCTTTGGGAAGCATTAAAAAATGAAGAACAGAGACCACAAATGGACGAAGCTTCATCGTGTGATCAGAGAAAAGATAAAGGCCCTGCATTAGATCCACAAACTCTGAAAGTTGCAACTTATACAAGCGAGTGGACTCCTGAAAAAGAGGTTCTCCTCAACCAGTTCATCGATTCTGAACTGTACGAAAACTTCGATGCCACGGGATCGGGCATGCATGTATTTTTTGACAATGACCTAGTCTATCCAAAACTAATGAAAGATAAAGAAAGTTATGATGACCTGACAAACAATCATCTATGGACCCTGTACTTTGACGGTGCTAAATATGAAGCCAGTTCTGGGCCAAGGGTTTGATTGTTGTCTCCAAAAAGATCAAAGACACTCAAGGCTTATCGTTTCCAATTTCTATGTTCTAACAATGACACGGAATATGAAGCCTTGATCCACAGTATTTTTCTCACCAAGCAGATGGATGTGAAGAGGTTGCAAGTGTTTGGAGATTCTGAGTTGATAGTGAGCCAAGTCTGAGGGCAAGCATCTACTAAAAATATGAGAATGAAGGCCTATAAACACTGGTTATGGGATTTAATTGAAGGTTTTGAAGCCTTCAATGTGCAAGTCATTCCCTGATCTGAGAATGGCATATCAAATCAGATGGCTTCGATCAGATCACAATTTGATCTGATTTCTGACCCAAAGCAAAAAGCAATACCAATTATTGTCCGACCATCAATTCCTGACAATGATCAAAATTGGAAAGTGTTCAAAGACGACGCCCAAATAGTTTCCTTCATCTAGAATTCGGAAGGAGTTTTTGACCATTCATAATCAGAGGTTTACCCATCCGAAGGTTGGATCATCCAACTAAAAGGAAATAAACTCCCCTAAGGTTTAATTTCCCTTGAGAATCTCTTTGATTGTGAAGATGCGAGGAATGGCAAGCAAAGGCTCACTGCCAATGAAAAGGATTATGAGGAGTTGGACATCATAAACACCAGAAAGCTAAAGGTCAGACACAATGTTTTGTGGGAAGATAAAGAAAGGTTAAGATATCTGTGTTCTAAGTACAATGGGGTTATAGAATGGACCTATGATGATCTCAGGGTATATGATCCCAGTATAATCTAGCATACCATTGATTTGGAGGAAGGGTCAAAACCAGTCCAACAAAAGCAGAGGCTTGTTAATCCAAAGGTTGAAGCAATGATGGTACAAGAGCTCACTAAGTTAATTGAGTCTTAAATCATTTATTCGATTAAACATTCAACCTGGGTGTCTAATTTGGTACCGGTTCAGAACAAAAATGGTGACATTCAGCTTTGTGTTGATTTTCAAGACCTGAATAGAGCCTCGCTAAAAGATCACTACCCTTTGCCCTCCATGGAACAAATCTTACAAATAATAGCCGGGTTAGAAATGTTCTCATTACTTGATGGATTCTCAGGATACAATCAGGTATATGTCAAGGAAGGATACCAATATAAAACAATGTTTACCACCAAGTGGGGAATGTTCGCATATGCAAAGATTCCCTTCAAACTTTCAAATGCTGGTGCAACTTTTCAACGAGCCATGGACATTTCCTTCACATGGTTGATCAACTTGATCATTATAATCTATCTAGATGACTTAACAATTTTTTCAAAGACAAAGGTTGATCATTTTGATAATCTAGAACAGGTTTTCCAAAGATGACAAAAGTTTGGGATTTCTTTAAATCCCAAAAAATGTATTTTCAGAGTACCTCAAGGTAAACTATTTGGTTTCGTAGTATCCAAGGAGGGAGTTGCAATAGATCTCGAAAGAGTGAAATCTATAATGGATTCACCCTTATTGGTAAATCAAAAAGGGCTACAGTCTTTCTTAGGAAAGATTAATTTTGTTAGTCGGTTCATTTCAGACTTTGCAGGCATTGCGAGACCCATCATGTTGATGCTCAAGAAGAACTTAATGTTCAAATGGACCCCTGAAGGAAAAATAGCTTTTAGAAAAATATAAAAGGCTATTTCCACTGCTCCAATGCTGGCCAACCCAGATTTTTCTAAAGACTTCTTGCTATATGTATACAACGGTCAGCATAGCATAGATTTTGTGCTCACTCAAAGGGATGAAGAAGAAAACAAAGAGAATTTGATTGCTTTTCATTCAAGAACCCTCAAGGGTTACGAAACCAAATACAACTTTGTATAAAAGCAAGCCTTTTTCATCATTAAGAGCCTTAAGAAGTTTCGACACTTGGTGTCGGCCAGTAAAATCACCATCTTGGTTGCTCACCCCAGTGTGAGGGAATACATCACCGAGGGAGAAATAACTGAAAAAAGAGCCAATTGGATCATCAAGATCCTAGAGTATGACGTGGATATCAAGCTGACCAAGCTAGTGTGGGGAAGAGGCCTTTGTGAGTATCCTTCAGTACTCCAATTTTTCCATCTTATGCTGGACAACTGGGCCTGAATATGCATGAATGTAGGGCCTCCCCATTAGATGTTGTCTCTCTGCAAAAATTTCAAGTGACAGCTATGTGCTCCCACATCCATATCCGTAATAATGTAACCCCACCTAATAAACTAGATGCTCTGAGGTAGACCACCTGGTGAAGATCATGGTACAAATGTGCAAGCATGCAGGATCCCCAAGCATATCTGGTCCCCTATGTGATCATGCTCTCTAGTGTCCAACCCCAACCGAATGAAAGTCCCTTCGACCTACGGTTGGGACATAAGAATCCTCCAATAAATCGAGCAAGAACACATGGCAATGTAGAATATGCATCAACCATATCCCACCACGGGATCTCATAACCACAAATCTGCTCATCCTCGTAAACTCTGAAGTGCATCAGTCCCTCCCTGCTTAGTTGAATCATACACAACCAAATCACCAACAACATGAATCCTCAAAATCCGGTAAACATCCTCTGGTGTGATTGTCATCTCACCAGTAGGAAAGTGAAAGGTTTATGATCACTGTGCCATCTCTTTGCCAAAGCGGTAAGGAGCCCCCTGTTAATCCTATGTTGGGGCATATCTAGCAAAGAATTCAATCTGCATCATCCAATCACATTTCGATCGACCTGATCTAGATGTGGAATCAAATCCCAAGTCCTTGGGAGATGCTCCTGCGACATCAGGACTGACGTAGGCTCCTATCATCATAGCATATCATAAAATCAACAATCTTGTCAATCAATCAACATCAATCGGCCTATCAATCTAATCAGCTTTGGTGAGACTTTGATCAAATCTCATGAGCATCTATCATTGATCCTCACCTATCATGAGATCTATCATCATCCTCTAATCATTGATCCTCACCTATCATGAGGTCTATCATCATCCTCTAATCATTGATCCTCACCTATCATGAGATCTATCATCATCCTCTAATCATTGATCCTCACCTATCATGAGGTCTATCATCATCCTCTAATCATTGATCCTCACCTATCATGAGGTCAATCATCATCATCTTATAATTAAATCTCACCTATCATGAGATCAATCATCATCTAACAACATCAAATCGAAGGTTGACGCAATCGAAAATCATCAAAATCAAGGAGTTTAATAAAAAAATCATCAATCTGGCATGGATGCGCTAAAACAGTGCTTCAATGCGCTAAAAACATAGATGTGCTAGAGAATTCTACCAATGCGCTAAAACAATCTATCAATGTGCCAAGTCTATGGATGCACCATTTCAGGGCACCAATGTGCCAAATCACCATATGCGCTAAATCATGCCCTAAATGCATTACATTACTCTATGCACTAAATCATCCCTTCTATGTGCTAAAACTAACCCTATGCACTAAAAAGCTGGATGCAAAACTACATTTACTCTACGCGCTACATCAATGACCCAATGCACTAAACCGTGAAAAAATAAAATTTAAACATGAAAACAAGTACGAAAAATGAGATTCCAAAATCACGAGGAGGTTTTTCGGGGTAGGTACCGGAGGTCCATACGCTGTCAGGCAGTTGTGATGTTGCACACGCTCAAATCAGTGTGTATGGATTGGAATCACCATCTTGCTCCAAAGTTGCTAAATCACTCAATCACTCCAAATTTTCAAACTACAAATGCACAAATGAATTTCAAAATCAGATGTTTTAACCTTTTAAAGGGTGATTAGTGGGATTTTTAAGTGGGATTTATTTTATTTTTCAAATGGGGTATTAATTCATCAACTAATCAACAGGGCCATAATTCACTATTATTTTCGAGAGATAAATCATTGAAACTTACTAAAAATTTCAAAATCATCAAAAATTCAAAAAAATTCTTAAAATTCAAAAATTCATCGATTTATCTCTCGAGGGGGCATATATCCATCATCAATCGAAACTCAGCATCCAGGGCACATCAATTTTTCTTTTTCTTTGAAGCAATGTGTAAACACATCACTTCAAAGAGGGGTAAAATGTATACATCTAAAATCGGTCTGGATAATCTAATTAATTAAATACAAGTTATTTAATTAATAAACTCTTTTAATTCAACTTTTTATAAATAAATTCTAAATTTATTTATATAGTTCACATTTTCTATTTCTTCTTATCTACAATCACATTCTTCTAATTCTAATTAAATAAAAATATTCCAATAGTTTGTTTTATTTAATTATCTTTCCTCTCACTAAAACTAAATCCTAAATTTAATTTTAGTCACATGTCTACAGCACTTCCCCTTCCACCTCATCACGTGTCTCAACAAATTGAATATTCTAAATATTTATCCTCAACAAATGTTGAAATAAACTTGGGACACTTTGCTCTTCTATTTCATTTCTTCTCTTCTACACTTGCAGATTGTTTTCATGCAAGGAACACTCTCCTTATTTCTCTCCAACTTCTTCATCTTCTACCCTTCATCTATCTAGATTGAATCCAAACCGTTGGTTGCTTCCACACCACAATATGCCTTGGAAATCTTATAAATACAACCTCATTCTATAGTAAATACATCCCATCTTTGAGCAAACTTACTCTGCTGAAATTATCTTTGAGCATTTAAGAGCATTTATCATTTAGCATTTAGCATAGTAGAAGCATATTAATTTAGAATCATGGCTTATTTTATTAGTTGCATTTTCATTATCATGGTAGTTTTATCATTTACAACATATCACATAGTTTATCATGTAGGGATAGATTTCTAGCATCTTTCAGCATTCCATTCCTCAGGTTGCCATTCTACCAGTCATAGTGCATACACAAATCTGAGAGCCAACATGATTTAATGAATTCGTGAAGATAGGAAACAATTGAATGATTTTAGGGAGTTTGTTGTGTTTTAATTAGATTAGTTTGTGATTTCAATTCTCTAATATAATACGTTTCATTGATTGTGTGGTTTTATTATTATTTACTCACATTGCACAATTAACCATGCGATACATTAGGTACCAAATGCAATATGCTTATGGAGAAGGGAAAAGAGTTGGGGGAGAAAATGTTGACATCACCCTAATGCAATGGTAATGTTTTTAGATGGAATATTATAAAACTAATAAAATATTCCTTAATTCCATAAAATATTCTAATACCATTTTCAAACCTTGGTAAACTTCCTTTTGTATTTAGGAACTATTTGAAACTTGGAAACCACCTTTGATTAGCATGAAATATCTTATTAGTTTAAGAGGGTTGTTTTTGGTTATTTCAAGAAGCATTTAGATAGTGAAAAGAAGTTTCTAGGGACTAACCATTGATTTATAGACCATGATGGGGATTATATCACATGCCAATTGCAAACAATTATGACTACCTTATGTATACAAGGTATGATAGTGTCTTGTAGTCTACCTACCAACAAATAAAATTTATTAAATAAAATTAAAATCTAATTATTATATTAAATTCCCGATGAATAAAATAATTCCCCTTAAATTATGCTAGAAACTACTTGTGAAGGAAAAATATTCTTTAACAACACCACATCATAGAGAATACTCTTTGTGGCATGGTTCATACAATTGGGGACAAAAAAAATCTATGATGGCCTAGGGAAACAGTGTTTGATTTTGATGAAATGAATGATCAATATTTTTTGTTGGTATCCTAGATGTAATGGTAGGGTTGAATTTAAATCAAAATACTTTGAAGGATTAGGTAGTTGCTAGATTTGGCATGCACCTTCCAAATTCAAACCCTTGTAGATTTGGTCCCATTTACCCACTTTGGATGCAACAAGTATAGAAAATAAATTTCTTAGAAACTTTGAACTTAATAACATTCTTAGATTTTCTATATCAACCTCCAAAATGCACCTACAATACATAGCTACAAGAAGGAACCCCAAGATTTGATATTTTATCAATATTTTTTAATTCTTCTCGGTCATTATTTGATGCAAAATAAGAACATACCCAACTTTTAATAACAAAATAAGATCTACAACCTAGATCTTTCAAAATACTATCAATAGGAAATCAAACAAGCTAAGATACTATATAAAAGTTGATATATAATTATTTTATGTCATATAAGATTTAGTTATGTAGATAAACACCTAAGATCTAGTTTTGGTATATAATTCTCTTATATCATTTTTTTTGTTTCTGCAATGCATGTACCCTATAGACCTGACTACACAAATGTGTTTAGTAATACTAGAAAAACCATATGAATTTATGGATCCATATGGACCACACAAATTTTTGGGATAAAATTTTCCATGCCCCCCAAAAATGTGTTGGATATTTATGCCTCATCTTCCTGGCTTGGACCTTTTGTTTTGCCTTGGAGCCCTATTTCTAGCCTTTACTGCCATACCGCTACAAGCTTTCCTTGGTGGCGTGGTTGTGTGGTTTACCAGTTTACCATGGGCCACCTTGCTTGGTTTGGCGGTTGGGCGATGTTACCGCCTTACCGCGACGGTCTTCTTCTAGACTGGAGGTGGCGCAGTGAGCGGCGACAGTTGGCATAGCGGTTACCGCCATACCGCAGGGTTTGCTCGAAGGTGGCGAGGTAGTGCAGTTGATGACGAGTTGGCAGAGCAAGGCCTTACCGCCTTACCGTGGAGGTTTCTTGTTGGTGGTGCAATGGCATGGTAGCAGCTGGCAGTTGAAGGGTAGCAATCTGGTGATGGTTACCGCCTTACTACGGACGGTGCTCAGGGAAGCCGAGGTGGCTGCGGTGAATGGTTGGCGGTTAGCAATAGAGGTTACCGCCTTATCGTGGGTGGTGAGAAGTCTCACCGTGGTGGCCATGGTAAGACCATTGGCGGTCTACCTGGCAGTCGCCGCCCTACCGCAGGGTGGTCTGGCGGCCCCCGCGGTAGCATGGTTGACCATTAGCGGTCAGGGCTGGTGGTCACCACCTTGTCGGAGTTGTTTGGTGGTCAGGGCCCGGTAGTGCGGGGCAGACGGTGATGGAGCTCGGGTGGGATCACCGCCTTACCGTGGGGTGACTTTGTGTGCTCGGTGGTAGCGCGGGTAAAGTCTGGGTGAGCTCGAGTGAGCTCACCACAATAACGTGGTCAGGTCGTCTGAGCTCGGCGGTAGCACGGTTGGAGGCCGAGGGTCGACATGGGCTCACCGCCATACTGCAGTGGGTGTTTGAACTCAGAGTGGTAGCATGGTGGATGACAGTGGTGAGCTCGAAGCTCAGACGACTGAGCTTGATCGGGTTTGACCAGAGGTCAAAGCAGTAAATGAATGCGAAAGCGACACGTGGCTCAATGTCAGGATGTTGATTGGCTAGAAGCCAAAATAGTGTATGATAGTTATTGCAGGCTGAGTTTTCAGTTGAAGACAGGACCCAATTGTGGGAAGGAATTGAATGCCTGGGTGACCCAATGCAAGGAGATCTGTCAATGAATATCCTGATGACAGTTGATGGTCTGGACAGGCAGATCAGGTAAGCACACAGTATGATATTATACAAGTAATCTTGTGTGCACGAAAAAGAAAGAGAGCGATCAGTGTGAGAGGCAGAGAGAGTGTTCAAGTGGTCTTCACCATGAACACTTTGTCTCTTAGTTCTGAGAAGATGTGAACCTGAGATGTGTTGAGGTTGGGCTAGCCGTTGAGGCTGGCTGTGACAGTCAACTAAGGAGCTGAAGGGAATCTACATAGTATATCTTTTGTAGACATTGTAACTGTGTGGATTTTCTATATTATTGTGTTGCTTGCTTTCTCCAGATGGACAAGATGTAATATTTTTAGGAGCATAGCTCTGTGTTTGTATTGTAACTGTTTTTGTTATTGAATAATACAAGTGAGCCGAGTGTTTTTGGAGGGTGGGGTTGTTTACCTGAAAAGGTTTTCCCCACGTAAATCTGTGTGTCCACATGTTTGTTTGATTCTGTATTCTGAATCTATGCTTGTGTTGAATTTTCTCTTGTGTTAAGCATTTACTTTTCTCAGAGGATCAATGGGGGATTTACTGTGCCTGGTTCCACTTTATGGCATAGTTGTTTGTGTCTTTGAAGTGATTTGAATGAAAATCACTAAGACACTGTTGTCTTAGACGTCTGTTCTATGATGACAAACCCATCTCTTATCCCCAACAAAATGGGCATTTTTTTCACCAAATATATGCATTTCATATATAAAAATATAGGATTTTGGGCCTTTGGGAATCAATTGTAATATATATTTTTAGGAGACATCCAAAAAAATCATAACCCCAAATTCACAAAAAGAGGCCAAAGAGAAAGAATGCTTGTTAAACATCTATTAAACCCCAAATATTCAACAAACCAAGTCCATAAATACACTTATAACCTTGAAAATACCTTAATTATTTTATTGCAAAGCCATGGATTCGACTATGTACAAAAACTACTCTTTCTAGTGGTTAAAAATAATAGGGATATCTTCTCCCATAACCTAGAAATAGGATCTAATACCAAATGAAAGTAAAATTATAGTCAAATATAAATATTTCCACATAACCCCATGAAATAAATTCATGAAAACAAGATTTCATAATAAAAAATGAAAAAGAATAGATAAACATACCATCTATATGACATAATATACCCTGAGAAAACTATCAAGAGGGAAAAAACCCAACCCCCCAAAACATCTACACTCGATGTATTATCTTATGGACAAACATTACAATACATTAGCAGAGCCTCCATGAATACATTTGAAAAATCAAGCTCTCTACATGCACTCCATGTAAAAAAATGCATATTCATGTAACCACACATCTCAATCCATGCTTCCTCTCCTCACAAGTACAACCTACATAAGATGCTTTCTTTTATAGAAATAAGCTTGCACAAAACCACTAAGTAGTATTAGATTTATCATGTGACTAATATTGTGAGCTTACAAAACCATTCACCCCCTCGTTTAATTTTTGGAATTAAGTTTACCCTGAGAAAACTATCAAGAGGGAAAAAACCCAACCCCCCAAAACATCTACACTCGATGTATTATCTTATGGACAAACATTACAATACATTAGCAGAGCCTCCATGAATACATTTGAAAAATCAAGCTCTCTACATGCACTCCATGTAAAAAAATGCATATTCATGTAACCACACATCTCAATCCATGCTTCCTCTCCTCACAAGTACAACCTACATAAGATGCTTTCTTTTATAGAAATAAGCTTGCACAAAACCACTAAGTAGTATTAGATTTATCATGTGACTAATATTGTGAGCTTACAAAACCATTCACCCCCTCGTTTAATTTTTGGAATTAAGTTCTCCAAATATTAAATATTTTCCCAATGTGAAAACCCATATTAAATATTTATCTCAATGTTACATACAAAACAAAGTGTCCCCAATAATGTCTAACCCATGTGATGCACACATCCCTATATCCCTTAGGTGCACCACAAAAATTAATAATTTTTATATTATATCATTATGCAAATTGAACAACACACCTTTTTCCAACAAAAGGTACCTTAGAAATATGAATAATAGTGATAACAAAAGGCAAGGTGAGAATAAGAGAGACATTCGGTTTCACTATAATAATGAGCTATAAATGGGAATTTATGGAAGGAATATATATGAATGGTTTGCATAAGGTTGTGTAACAATGAGGAAATTGTTAATGTCCTATGTGTCACATGTGAAATATGTGTCATGTGTTTGCTTGGCTTCATTTACTAATGTGATAGTGTGATCAAGTTAATGTAAGAGAGATGTATCACAAGGACAAGCAATCACACCTTCATTAGCAAGAAATTGTAATTTATATTTGATATCTCTATAACGATTGAATTTCTCCCCTTCACTCCACTTACTAACACAAGGTGATTCATAAGGTTAATTTATCCTAATCTTTAGAATTAAACTTATTTATGTTGAAAAGATAGAATATATAGGTGGGAGCTTCTCCAAGGTGTTTTGGCGGTGTCAAAAATGATATGCTTCTCCTATGTAATAATTTCTTTGTTTTTTTGCGTTCAACTTATCTAATTTTTCTTGAACTTAATGTGGTTTTTTTTGTAGGCTTTGGTTCTCTTTTTATTTAAGGGATTTTCTCCCTAATTTTGGTCTTATATTTATTTGTAGTTTTCATATTTCATGGGTTAGGGTCCTAAAAACATCCTTTTATAAATTATAAAAAAAATATAGGTTTTGTATCATGGTTACTATTAATTAAATATTAATATCTTTGTAAGTATCATGTGCTAAATTTATGAAATCTCATCTTGTGTAATCAAAATCTTAAACTAATATATTGCATGCATGTGATTCTTGGTGCTTCCTTTTGGCTATAAAAAATGTATGTGTTGTAGTAGATGATATCACTATTATAATTCATAGAAAATAAAATATCTCATGTGTATGCAACAAATATTATGGTCTTGTGATTATACCTAAGAAGCAACAAGTGGGGCAAATTAATTTTCTTTTGTTGCATGCCTACAACATAGAGAAAATATTGTGCATGCTATGAAAAATTGTAAAAAAATTCCATGGTTAAGTGTTTCAAGGTTTATATTTAAGTTTTTTGTTACAAGGAACTTCCCCTTCCAATTTAAAGAAAGGTTTTGCCTTATACGATGTTCAATTTGTGTCGTCACAAAAGGAAAAATAAAATGCTAATAAAGCTATTTTAAGAAGGGTAAATAAATTTTAATCATGTGATGTGACCAAATAAGGTTTATCTTACTATTTATTAATTAATTAAATTATTAAATAAAATGAATATTTTTTCCTAATAAAATAATGTTTTGACTAAAAGGGAAAACAAGTTTTGAAGGGACCTGAAACCTTTTACAAAAAGACCATCAAAACACTGCCAAAACAAAAGATATAGCAAGGAACTTAGTAGCCATCCATCAACCAAAAAATATCCAAACAACAACAAACTAAAAGACTACACAGAGGGACACTATCTCATTTCCTTTAAGTTTTTAGCAACCTCCAATTCCTGGTTGTAGTGGAGGTTGACCATGGACAACAACTCATATTTTTCCTCTTCGAAGGACTTCTTGAGGCTAGTCCTTGTTCCAACACTTAGACCCTCATTCCCTTGGTTCTTTCCTTTTTCCTTGGAGAGCAACATGATGGTCTAGTATTCCACCATCTGGTGCTCCCTAAGCTTGCCAAGTTTTTCCATTAGAATCTTCAAAGAGTCCACATTATTTTTGATGGATATAGAATGACCTCAAAGCGCTTCTTAATGTCCTTGTCCAACCCAGCCACTTTGTTTTCTAAAACTTGCGGTCGTTCCACTTTATTGTCCAAATTTTGCAGCCGATTAGCACATTCAAACTGGAAGTCCAAAATTGTGCTTTCCAAGTCCACAATTCTTTCAATAAGAAGGCTAGAAGAAAAACCCATAGGCATACTCTAGAAATTTTATTTGAGGCTTATGATTTTTATATTGACCTTATTGAATTAAAAAAGGAACCATTTCGCTACCCTAAAATTACTGTCAGCTCCCTTTTTGGCAATGAGTAAGAGGGAAATCTTCTTAGGGTTCTCCTCGTCCAAGTAAGAAAAATCGACAGATAAGGGGTCAAATGATTTTTTGCCTTTGTCTAGGAATTTCTCCTTACCTTTATCATTAATAGAAGTTCAAGAAGGCATCACTTCCACATTCCTTTCTAGGTCACCAACTAGAAAAACATCCTCAGGATGAGGAAAGGACTGGGCTTCAAACTCTATCACACAGTCACCCAAAACAAAACCTTGGGGCACAATAATCTGCTCCTTGGGTAGCATGTGTGCAGGCTTCTTGAAAGTTTGGGTAATCTCCTCATTCCTCGTCTCAAACTCCCCAAAATCCATGTTATGGGAATGAATCCCCTTTTTTTGGACTTCACCAAAGATAAATTAGGCGGCCGAGAGCCTTCCTCCTCACCCTTGGGCTTCATTGAAAGTCATGGTAAATACAAGGCATAATTAATCATTATTTGAGGTCAAGAAATAATCAAAATATAAATTTCATAATTTAATTGAAGCTTAAATAAAGTTTATAACACAAAATATTAAAAAGAATAATTAATAATGAATTAAATTTTAATGCATAGAGGTAAAGGAAATAATGTTTGAATGGGGTGATTGTGATTTCCATTGCCGCTCCAAAGGTCTTTGGCATCATGGTTTCTACCTAAATATTTTATTTTTTAAGGATATTAATTGAGGTACATCATAAATACACCATATAATGAAAACATTAATTTATTTTTGTTAGTTTTAAAAAAAGATGAGGGTTTTGATTGAGAGAAGCCCCACAACACCTACCTGATTTTAGAAATTTACAATTACTTTTATGACTTCTAAAATTACCAAGAGGACTTCAAATTTTCTAAAGTTTTTCTTTCTCTATAAAAACTCTACTAATAGTGCAATGGGACACCAATAAATTCTATGAGGTGCTCCAAGTATATGGCCGCCTTCTCAAGACGAGTGATTCAAAAAATAATCAAAGTTATCGTATCTTGGATTATATATTTTCATAGATAAACAAATCTATGGGATGCAATATTAGGTTGGCTTGGGATTCAAGTTAAAGGTTTGAAGTCTTGGGAGTGTGTTAAGTACATTCTCATTTGGAAAGAGGACGAATACAAGACAAGGCTTTCTATCAATGTGGAGGTCTCATATTTTGATTTATCACGGTTCTTTTCTTTCATATGTCCCTTGGATATAATATATTGGATTGTTTAGGAAGAGTATTGATATTTTAAAATGCTCCTAGAACTAATTTCCTTGACTAGAGATTAAGGTGAACTTTGATCTCAATAATATTATTTTTTTAGTTATTGGTGAGATTTAATCTCTTGTATAATACAACCCTCCATGGGATTAAAATTTAGGCACCCATTAGTTGGTGGAGTTATTAAATACCCTATTGATATTGTTTTTTGGAGATACTTGTCTAGTGTATGTTATATGTGGATAGACTCTCTTTAATCCTAAAAAAATTTATATTTTTTTCTAGATATAGTTCATAGGACTTTAAAATGTGGAAAATATCCATCGAACACAAGTACCAATACTTCTTTGGTTGTTTAAATTCTTATCAAGTATTTTTAAAGAAAGTATTATATGATTTTCTTGACAAAAATGGCTATTACAAGGAATAGAAATGCACACCCAACACTTTTATGCTCTTTATTTTATGCCACTTTTTTAGATTTCATAAATGAATGGAAGTAACACTTTATTTAGCTCATTTGGTACATTAAATGATAATAAATGTTAAAATCACAAGCCAACTTCCAAACGCACATCCTCTTGGTCTAGACCAATCTTTGTTTTGAGAAATTTACAATGTAGGACTACGCAATGTGATGAGGCCTGGTCATTGAATTGAACAACATGGTATGAATTATTCCTCAAATTGAATTTCAAGATATGTAATAGTATACCTATTTCAAATTTTAAATCTTTCACTCTCAAACAATAGTTCCTAGAAGTTTACAATTATCTCATCAGACTACATATGTAAGGACCCAATTAATTCTAACCCAAAACCCCACTATGTTTTTTTTTTTGTGCTCAAGTATTCATTCACAAGTATACTCGGGAAATTCTATCCATACGGGATAGGTATATCATCTGTTCATACGGAACATGAATTCACTTCATCTATTCATATGGAATAGGAATACATCTATTCATATAATTAGAATAGGAATCCACCTAAATGAGGCAGGCATCTATCTTACGATAGGAATGTGCTCTGGCCAGAGTCTTAGACTCGTCGGGATCATCCGGATCCTGAGTCGCTTCCCTGATGAACACACTTTCTTCTAAAAGTGTACTGAGGTCACCATCCTCAGGGGTATGTAAATTGTAATTCTAAGCTTGAAGCCCGCCTCGAGGATTCAAGCAATCCATATGGGATTCTTTCGAGTATATTATATTTATTTCTTTGGGGTGTTTGTGTGATCTTTCTTGCCCTAAACCCCGTTCCCGAATGCCTGAGTACTGGGAGCATCCTTCGTTTCGTAGACTACCTACATACCCTGCATCTAAACGGGATCAAGGCGTAAAATATGTAGTTCTATTTTCTAGACTATGTTTGTGTGAACTGTTATAAAGCGGGTATGCAAACCTTTATAGGGTTTTTACTTCCCCCAGATAGTTCCTCTGCGGTTGCTACCCACGAAGGGAAGCATTAATAAATGATCGCCTTGACCATTGATTGTTTATCTAATAACATTCATCTAACCTATTTCCTATTAACATTTGTTACCCTTGTCCCATTTGACAAATTTCATAATTAGCATGCATTGATAAAAGTAATTCAAATCCGAATTATGTTGCGCCATAGAAAATTCATACTTTGGGTTTTTATTTTTAGGTTGTTACTAGCAGATTTGATTCATTTTCATTATTATCTTGTTAAGTTATCGCTCCAAAGGGGATCTCCCTCCCTTTGGATTTAATCAACCAGTGTCCCTTATTTCTCCCTGGCGATTTATAGGGACGATGCCATAGACACTGTTATTGCAGTTGTGTTAGGCTATAGATGCAGTAGCTCAAGCACGATGGCTTTACCCGTAAACATGAGCCAAAGGCATTGTTAATACCAAACACTGCTAGTTTTGTTTTCTTTCTTTGATTAGTTTTCAAATCTTTATTTGACATACTTAAATCTTAATAAGGGAGAAGAGAATTCATAATGCATGGTAACTTAAGCAACATTCATTAGGAAATAAACCTATGATGGTTAAATAAATCAAAGAGCATTGATCAAGAATTTATAATAAGAGCCATAGACAATAAAGGAATTATTTAACCATTTATTCAGTAACTAAACCATATCCATTCACAAGAGAAATAAAAAAGAAAAAGAAAAAGTGATGAACGTAAATCAAATTCATGTATTGTTTTGGGAAATTTCATAACATATATTGTTCCCTAATTCACTTACCAAATTTATGCAAGAATCCCTACAGTTAAATATCTTTCAAGCATTGTTGTAAGGCTTATTACCCTATCTTTTCAAAAATCATCTCTATTGTCTAGATAGTTTATGTAGCATTAGAAAATGAAAATTACAATGACTATACTATGTAATGTAATAAAATATTTATCCAACACTTAACTAGGGCTACTCCGTGAAATTCTTATGTTGTCTATTATTTATAAAAGATTACTTCTAATTAAGAAGAGACTTCATTTTCTCTATATTTGAAGAAGAGTCTAGACCAAAAATGTTTTGATACAAGATATACTGAAATAAAATAAAACTTGTATGCTTTGATATAACCAACCAAGGAGCAATACTAATAAATGATTAAGAAACTTTTATTTATTTATTTATTTTAATTTAATTTATAAGTTCTATAATCAGAAGAATTTTATTGATATTATTTTAAATCGAATATATTGAAAAATTCCAAGCCTAACTACATTAGATAGTAATTACATTTTTCTAAAAATAAATATGATAACTAAAAAAACCATCTTCACATAAATATTTAACCTATAAATATTCCTTTAAATAGAATAAAAGTTAAAATATTAACTAACTTTTTTCTTCAAAGATATTAACATGTACTATTCATCTAAAAGAGCATTTGAAAAGGTTCATAAAAGAAAGTTATAAATATTAACTAACCTTTTTCTTTAAAGATATTAACGTATACTATTCTTTTCTTTTCTTTTTAAAGGAGATATTTTCTTTTTTTAAAGGATAGATTCCATTAATGGTTTATTTATTCCCTAATATTAAGAAGAATGCGCATTTTTTTTTGCCTAAATTTTAGGAAATCGTGGGAGATGATTTTAACTTGAAGCCTCTTTGCTCACCGTTCTAATGGGATGCCGTCCATCGCATAAGAAATATTTATATAAGGATGTGCCCATACCAACATGCCTAATATTTAGGAGGTAAAAGAAGTGAAGGGTAAATATCATCTAACTCATATACCCTTAAGTTGAAAAATAGTAACGGATGTATGTGTTTGCAAAGTAGAGCAAGTGTATTAGAATAATTTATTTATTATTTTATTTTTTTTCTTAAAATATTAATTTGATAATATTGAATGCGGGGAGAGAAGAAAAGCATAATTGTTCAAAAGATAATCTTTTAAATGTTATAATTGGAATAATAAGTAATTTTTTCTTACTTTCGAATTTCCATTTTACATTGTAATGAGAAAGTAGCAAAATGAAAGTTTTTAATTTTCAAATCCCTTTCTATATTTTTTTTTTTTACGTTCTCATATTTTTCACAATTACTAGGGATTCCTAATAGTAAATGTCTCATAATAATAAATCTTTAAATTCAGTTACTACATGCATTATGATAAGAATTAATATTTGAAATTTTTATGCATCACAATTTCCTTTAAATTAATCCTATTACGCCGTGATAAATTGCAGTATGATCAATATGCATTGAGATGAGATTGACGTGCTCTGCTTGCAAGTTATTCAGATACAAATCTTGCTAATTATACATGGCAGGAATGATAGATTAAAAGCAGAGAACAACTAATAACGACAAAACTTGTTGTTGGAGTGCTTATAGTTAGGCATTAGACTCAGGTATTGGACAAATCATTATTTAAAAATCCTATTCAGATGTATATCGTATTATACAACTATCTCCCTTAAAATAGCCATTCTACTTGCAAATTGTGACAAATACATTATATTGACTAGCACAAAGTAAGACTTTACATCTAAAACAATATAAATCCATAGCTAAATTTAATGGAATTCTTAAATATGATAAGATAAGGAGTAGATGCCAACGATACCACACACAATCATTTTCAGAAAATTTCTTTGAATCTTACCTTTGCGCTAATTCCTAATTCCTGGTTGGGGGTCTGAAGTAGGGAGGCGCCTATATCACATTCTTAACATGCATTCATGCATTTTTAAATATTAACGTCTATCAAGATGTGCAGTAAAAGTTGGGGAGGAGGAGTCGTGACAACATACCAAAAGCCTTGAGTTGGTCATCTAGGAATATTTATTAATAATATATCCTAGGTCATCAAGAATTTAAATTATTCACATCAATGATAACATTTGAAATATATTTGGTTGTAGTTACACTAATATACGCCTCATTCTCAATTATTTAGAATTTGAATTTTTCTTAGCATGTTTTTCAACTTTTTACAAATCTTATAGGGCTTGACTACTATTGAGTAAGTTGATGGGTACAAATGATA
The DNA here is from genome assembly GCA_007115665.2 of Sequoiadendron giganteum. NCBI lineage: Eukaryota > Viridiplantae > Streptophyta > Pinopsida > Cupressales > Cupressaceae > Sequoiadendron > Sequoiadendron giganteum. The sequence goes on along the minus strand of CM021110.1, from coordinate 178,565,532 downwards.
ATTTTGATCCATAATTTGGCATGTGGCAATATGAGGTTGAGTAGAATAGTTCATCTCTCTAGAAAGAGAATTCGAATATCTTATGACTTTGTTTTCCTAGTCTAGACTTATTGGTGTACTTATATGTGATTATATGTGCTTCATAAGGGATACTTACAAGGGCTAACTCAAAGCTCTCAAATTTCAACTTATTTATGGATTAGTTTTTAATGTTTATTAGAAATAATTTAATATTTTTGAATTTATCAGATATATGATAATAAAATGCTTCAAAAATATTTTCAATATTTTCAAAATGTGACTAAAAATAAAATAAAATAAAATAATATTGTATTTCTACTTTACTCTTAAGCTAACCAAAATAAAAAAATATCAAAGAGATATACAAGAGAGAGATATATAAATGGATAAAGGTAAGACTATTTCTTTAGATTTTCACCTCTAGTTATTGAGTTCCCTAAGTAAGCAAACAAAAGTATCCATTCAAATAATAGCTAGGGTTGGACACATATCAAACACCAAGGAGATATAATATTCAAAGTAAGCAAGAAATAAACATGGACCAATATGACCACCATAAACATTTGTAGCTCAATGAGGTTGTATACTAAAATACATATAATGTTGCTTTTAAGTTAAAAAAATACTTATAAGGATAAATACATCTGACTATCCTAGTGAAAATATATGTATTAACAATGTACTCAAACTAGAAAGTCATAAAAGACACAAAAAACATATTAAGGCCCTAAGTTATTTAGTTTTCCAACCCTATATACTAATGATTAATCTCAAATAAATCGAACTCTTTACGATTAAATATTTTATTTTATTACAAACACCAAGTTTCAACGTGATCTTAGATACCAAAATATAATATTACATTATAATTCTCCTAAAATCATAAATAAAATGACCCATTTTATTCATTATCCCATGCTCTATCAATCTGATCCATGTCACGGGTTTAATGGTTTCATCGACTTATATAGTGTAGCATCAAAAATTATCACCCTTGATAATTTCACATTAGGTTTAGCTCCCCCTTATGTGCTTGGACCTAATTATGCATTAATTTCCCATTTTTATAAAAATTCTTGGAAAATCATGTTGGGAACACAAAATACTGAAAGGGGGGGAGTGAATTAGTATACATCAATTTCAATATCAATCCTCAACTGTTGAAGCTAATTTATACAATTAAAGAACTCATCTACTTAATCAAAAACATGAAAGAAGATAAGAATCCATATAAGAATATAGTTGACAACAGATATATGTGGAAAACCCCATAAGGAAAATTCACAGTGAGAAAAGTTGCTTGGATCTATTATCCAAATACAACATCACAAGTTAACAATAGTTACAACCTTGATTTAGGGATATGACCCAATGAAGCTAGAACTTCTTGATTACAGTTTTAGGGTTACACCCAAGGAAGCTAAAACTCCCCGATTAAAATAATTGTAATATGACTAACTTTAAGGCTTCAACCCATTGCATCAATTCCAAACATTAATAATGTGGTGGACCTTACCACAATCTTCCCATACACTTACACATCCCCACACATCTTCATTCATCTCTTCTCATCTTTTATCTTCTATATATATATATATCATCTACATGCTTTGTATATACAAATTAAGTTAGCCATAAACAACAAAATATGTAACTTGTCTAGCATGTTGGCCTTCATACCATTTGTAGTACACAAGAGTGATAAAAATTTATTTATATTTCTTCCAAATGAGTCGGCATGACCCATACAACATCTTCAATCACTCCTTAAACTCTTCTCAACCTTGAATTAGTGGCGCACACCATCAACATAACTTAGTTGGCCTCAACAAAAAGTATAACTTCACAAAATGACTTATTGAATTGAAACACATGTGGTACTAGAAGAAAGAAATATCTGCATGTGCTTAATACCTTATACATTACCAAACACATGGAGTTTTTGCACAAACTCATACAACTCAACTTCACAACCTTTTTCTAGCACAAGTATTCAAACACTTGTTCTGATGAAGATTAAGCATTTGGAACCAACTATATCACTCTAACACTTTTAGAATTGAACTTGCAAAGCACCAAATCACTTGAAAAATCAATATAACATACTTTAGACATCACCGAGTATGTCCTCAAAATTACTTGACCAAAACTTTACATGTGGTGGAGTGTGGAGCATTCCAACAATTCTTCTAAACCACTTTACATTTCCCTAACACAGTTTGGTACTCTATCACTTCTAATTTTTTTTGTGAGAATTACTAACATGAAACTTTGGATATAACACCTTCACATCTCCATGAACTTAACTTTTGAACCGAAAGACTAGATCTTGCTCGATAGAAGGATTTGGACCAAAATACTGTGTCTCTGCCTTAAAGTATATACTGTGAAAGCCTTAGACTAAAATTTTACAACTTGACACTAAGTGCAACACACCAAATTGATAAAATATCATTGTAGGAATCTTTAAAACACATCAAGACATGTGTATCCACATCCACATCATACTTAGATATCAAACTAACTCTTAGTCTTCTAGATCACTACAATGATAACATGCACCATTAGATATCTCCCCACAATAACAATATCCAAAGCACATACGACCTTAAGAATGCTTTAACATCAATGAAAATCAAGCTTATCAAGTTGCAAAAATCTCCCCCTTTATCATTGATGGTAAAAACCAATTGATGTGCATAAAATCTCCCCCTTTGTCATCAAGGGAAGATGGTAACTAATATTTCTCTATACATACAAAACTTATAGGCTCCCCCTTATTCTACACAAATTTTAATCCCTCTAGGATGAAGTCCAGTTACTTCACCAGAAATATCCTCATATCTACAGATTGTTCTACTCCACATATATACACAACATCAAAAAACAAAAGATATCTTACATCAAAAAATCAAACGCGGCTCAATCAAATGGAAGAATGTTCTTATAAATTGTTTTGAGTTGGATCAAGTTGTTGTCCCATTATTTATTTATTGTGGTTAGGTTCTATACTTGACATATCAATAACACATATGTGTCTTTTGATTCCTCTAATGAAGATGGCACATGGTATTTTTGAGTTACACCATTTGCTTCCACTAGAAGTCCAATGAGTGAGGCCAACCTTAGGCTCACTACCTCCCTTAACTGCTTTCCTTGACCCTTAAATTTCTCCCTTTGATCTTGCAATTGTTACACATGGGAATGCAAATTCTCCACTTGTTCTCTTATGGCACCATCATTGTCTTGTATAAGATCATAAGTTGCAACCACATTTGTGATCTACACTTCAATAGAATTGATATGATCATTTATGTTCATTGTGGTAGCAAGCCACTTTAGACAGAAAAATAATATTTTTTCTTCCTCCATTCCCTTCTGAATGTCCTTGATGCATGATTGTAACTTGACCAATGTAATGACACACTTTTCAGAGGAATCTATCGATCTCTTTTCATTAATCTTATATTCTTCCTTGTTCTCTAGATGGGATGAATAAGTCTCAAAGGACTTCATTAGTTGCTTCATTTGTTGTGTAGGGGGTAGTGATGTATCCCTTTTTTCTTCAAGCAATTTCTCTTCCAACACCTTTATTGACTCTTCCAATTCCTCTGTACTCTCCACCTATTATTATAGCAACTCTTCCCTTGCTGTGGAGTGGAGTACATCTCCAAGCTTCACCTTATGAATCGGATACATACTAGATAAATTAACTTTCCCATCAGATGTAGGAACTTGCAGCAATTGTAGAGACATTATCAGCTGAATTTACATCTCTTGTGCCAAAAAATCCTTGATTGAGTCAACCAAAGAGGAATATGTTTTCTTTGAGCTTTCTTCTTTATCACCTTTTTCCTTCTCCTCCTTTCCTAATCGGAGACATCTTATTCCTTTTGTTGACCAAAGACATCTTGCTACTTTGTACACTTCGAAGGGGGCACATTAATAATATCTTGTTCTTTTAAAGGCTCCTGTGAATCCATTCCAACATCATTCTACACTTCTTCAAGGATTTTATTTATGAATTCTTTTGTCTCATTCTGAATCTTCTCTCTATCATCATCATCCATGCCCATGAGAATGTCTACTCTATGCTTTGTGTGGAGCTCTTGAGCTTGCTTATGAGTTATCTTGTCTTTTTCTTCTTGGGAGATAGAGGACACAACCTTATTGGTAGCCTGATATTTCATCTCTTAATCTTCTTTGATTGCATACTCTCTTCTTTGTCTCAAATCTTGTGATAGGCTTTTTTAATCCTTTTCAAGAATTTCACTCAAATGCATGTTATAATTGAGAATATACATGATAATGGCTTTCTCTATGGTCTTTTAATCTTCTGGAGGGACTTCCAGATGGATCCCTATGGTTTTATCCAATAGACCATGTTGAACAATTCCATTTAAAATGGCTTCAAGCTTGAGAGGCTCATGTGAAACTGGTACCAAAGAAGGTTTCTCCATTTTCTTCTTCTCTACCTTCTCTTTCTTTTTATGTTTGGAGGAACCTTCATCTCTAACTTATTTCTCCTCTTCAAATTCCTATGCATCTATCTTCATCCTCTTTTCCTTTTTCTTAGGCCTAGTGGCCTTCTTCTATGGTGGAGTCTTTGATATAGCTCTTCTCTTTGTACTAGTTGTCTGCATAGATTCAAAGGGTAGTAGAGAAGATGTTGCAACTGAAGTGGATCTACCAAACCTTCTTGGCCCTTGACTTGCTTCCGAAGGAAAATATTTAGCTTTAGGATCCTCCATAGGTGCATCAGGTGTAGACTTCAAAGGAATACCCCATTTCTTGTGTATCTCCTCTCTATTTTTTGACACATGCTCCTTTGCATTATTTTTATGCATATAATCTATTTTCTCTCTGTATGTGCCAAATCTCTTAGCAAATGAATCTTTTGTATTTTTTAATAGGATATCCACATATGCCTCGACTTCTTCAAATGTAAGTTCATAAGGAAACTTATGAATCCATGAGGTTTTGGGCTCCAGTACTTTAATGTAACAATGATCATTTTTCACCAGAAATGTTATCTCATCCTTATATCTCTAGACCAAATTAGATAGAATTCTCCCCATCCTACATCTATGTTTGCAATTCTTAAAGAAGCCCCAATACAAAGTATTGTATGCTTCCTTATCTTGAAAACCTCTTATGTGATTTTTGATTTGAGTAGATACTGAAAATAACTTATCCCATATTTTGCCTTTACATCCCAATGATTAATTCAGGAAAAAGAATGTAAGGAAAATAATCAATGATCCAAACCTGGAATTGTACTTGGTTTCTTTTTTCACTTCAAATTCTCTATCAGCTACTCCCTCAATAGCTCACAAAAATAAAATTTCGCACCTTCCTTCACCATCTGATACATAGTGTGAATTGCAGTAGTGGTGACAAATCCTTCTCTATTGGTGTAGTATATTTTGTAGGCAAACCCCATTATGGCATAGCGACCTCCATGATCAATGATATCTTTCACTGTTAGGGTTCTTTTGTCAAATTTAGCTTTGCTAAGCTCAATAACCCTCTCATTTTTTATTGACTTTAGCACCGAGACTAGTCTGATGGCATAAAGGCCAGTAACTATCCTAATTGTTTTTTATCTTATCATGTATAACTTATCCAAATATATAAATGCATCATGAATGTGTCTTAGGACAACCCTTACCCATTCTTTGTAGTCACAAAATTTTGGGAAATCTTTCCAAATATCTAACTCTTTTATCACAAAATGTGCATATTCAAGCTTGTATAAACCATGATCATCTAGGAGATCACATAAAATCTCTTCAAATGATGTGTGATCAATTTCATTGAGCATGACATGAATATAGATCCTTACATCTTCAATATACATCACATCCATAGGAACCTTCAAAAATGCACTAGCCTTATTGACGTCCATCGCCTTGAAAGGAAATTTTTTATACTTTGTCTTGGTTTTCTCTACAACATCTACCAACTTTGGGGTTTCCATTGATATTCCTTTTAAAATCTTCAAATACCATCACTAGGATTCAACACAAAATCATAAGATTTCTTGAAAAAAAAATTACTCTTTTATGCTTTCATACACAAGTGCTTTTGATTGAAAATAAGAACAAATCATTCAAATAAGGCATAAAAACCTTTAATTTTCCCTAACTTTATATCATTAATGTATCTATCCTTATTAGGTAAACATATGCCAAAATACTCTGTGTCATCACAGGGATACAAAGTGTAGACACTGGAAAAATTCTTGAATGATATCATGAACTCAGATAAGGTATACTAACATCATTTCCTCTTGAGACCCATCCTCTTTTCACTTAATCGATTAAATTAGCTTAGCTATTTAATTAATTTCATCATTTGCATCTATTAACCTAATTCATCAAATCGGGTTAATTCACCCCCTTTCACGCTAACATTTCATCTCATTAAATTAAATAAATCAAAGTATTTAATTTAATTCCCTAAGTCTTCTCATTTAATTAAATAACCCTAAGTTATTTAATTAAATGCCATTTCACCTTTTTTCTCATTCATTAAATCATTTAATTTAATGAATATTACTTCATTCTTCTAATTCCCCTAATTGCATGATTAAACCTTGTTTAATTATCAATTTATAATTAATCCAATTCCTCCCACTTGCAAGGAAATATTACCATGGAATATTCCCTCCCCTTTTACACAATTAAACTTTATTTTAATTAGCAAAATATCTTTTTTCCTCGCCCATGAATATTCCAAAGAATATTCTTTCTCCTCAAATTATTTAAGAAACGGAATATTCTCACTTAACTTCAAATGCAAGTTATCTTGAAACCTCTTGTGCAAGTTAACTTTTGACCTCTTGTACAAGTCAAAAGTGTGCTTTTTTGGAATGAATGAGAACCCTTGATTAAATTTCATCTTGCATTCTCACCCGTTTATGAGAATCCATAATCCATGCCTCTAATTTCTTCCATTCTTGACCATTGATTAGCTTTTTCAATCTCAACCCTCCATTTCTCATTTGCTTTCCTATAAATAGGTCACTATTTGGAGACAAATGGATCCATATTTCAATTTGAAAAATTATGTTGTTGAAAACACTCACACTCACACTCAGTTTAACTCACATTTAGCATATTTTAGTTATTTTTTAGTTGCATAATAGCTTAGCTTCCATTAATGGCTTCCATGCATCCATTAAGATAAATAGATAATTAGGGTTTGAATATTTTAGTTTAATCTTATTTAGATTAGCTTAGCAATTGCACATATCCATCTTTTAGCATAAAATCATGGTAGATTAACTCTTGCATCATACTCATTTTAGCATAAATCATGTTTTCATCCACATATCACAATGGTTTCATCGATTCTCTTCAATAGAAATGATTGAAACAAGCTCACTGATTATGGGATTGGGAAAGGGTCATTGTTCCACATCAACATGACACCAATTCCAAAACAGGATAAGTTTCAGATGGATTAGAGTAGACATTTAAATGCTGTCATAGTTTATAATGTTTAGTTTCAATAAATGTTTAGTTTAACTTTCATTTGAATGATATTGTTTAAGATTGAGTATTAGTGGCATGAATATACTTTGATTCTTCATGGATCAAGTGTAATTGGCCCATACTAATATCCTCGGTCGATATTCTGGAGCTAGGAGAGAAAACTGGTCAAATTTAATCAATTTCTAGCTTAAATACCATTCATTTTGACTTTTGCAAGAAAGAGTGTCACACAACTCAATTTTAGCAATGCCTTTGTAGGGTGTCACCATATAGCGATGCTATCGTCATTTCAAACAACGATGCCTATTAAATACATCGACATTGATTAAAAAAATGGCAATGCTAATATTATATAGAGGTATTGAAGATTTACAAATGATGATGCTCGATCAAATAGCGAATCTATCATGCTCTCTGGTTTGTTTGCAGAGTGATTCCCTTGTTCACCAAAGTGACACTATCATGAATAGCGATGCCCAATTTTGGTAAGAATTTTAACAATAATTTTTTAGTAGGTGTTTTGAATTTTTCAAGTCATCAGAGTACTAACATGCCTCTAATAGTGTTCTAGTTTTTAGACTAATGTAGTTTTGCAAGATTGGACGACATGAAGCTAAAGTGAAGAAGCATTCTCATCTGAAGATTTTATGATTGTAACAAGCGTTTGACTCTTTGGGGTAATTATAACCAGATTTATTATGATTTTTACATTACGTTCTAGGACCTCACTAAATTTCATTTGGATTTAAAATGAATGCTCAAACGGGACTAAAATTGAAACCTCATCTCATCATTGTCTTTTGGGTTTTAAAATTGAACAAGCCAACTTAACATTTTGTTTGGTGCATAAAATGAATTCATCTTAGCTTTAGGTGTTAAAATTAATGTTGTGTTTTGATTTACATCTTTGTTATTGAATGTGTATGCAATTCTCTCACACCACTCGACAATCTTGAGAAACATAAACACTCCTGAACACTTTTGTAATCACATACATCTTTCAATTTGGATTAAAAATGAACCCCTTGCTAGTGTAGGGAAAAGGTGTGGTGTGTGTTCTCTCCATATTTCATGCGAACTAGGATGATAAAACTACAAACACACTTCCTTGCTATTATTCATCTTTAGAGGGCCTACCTCCATGCTTTGAAAGGATGAAACGACCCAAGCGATAACAAGCTAAAGCCAAGCTCTTCCAAGTCGCTATATAAAAATATGTTTGTGACTAAAGTCATAAGCAATAGGTGTGGATGTATCATACCAAAAAGTTTCACCCATAGTATGCGTGTGGTACATCAAAATCTCTTCTTAGGAAGAGACTGGGAGGCCTCTTGATTCTCCATAATCTTTAGCTAATCTTGCCACGTGCATGACCACCTTGAATAGAATCCCTTATAATGAACCATTGTTTAGAATCCAAAATCCTTAATACTTGTTGTTGCAAGAACGGTCGTTTTGAAGCCACCCCACATTTTTATTACTCAATGTTCAAACATAAAAATCCTTAAGATCTTAGGATCTTCAGGATTTTGAGATTAAGTGGTCCCGAGAAGTGTGTGTCATGGAGAGGAGCCAATGTTGCCAAATATCTAACTATTCATAATGTCTTAGTGTTTGGAGAAATCTGAGCGGGGACTCAACAAATATGGCCATTTCAACCCAGGATTGTAAATGATTTTGAGTTAGTTTAATACCTTGCTTGGATCCAAAACATTGAAAACAAACATTCACTATCTTCCTCAAAATTTCAAACACTTTGGCCAAAATATGGATTCCTTTTGAAATAGCCTTGATATTAATGCTTGTCCTAAGGATTTCTATCCTTAGAGTTTTCTAAATATCTTGACTTATATCTCAATCCACATTTTCCAAAGACAACATAGACATTATGGCTTAACCTCATGATTCTCACAAAATGGAGATTTTGAAATTTATGATGTTTTGGACAAACATTTTAGTTTGAAAACTTAATCAAGACAAGTTTTTGTGGTAAAAAAAAATCATTTAAGCAAGATAACTTGACAATTTGAACCCCACATGACCATTTGGTGTCCGATCTCTCCCGTTCAACAATCCACCCTTACAAGTGCTATCATTCAATAAAAAATTGAATTCATTGAGGGAGAACAAACATATATCATTAAGAGAAGATTCACTTTTGAAACCAAGGAAACATCCAATTAGTGGAGAATTGTTGCAAACATCTTAGATAAAGAAGAAAAAAAGTTGATATTTTGGTCAGATGACCTATATTTCAACCCCCTGCATGGCAACAAATATCCTTTTTTTCTTCCATTGAGTTAGAATTCTCTAAATGATCTCACACAAAATCAAAATCCCCAAGATAAGGTCTATCGGTCGTCATTGCAAACTTAGGCATTGTAGTTCAAAAGCAATCAAAAATTGCATTTTAGCACTATACCAAAACATAAAAAAAAATTTGGTAAAATTTTATGAGCATGCACTAAGAAAACATACAAACATGTATGCATTCTTTATGGGTCAAAATCCAAGTCTTTTTTATGATAATCAACCTATCTAAAACATTGGGTCTTTAAGATTTGAACACTTTAGAGGTCTAGCATCATTCTCACTATCATGGTCTTATCCAACAAAGGTTCACTCTAGGTCAACATTGGGTCAAACATTTCATCCACCCCTTCATCAAATTTCATCCTTCACTTCACCAAACTTTCCAAAAAAATTGAATACACAAACACTTTTCGACTTAAACATCTATCAAACCAACCCCTAACTTGGCTACTTTGTATATGAAATGTATCCTTTTCCATGCATTTAGTTAAGTTAGTTATCATATTTTGCCTAGTTTATATTGAAGGTAATGAGTCTACCCTAAAGATTCTCAAGTTCATAAACATCCTTTATCCTAACATCAAAACATCAAATTCAAGTCAAAAGTGTTGTCCCAAAAGTTTGTAAAGATAACTTTTTGCATCACCCATCTTTTCATCCCCCATTATTATCATTGCTCCAAAAATACTTATACCATCCCTTTTACCTAGATTTGAGTCAACTAGAGAGTTCAAACATTACAAATCCCAACACAACTCTCCCAAAAGTGACCTAAAATTTATGGTAAAGACAATATCACAATACAAGAGAATCATGGAGAAAACCAAAGTCACATTTACCTTAAGTTATCCAAATCCTCTAGAATTTGATCCAAGAATTCAAGTCACCCCATCACAACAACCCTCATCTCCATCAGGACCATATGAGATAGAGGACATCACGAACAATCCTTTTGAACTTACTAGAGAGAAAATCATGGAACATCAAGCCTTTGAAAACATAGCTATGATTTCCCCACCATTTGTTGCACAAAATTTGACACAAGGCTTCACGACTCTAACATTAGGGAAAAATCAAACATCCACTCCTAGTCTTTCCAAAGACTTTGGTCTAAATATTCCATTTGAAATCAATACACTTGTGGGTACCCTTGATACCAATCCCCCACCTCCTACCATCACTTGGACACCTACCTATGGTTCTCCTCCTATTCTCAAAGATCCCAAACAACCATATAAAACCCTTGACCTTCATTACTCCACCACAACCTCCACATATCAAGGACACCCCTCTTCATCCATACCCATGAGTACCATAAGTGTGCCCACCATCACACAAAGTAGTATAGACCAATTGTCTCAAAATAGAACACAAGGGCATGTCAATACTATATCATAGATTCAACCCTCAATACAAATAGGGACATCTTTACCCAATCCTCCCATTGGTTCATCTATACCATTGGTGTCACAAAACACATCCACCCCATCCATTATCAACCCATATCAAAGCAATTTTTTGGTGATGAATCCCATCAACACAGATAATCCTTTGTCCACATCTCTAGCACACGAAAATCCTCAAGACATGGGACAAGGGAACCTTTTCAATCAATGGACTCAAGGTCCTAGTGTGTCATTTCCATCACAAAATCTAATGCAACATCCTCATCTTTTCCCACGGTCCCCTTCACTATGCAAAATCAAATGGGACCTCAAACTTACATTCCTCCACCCCAATCCACCATCTTAAAAGGAATTTTAAACCAAGGGAACTCCCAAACTCTCATCACCAACTCACAACCCATCCAAAACATCAACACCCACAATCCATCACAAGTGTCCCAACAACCAACTGATCCTACATTGCATGTGCATGCCTTAACCTTACAACAAGCACAACAGGCTTATCAAGAAGCTATCCAAAAACAACAACAATAAAAATAGCAACATCAATAATCAGCCTTAGCAACACAATAAGCAACATAAAAATATCAACAACAACAGAAAGCAACCTTAGCAGCATAACAACAACAACAAGAAGCAAACTTAGGAACACAAGAAGCAACACAACAACAACAACAACAAGCAACTTTAGTAGCACACCAGAAATAGAAACAACAAAAAGAAGCCTTAGCAACACAACAACACAACAACAACAACAACAACAAAAACAACAACCTTAGCAGCACAACACCAACAAGAAGCCTATTAAGCATCCTTAGTAGCACAATAACAACATCAGGCACAACAACAAGCCCTTGTGGCACAAAAACAATAAAAGACCCAATAGCAAGCCCTTGTGGCACAACAACAACAAGCCCTCATGGCACAACAACAATAGAAAGCCTTACTAGCTCAACAGTATGCCCAACAACAACAACAACAAAATTCCTACTATAATCCTCAACAAAACATCATCAATACAAACACATTAGGAACATATACATCCACACCTCAATCACCTTCACATAACCTCATGCCACCATACACCCCACACAATACATCATAATATCAAAATCCCATGTACAACTCATCCATCATCCCACCATATGTTCCTCCACCAAACCTGCAAGACAATCTAGCATCACAATTCAAGGTGCTATCCCAAGAAATGTAGGATCTTCAAATGGGAAAGGAAAAGAAGCCCCATACACAGAATCTATGTCCTTATCCATTTGATTGAAATATCACAATGGTACCATTTTCTCCTGGTTTTGAAATCCCCAAATTCGATAAATATAGAGGGAGGGGAAGTTTTGTGGACCACATCAAAGAGTTTAATGTCATGTGTATGGAGGTGGCTTACAATGATTCTTATTTAATGCACCTCTTCCCTCGAAGTTTAATAGGGCCTACCATAGATTGGTCTTCTCAACTGCCTCTCAGTATTAATTTTTTTAAGAAATTACCAAAAAATTCATTAATCAAGTTTCTCCTTTAACCTTGACATGGACATAAGTCTAGAAGAATTGTACACTCTTAGACAAAACAAAGGAGTATCTTTCGCTATTTTTTTGCAATGGTGGAGACAAAGAGCTAGTAAGAGGAAGTGGCCTCTTCCTAATGAAAAAAAAGTGTGAATCATCATAGTAAATTTAGACCTCGATCTATCTTTTCACTTGAAAATGTAGTGCATCACATCTTATGACGAGCTTGTCCCTAGAGCCCTTAACATTGAACGATCTCTAATCTTACAAGGAAATACTCAAGCTTACAACCGCCCATCAACTAGTTCAAATGAAAAGCCTCATGTCTAGGCTAAGAACAAGAATGTAACAAATGATGGTGTGGTAGATGCTAAGGTAGTCCTAAGTGCTCCTAGACCAAAAAATAATCATGTTGCTAACATACAACCAATTGTGCAACAAACAAAATCTCCTTAGAACAATCAGATCAATAACATTGACATGCATCAAAGGAAAACTACCAATAAGAACAACTATCCTAAATGCAAGTACACATAATTATCTGAACCTATCAAAACCATCATGAAGAATTCAGTAGAGTCAAACCTAATAACCATTCTTAACTTTGAAAACTACCAAGAACCCCAAGAGAAACCATCTTGATACAACGAGAACGATCTTTGTGATTTTCACAAAATCAAAGGGCACAAAATAGAAAACTACATGAGGCTCAAGAATATCATCCAAGACCTCATATAGAATGACACCATATCTATTCAAGTACTAGCTAGGAATTAGGATCTTAAGATATACAAGAACCCTATGCCAGATCATAACAAAGGGAACAACAACAAAAAGGGTAAGGATTATATAAACATGTAACATACCTATTCCAATGTAGTGTGATTGAATCATTACTGTCATCACCATCAAAGGATCTAGTATGAAGTGTGGAGTCACCACATGATGTGGAAAAATTACCGTCCAAGGAGTCCCATCTCAATCTAGGGTACAACCTACTTTGCCAATGTCAAATCCTTGCAAGTATAATATCCTAGATCAGCTTAAGAATACCCCCACATAGATATCAATCTTAGAGCTATTAAGTATATCCCCCACACATAGGGGAATATTAGAGAAAGCTTTGTTAGAGTCATCTATCCTTGAAGATATTGACATCGATCAGTTTCAAGCTATGTTGGGGCATATCGCTAATCATCTTCTCACCTTCTAAGAACAAGACCTACCATCACAACCATCTCATAACTGCGCCTTACACCTTGAGGCTATTATTCATAAAAACAAGGTCAAAAGAGTCTTAGTAGATGGAGGTGTTGGTCTAAACACTTATACCCTACAGTTAATCAAGAACCTTGGCTATTCAGAGGATACTATTGAAAAAGCAAAGAGTACCACCATCAGAGCATATGATGACCAAGAGCAGGTATCACAAGGCATCATTATGCTTCCCATCCAAGTAGGACCTCTCATTGCATAAACTAAATGCCAAGTGTTAGACATTGATCTTCCCCATAGAATTATGCTTCGTCAACCATGGATCCATGCCTTAAAAGTTGTAGCCTCGACCTATCATCAATGTGTGAAGTTTCCTTTTTAGGGTAGAGAAATTACTATCCATGAAGATCCTGAGCCTTTTTACTACTACAAGAATCTTGAGACCAAGTTTTATAAGATACCCTAGATACCCAAGAATGAAGAAGGGCCTACACCATCTACCTTATTTGTTGACTCATCATCCCTTGGATCTACCTCAGCAATGAAAGCACCCATTATACAGAACATTCCTGACATCAAAGAAGTGATTTAGGATGATGGTTGAGGGAACTATAAGCTAATGAAGGATATATTTTTCTTAGGAGAGCTACCTCTTTCTCCTCAATCCCACGAGAAACCCAAATCTAGCACTAAAGAGCCTAAAACAATCAAGATGGAAGCTACTACCTTCACCAAGTGGGGGGATCTAAATCAAGAAGATATCAATGAGGAGGATGTCTCTAAACTCATCTATCAGGATGAACAACCTGTCCATGTTCTTCCCATGGAAGATGACAATAAAGGCTTGTAGCTAGTGAAGGGATGGGGTTATAACAAGAATGAGAAGCTAGGATAGAATGGCATTGGCTTGCTAGAACCTATCGTTCCTGAGAAATGATTAAATAATCTTGGCCTAGGTTGTACTACTAGCAAGGTCAACCTTATTAGCAAAGGTACTTCCGCTAAATGAGATGAGGCTTCCTATTGGTTACCTACATTTCATGATACAACCTTAGATGAATTCCCCCTTGGTGTTACTGACCTCTTTGAAAACAACTCCCTCTTCATGATATCCATTACATCCTTTTCTCCAAGCAATCAACCAACTGAAATATGCCTAGTATACCCATAACTCATTGACATGGACCAACAAGGACCATCGATTCTAGATTTATTTGAAAATGATGAAGTGATCTTAGAATTCATGGGACTCCATGAAAACCTATCATGGGAAAATCACAAAGTTGGTTCTGACATAAAACTAGGCATAGGGGCATACTATAGGGAGATAATTGAATCCTTCAGTCAAAAAATTGATGAAATGCAACTAATATGTAGATATTTGAGTGAAAACCACACTGTGGCACTCTTTGATCCTAAAATAGTAAAAACAAAGGACACATCCAAAGGTGAAAATGTCTCTAAGGTGCCCAAGCATGAGGGATTCAATCCCCCCTTAGTGCAATACATCCAAAGAAGTCAACAGTGCTAGCAAAAAAGGCCACTCTAGTCTATGTAGGAACATAAGAAGTACCCAAGATCACTTTCTATGTTGAATCCTTGTTAGATGAAGAACATAAAAACCTAGCAGTATTCTTGAAATAACGACAAGCTAAATTTGCATGGTCATACATAGATATGCTAGGGCTCGATCCAGAAGTGGTTTTGCATCACTTAGCGGTCTATATTGAAGCCAAGCTAGTTAAGTAGAAATTAAGGAAGATACATCCTCAGATAGCACTCTTGGTGAAACTAGAGTTACAAAAGCTTCTTGATGTTGGATTCATTTGACCGATAGATTATCCTGAGTGGGTTTCAAACCTGGTACTAGTCTCAAAAACCACTGGGGGCATCAAAATCTACATTGATTTTAGAGACTTAAATAAGCCATGCCTGAAGGACGATTTCCCTCTTCCTAACATTGACATCATTGTGGACTTAACAACCTGGCATGAAATGCTATCACTTATGGATGTTTTATCAGGCTATAATTAGATCATGATCACTAAGGAGGATCAACATAAAATTACATTCACTTTTCCATGGGGAGCCTATTGTTGGAATGTGATGCCACTTGGGTTAAAGAATGCAAGAGAAATATATCAAAGAGCAATCACCCTCATCTTTCATGACATGATCCACAAAAAAAAAAAAAATTGTGTGGATGATATTTTGGAAAAATAAAAGAAAAGAAGTGAGCAAATACAAGTCTTAGGCCCCATCTTTGACAGGCTTGAAGAATACAAGATACAACTGAATCCAAAAACGTGTGTCTTTGGGGTTACATCAAGGAAAATTCTTGGATTTATCGTCTCACAAAGAGGGATAGAAATTGATCCAACAAAGGTAAAATCCATCCTCAACATAGCACCACTGCAAACACTGAAGCAGATGAGAGGATTACAAGGAAGATTGTAATCTATCAGAAGGTTCATAGCACAACTATCAAATAAGATCCACCCCTTTTCGCATCTTCTCCATAAAAGAATAAATTAAAAATGGGGTGAGAAATGTGATAAAGCTTTCTAGAAAATCAAGGACTAATTATTGACACCTCCAGTATTAATTTCACCAATACCAAACAAAGCACTGATCTTATATATCTCAACAACATTAGAAACACTATGAGCTCTTCTCACAGAACATGATGAAAATAGAAAGGAAGGAGCTATCTATTACATCAGCAGGACATTGGTGGGATATGAAACAAACTATTCACCCATTGAAAAAGCATGCCTAGAAGTATTTTTTGCTTCACAAAAATTTAGACACTACATGCTTTCACATCAAGTCAAACTTATTGCAAATATCGACCTACTGAAATACCTGTTATCCAAAGAAAATCTCACTGGGCGAATGGCCAAATGAGTGATGATCTTAACTAAATTTGACATGGAGTATGTGGAGCGCAAGGAAATCAAAGGAAAAGTAATTGTAGACCAACTAGTAGATGCACCTATCTATGCAGAGAACCCTTTGATATCTGAGTTCCCTGATGAATCGGTGTTCCTGGTCAATCTCATGGATTAGTGGAAGATGTACTTTGATGGATCATTCACCCAACATGGATCAAGAGCGGGTATTATTTTAATCACCCCTCAAGGTGATTGAATTCCAAATTCATACAGGCTATCATTTCCATGTACTAACAAAATTGCTAAGTATGAAGCCTTAATCATAGGTCTGAGGATGTAAGTTCAGTGGCAGATACAAGAGATGAAAGTCTACGGGGACTCACAGTTGGTTATCAACCAAGTCAATGATGACTATCAAACCATGGATGACAAGCTCACTCCTTACAAAAAGATGGTGGGGAATCTCAAAGAAATTTTTATAGATATAACTTTTGAGTAGATTCCTTGCATGAACAACCAAGCAATAGACGTTGTGGAAATAATTGGATCCTTGTTAGACATGTTGAACAATGTCCTTCAATGTGAATTCTTGGTAGAACAACTTCTCATACCAACTTTTGAAATCCCTAAATCTAAATTCGTGTGTGTCATTGTTTGTCCTGGATCCCTATGGTATCATGACACATTTATCTACCTTAGTAGAGGAATCCTCCCATCCGATATCACCTCAAACCTTAAAAAGACCTTTGTAAAAAATGGCATCCTAATTCGTGATCCTAGGTGATACCCTTTACCGTCGAAGCATCAAAGAAACATTACTACGATGTTTTAACCAAGAGGAAGCCTTAAAATCTTTAACATAAGTACACGATGGCATATGTGGTTCACATTCTAGTGGTATGACTTTAGCTAAGAAACTATTGAGGATGGGGTACTACTGGCCAACTATGGAAAGAGAAGCTCATTAGTATGTGTAGAAATGTGTTTAGTGTCAACAACATGGAGATCTGATTCATGCTCCTGCTCAGGAATTACAATCAATAATTACACCTTGGCCTTTTTCACAATGAGGAATTGAACATATAGGAAAAATCACTCCAACTTCATCTAATGGCCACAAGTTTATCATAACAACCACTGAGTACTTTACCAAGTGGGTTGAAGCCACTCCTATGACCTACATAACAAGGAAGAAAATTTCCAAGTTTATCCTGAATTACCTAATCTTCATTATCGTGTTCTGCAAACCCTTATCTTAGATAATGGAACACTCTTCAAGAATCAAGATGTGAAAGAGCTATGTCAAAGATTCAACATCCAACACCAATTCTCTACCCCATATTATCCCTAGGGCAATGATCAAGCTGAGGCTACACACAAGACCATCCTAAAAATCCTAAAGAAAATGGTCAATGAAGTTGGCCATGACTGGAATCTATAGTTAAATCCTGCTCTCTAGGCCTATCAAACTAGTATTTGCACACCGACAGGTGCAACCCCTTTCTGCTTGGTCTACAAATTAAAAGCCATCCTGCCTATTGAGGTTGAGATCCCATCACTGTGAATGTAACTATAGAACCTGAACACTAATGAAGAATATAGAGTCTCTCGGTTGAATGAGCTAGAATTCTTGGAAAAGTGTCGTCTTGACAACCTCAATCAATTGTAAGTATATCAAAATCGACTGAAATAGAGAGATAACAAGAACAAATGTCGATCTTTCTAGGTAGGGTATCTTGTTCTCAAATAGAATCAGAAGAATCTTCCAAATCAGGATAATAAAGGAAAGTTTGAGCCTAACTAGTTGGGTCCCTTTGTCTTCACAACAAGCCATGGATCAAGAGCATACCAATTGTCAACACCTCAAGGTGAATCCTTGTAGGAGCCAATTCTAACAACTTGCATCTCAAAAAATTTTATGCCTAGTCTTGAAGGGTGTAAAATCTGAAAATACAAAAAAATTAAAAAATGATCAAAATCCAAAAAATGAGAAAAAAGATTAAAAAAGTAAAGAAAAAAATCATCCTCTAGTGAAAACCACTTTGGTGGTGCTTTGGGAAAGTACTTTGGTGAAAACCTGGCAAACAAGAACCTCCCATAAATAAAGAACCTCCATCTATTCTTGGGCTCTTTATCCTATTGTTTTTACCTCACCCTCCATCCATCACCTCATCATTCATCCTATTTATTCCATCACCCATCCATGTCCTTATCATAGCTTGATGTTGTGAAGTATCGTATCTCCTTTAGTACTACTTTGCATATTCCTAAGGTCAGCCTGTCCTGACTATATCGAGGTAGTCTATTGTGTCACACTAGGGGAAATTTGTTATGGATCATATTTGGCTCTTGTATATCCTGAGGTTATAGGAAATCTCATCAAAAAATCCAAAAACATTCATAAAAAATTCATTAGAAAATCCAAAAACATTTGCAAAATCCTGTACAACTAAAATCCAAAAACATTCGAAAAATTGTAAAGGAAAAATCCAAAACATATAAAACACATCAAAAATCCTACAAAGGTCGAATATTGAAAATCCACAAATAGTACCCTTGTCAAAATACGAGTCTTTGAGCTTGAATGTAGGCAAGGCCATCATTGATGTGCCCTCGAGACACCCTAGGTCATCCATTTAGGAGTCCATCATAATAAACTGACATTCCCCCAACTATTAGCATCTCTCATTGTTAATAATTTGAGTCAGTCAAACTACGTGGTCTCTGCGTGTATAATGTCGGTAAGGCTTATCTTTGATCAGCCCCCGAGGCCCCCAGGATAGGTCTTTTTGGTTAGGTTCTTGGTTGAACTTCAGAAAATCCTTAAACATCCAAATATCGAAAAAGCCAATAACATTTGAAAATTGAAAACACAAAAACACTAGAAAACATTCAGAAGACCTAAATAGCCTCAAAACATTTTAAAATACCAAAAAAATTGAAATATCTAAAAAAATCCAAAACCACCCATCTCATCTCGCTTTCACCTGCAACAAAATCCTTCATCCATAATAAATCATTCACCATCTTCAACCTTCGATAAAACAAATAGAAAGCAAGTATAGCGAGTCATAAAGTGAGAACTTAAGTGTCAAAATCTAAAGTCTGGATCATAGGTAAATGTGTTAATGAAGTTTATATTAATGGATTTTCATAAGGCTCATCATCATCCTAACATCAAACAACCCCTGTCAACATTTCCTAGGATGTATCCTTCCTGCGATGGGCATCAAAAATCAACTTAGCTAAAATAAATTGGAAAGAGATAGATAACACTGATTGTTTTTCTTTGATCTTTTCTTCTCATTTATCTTAATGACCCATTCCAAGGACCTCTCGATGATGTCTATCAAAATGATTTAGAGATAAAGGAATGGGGCATCGATCATGATCTTTCATTTTTTGTGCTTGTGTGTACTCTTATAAGATAATCTTGGTGCATACTTGCTTGGTTGTGTCTAGGAAGGTTGTTTCAAGTACATTGTTGACTATTGCATATGCTTTGGTCCGATATATTCTAAGCTTCTAGTTTACATTCCAATGAGGTTTTCATATGTCAAGATTTGAACAAGAACTATCCAATCTGTTTGTAGAGTCAAATTCCATTACACTAGATACAATGCCATCCTGGTTATCAATACCTTGATGCATTGTATCTATGTGTTATATCAAACAATAAGGAATGATGGAAAATACCAATCCCAAGATTTGAGAAAATCATCATCATGAATTCATTATCATCATGTATTTCTTATCACCATCTCTAATAAAGTCCCGGTGGATCATAGACTTGTTGGATCTTTTGAAGCAGTCATCAAAATCAATGGTCATTCATCTTGTTTCTTCTTTATTCTCTCCATGCTAACTTGGTATCATGACAGTCAACAAAATCATCAATGCATCCATCCTACATCCACAAACCATCAACACAACATAATCATAGCATATCATAAAACATACATCCTGCATCATCATTTAAGTTGTGATGAACAACATAGATTTTTTATTCTAAGCATCTTAAATCGTTGCATTGCATACATCGCATTATCATATAATAAGCATGAGCATCTACATTATCCATCCATATGCATACATCTCATCATAAAACTGCATAGAAAATACACAAAAAGAAAATGCATCCATAATATTTGCATATCATAGCATCCATCTCATAAACATGTCATGAAAAGCTACTGAAAAAAATTAGCATTGCATCCATCCATAGCATTATGTCACATATCATTGTAGATCTTCGCATAAGCATAAATAAAGTGCATCCATACAATCATAATAATGAAATAAGATGAACACATCATACCAAATCCGTATCTGTATCATATATATCAAAAAATGAATATCATGGTGCAATATCTAAATCAGTCTATGTATATCAATCATAAATACAATATTTATGAGGCTACCAAAAATTGCTCCATGAATGTATATCTGTGTAAAGAATCGGGCAACAAATCAAAAAGTGTCTATACAATCGAGCTAGCCTTGATGGTTTCTCCCATCTCCAGCCTATCTCTCTGGTTGATTCTTAGCCCTGGGCCATGCATCACTCCTCTGTGAATAGTTAGGTTGTCTAAGTGCCTGTGGAACATCTATGTGATTGTGCATC
This sequence comes from Sequoiadendron giganteum, assembly GCA_007115665.2. NCBI lineage: Eukaryota > Viridiplantae > Streptophyta > Pinopsida > Cupressales > Cupressaceae > Sequoiadendron > Sequoiadendron giganteum. The sequence continues at coordinate 178,544,037 of CM021110.1, read as the reverse complement.
CTGTAATAGGTTGCCTTAGTCATAGCCTCTCTATATAACCTAGCAGATATAGTCCTGCCCTATGTAGCCAATGTCATCACCTCCAACAACTGGCAACAATCGATCTCCTGATCTCTCTCAACAGTCATGACCTATACCTAATACCTCACATGATCTCTCTCTACGGTAATAGTCAAAACCTATTGCCATGCCTAATCCCTCTCAATAGTAATAGACAAAATCTATTGACGGGCCTAATCTCGCTCACCTATAATGACCTGCACCTGTTACTATAGCTGCCGAATCTATAAATCCTGAGGATCTAGTGGTGGTGGTTGCATTGGTTGCTACTACATAGGTTTTTGTTGAATAGGAGGCTACTATCAAGGCTTTTGATCCATTGGTGGTGCCCCTGGAATCTACCCATCTTGGCCATCCTATCCCTTGTCTCTGCCTCTACCCACTCCTCTCCCTCTAGGTCTCCCTCGTGGAGGAGCACCTATTGGATTTGTCAACATGTAAAGGGGTGTAAACCAATCATCATATGAGTAGGAATCATCTAAGAATCCACTTGTCTCTGGTCATATGCCCATGGTTAATCATCCACTTGTCTCTGGTCATATGCCCATAGCTGAGCTGATATAACAAAAATGGCCCTGTATACATCATCTGGCCTATCTTGCTGCTCTCCCAACTATCAAGCCACCCTATCTAGAAGATACCTCTCTATGATCGTATGCTCCTAAACTTGCATATACTGGGTCTATCTAGAAAAGAACAGTTGTTGCATATCATCATACCACACTAGCATCTAAAGCTAGGGTTGCCATCTAAATATTGGCATATCATCAAGCACCTTACGCTAGTTTGGAAGCCCAAGTTGTCCAGTGTGTTGTAAGGTAATGGTGCCTCTATACCTCCAAATGATGGGGTCATCTGGCTCTACATCAGCCATATGAACAATTAGACAAAGCACAAAAATGTGCTCCCAAGCCCAAATATGCAGTAAGGTAACTCCTATCCTGATTGCTTTGCCATCGCTATAGACAAAGTCGTGCATATCATGATACAATGAGGCCAACATTACTAGCCCCCATGCAATTTTTTTCCTCTTCTAGAGCATTTGATTCCATGTCAAGCCCCATCCTGGGTTGAATCCTCTGCTTTGTTAGTCTAGAGCAACCAGACCATAAATGATGGATGCAACTATCAATCTGAAGGTGGGCACTTGAGCTCTATACATCTCAAGGTCAATCTATGAAGTGACTAGAATGATGTCCTCAATCTCCATCACCTCACCAATCAGAAAGTGGAATGAAGAAGTCTCACTATTCCATCACTCACATAGTGTGGTCATCATAGCCATCGTGTTTGTACGACGGGAATGTATGCAACGTACCACAGGCCAATCTCAACCAAGTTCTCTTGACGCAACTTGAAAAAATCACCAAGTCTCTCCAAAACTATGGGTAGGTGCTCGCGAGACATCAAGGGTGGAATGACCTCCTACACCCATGAAGCGCATGATGTCAAAGTTCAAATTTTTTTGTTTTAGTTTGGAATTTTCAGCTCCAAAATGAAAATAGCGTCGCTATATTTCAAATTTCAAATTACGATGCACAAAGGCATTCAAATTGCAAATCATAAATCATGTCCCTAGGAACATATCCATCGCAATTTAAACTTTGGAAACCCTAACCCTAATTTTCAAATCGAGAAGTGCATCGCTATAAACATATGCGTCACAATTTAAAATTGGAAACCCTAATTCTAAATTGCGAACTACATTGCAATACACATATGCGTCACTAAAATTCAATTTAGCATTGTTGATTCTCAAATGGGTATCACCATATAGCCACGCTGCCAAAGTTCAAATTTCAAAGTGCAATAAATGCATCAAAAGGTCAAATTTCAAATCAAGTTTTAGATCACATACCGACGGTCCTGCGCCTGGAAGCCTTTGGTACTCTTGAACTCGATCGAAAATGTGTGGTGGGATCTTCATCGTGCCATTTCGTCAGAGGGTTAGAGCTTGAAAAAGAAAGAATCTCTAGGGTGTGAATGCACAAATGAATTGAAAGTGACCCTTCTTGGCTTATTTATACATAAAAATTAGGGTTTTTTGCCCTAATTTAACCATCAAGCTAGGGTTTATCATCATTTTCACCAATTTTTCCAATCAAATCCTTATTTTGCATCATTTTTTTTGTATTTTTGACATGATTCTTGCATACTAGAACCTTTCTAGACCCCTAGGGAAACTTTTCCCCTTTGTCGAGAAATCAACCCAAAATTCAAAATTTTCACCTGATTTCTCGAGGGGATAGGGAATCGGCTTAGTCCTTCCATTGGGGCATCTAAAAATCAAAAATTTGTATTTTTTGATTTAAGCAGCAATTTTTAATTTGAAGAGCATCAGTCTTTGAATTGAAGTAGCAGGTACTTCACTTCAAAGAGGAGAAAAATGTAGACACTAGAAAATGTCCTAAATGATATCATACACTCGAATTAGGTATACTAACATCATTTCCTCTTGAAACCCATCCTCTTTTTCTTAATTGATTAAATTATCTTAGCTATTTAATTAATTGCATCATTTGCATCTATTAACCTAATTCATCAAATCGGGTTAATTCACCCCCTTAAATTAAATAAATCAAAGTATTTAATTTAATTCCTAAGTCTTCCCATTTAATTAAATAGCCCTAAGTTATCTAATTAAATGTCATTTCACCTTTTTCCCATTCATTAAATCATTTAATTTAATGAATATCACTTTATTCTTCTAATTCCCCTAATTGCACGATTAAACCTTGTTTAGTTAGCAATTATCTAGTTAATCCAATTCCTCCCACTTGCAAAGAAATATTCTCATGGAATATTCCCTCCCCTTCTACACAATTAAACTTTGTTTTAATTAGAAAAATATCATTTTTCCTCACCCATAAATATTCCAATGAATATTATTTCTCCTCCAATCATTTAAGAAAGGGAATATTCTCACTTAACTCCAAATGTAGGTTAGCTTGAAACCTCTTGTGCAAGTTAACTTTTGACCTCTTGTACAGGTCAAAAGTGTGCTTGTTTGGAATGAATGAGAACCCTTGATTAAATCTCATCGTTCATTCTCACCCGTTGGTGAGAATCCATGATCCATGCCTCTAATTTCCTCCATCCTTGACCATTGATTATCTTTTTCAATCTCAACCCTCTATTTCTCATTTGATTTCCTATAATTAGGTCACTATTTGGAGACAAATGGATCCATCTTTCAATTTGCAAACTTATGCTATTGAAAACACTCACACTCACACCTAGTTTAACTCACATTTAGCATATTTTAGTTATTTTTTAGTTGCATAATATCTTAGCTTCCATTAATGGCTTCCATGCATCCATTAACCTAAATAGATAATTAGGGTTTGAATATTTTAGATTAATCTGATTTAGATTAGCTTAGCAACTGCATATATCCATCTTCTAGCATAAAATAATGGTAGAATAACTCTTGCATCATACTCATTTTAGCATAAATAATGTTTTCATCCACATATCACAACAATTTCATCAATTCTCTTGAATAAAATTGATTGAAACAAGCTCACTAATCACAAGATTGGGAAAGGGTAGTTGTGCCACATCAACACGAAACCAATTCCAAAACGGGATAAGTTTCAGATGGATTAGAGTAGACATTTAAACGATGTCATAGTTTATAATGTTTAGTTTAAATTTCATTTGATTGATCTTGTTTAAGATTGAGTATTAGTGGCATGAATATGCTTCGATTCATCATGGATCAAGCATAATCGGCCCATACTAATATCCTTGGTCGACACAAAGATACTCAACAAACCTCTGCATATCATTATTTTACTTTAGAACCTTGATCAACAAGTTCAATCTTGCTCAACGAACCTACACTTCAAAGGAATTGACACAAATCAAATTTCATGCTGAAATATTTAACATTTTATCCTTTCTAGGGGGCTAAAATATATGCAAATAATATCTCCCCCTGAGATAATTCTCTATCTCATTTTGTCACAAGATCTTGTGTAGAATGCATAAGCATTGTATCATCTTTATTCACATTCTCCTAACCTTGCCTCTCTTTCCAAACTTTTGCATTTTCCTTCTTTTTCTTAATTAGGGTTTCTTCCTTCTTCCTGTTCTAAACAGGTGGTTTCATAGAGCCACTCCTACAATTTTTTTCTTTATGCCTAGACTTATTACATTTTTAGCAAACAAGGTTATATTTCAAAAAAAGAAAAATTTATCCTAACTTTATAGTTCTGCACGCTACAACCTTATGACCAAAACTATTGCATACATAAAAATATCCATAAAAAGAGTGAGACATCATAACATCATATCTTAGAGGCACAAATGGTTTTCTACCCATGTAGTTATTTCTTCTTTCCCTAGATCTACAATTAATAGCCTTATGCCAAATTTTATTGCAAGAATAATAAAATCCATGAAAGGATTGAGTGAACCTAGTAGGGCTATGTTGACTAGAAGGTGGAGGACCTTTGAATTTCCTTTTTATGTGGAATGGGATAATTCCACCTTCTTCCTTCTTGCTATCATCTATCTCCTTGAATTGATCTAGTTTTTTACTCATGGAGGCTATCTTCTTAGGTTCTTTGATACGAAAAAAAATCTTCTTTATTTCAGACTTTCCTTCTGCTTTAAAGTCTCATATAGGTTTGCAAATGCAATAGTTGTTGGAATTTTACCTTTCTCAAAACCAAGACCAAATTTTTATTTTGATGGTTTTTGAGTGTTGATTATCTCATCAAGAGTGTTAGAACCTCCCTTTAGCTTTAGACCCTTGTCAATTTCTTCCTTTTCTTTATCCAATTCTTTCCTCAGGAAGATAAACTCTTCTTCAAGATTGGAGCATTCAATAGATTTTTCATTGAGATTGGTACTTAGGAAATATGCAATTATTTTACCTTCTTCAACTTGACAATTGCTTTTTCTATTTTTTCAAGTTTGAACTAGAGTTCTTCATTTTTTCTCTTTCCTCATCTAGATCATTTAGAGAAGAAATGAGTTCTCCTTCATAATTGATTGGGAAATCTTCTTTATTAAAATCAAATCCATCATCCTCCTTATGGAGTATGTCCTCTTCTTCTTGAGATCACTTCTTCTTGGGCACTGCTTCATTCCCCATGTGTTCCAAAGTTAATATCTACCTCAACTATCGAGCTATATCAAGGAACCTTGGCTTTGATACCAATTGTTGGGAACACAAATTACCGATTGGGGGGGTGAATCAGTATACTTGAATTTTGATTTCAATCCTTAACTATTGAAGCTAATTTATACCATTAAAGAATTCATCTACTTAATCAAAAATAGGAAAGAAGATAAGCATCCACACAAGAACATAGCTGACACTAGATATACATGGAAAACCACACAAGGGAAAAACCACAACGAGAAAAGCTACTTGGATCTACTTTCCAAATCTATCCTCACAAGTTAACAATAGTTAAAAGTTTGATCTAGGGCTACAACCCAAGGAAGCTACAATTCCTTGATTATAGTTTTAGGGTTACGCCCAATGAAGCTACAACTCCCTAATTAAAATAACTAGAATATGACTGACTTTATGGCTTCAACCCACTGATAGTCATCAATTATGCATATTAGGAATATGGTAGACCTTACCAAAATATTCCCATACACTTACACATCCTCCCACATCTTCATCCATCTCTTCTCATATTTTATCTTCTATATATATTATTTGCATGCTTTGCAAATACAAATTAAGTCAGCCATAAACAAGAAAATATGTAACTTATAGCATGTCATCCTTCATGACCCATACAACATCTTCAATCACTCCTTAAGCTCCACTCAACCTTGAATTATTGGTGCATGCCATCAACATACCTTAGTCGGCCTCAACAAAAATAATAACTTCACAAAATGACTTACTCACTTGAAACACCTATGTGGTACTGCAAGCAAGAAATATATTCATACGCTTCATACCTTAGATGTTATGAGATGCATGGAGTGTCCACACAAACTCATAAAACTTAACTTCACAATTGAAAGGAAAGGTGAGTGCATAAAATGCTTCCCTAATGCAAATCAATCAAGAGAGGGCTACAAAAACTTTGTTTCAAATCTTTAATCTATTACAATTTTCTTAAGAAAGCATGTGATTTAATTTAATTTTTAGATTTTAAGCGTAAAACACACATGGGAAAACCCCTTCAAGAAAAAACCTATACACCAAATCATAGATCAATTATATTACTGTAATATATAAATTACATACAATATGCAGATTCTATGCTCTTGCAAGTGAAATTTCATTGTGATGCAAATCTAGAGTGATTTTAGCAACATAACGGTATATAGATATTACAATAGTCTCTCATACAAATAACTATTTCATTAAAAAATTTATACATCTCCAATATGGGCACCTAAGGTTTCCATATATCATTTCCACAATCTCTGCATGCATGCAAACTATAACGGAGAGCATGCTTTGGTCTCAACTATCCACAAAAGCATCTTGCAAATCATACATTGACATGCATGAACATGCAACCAATATGCACTCACATGAAGCCACATGCAAGATAAAAATCACCACAAATCATGTACCAATAAATCTAGGCATCCACCATGAGAAAATTAAGTCAACTACCACCCACAACTCCTAGTCACTCGCAATGACAACTAAGTCTTCACAAAGCAACTTTCCCTTTCAAGCCTTAGTCAACAATTCAAACTGATGCCACATGGCATCATGGTGCGCCTTTGAAAATATTCTTACAAAATTCTCATCCCAAGTGAGTGCCTTGGTGACAAGTGTCACCCTTCCTTAATCTTCATGCTCATACAAAGGAATATGCCAACAAGAAGGTCCCAAAACTCATCACACATTGACACTGGGCATCCAAGGGCTCCTCCTAGGAATTTTAAAAATTAGTTTTCCTAGGTTGATCTCCCAAGTGACAAGTGGCACTCTCCCATGACATTGGTCAACTAGTCAACATACCCCCTACAAAATAGAAACTTCCAAGTGGGTCCCACTTCCTAAAAATAGGAGCTACTTAATTTTTCATTTATTGGCACAAAAATACCCCTATAAAATAGGAATTCCTAAACAATAGGAAAAAAGGTTGAGACACAAATTCCCATCATTCTCCCACTTGTCGAATACCTTAAGGAGTATTTGTATCACTCCTTAGGTTGCAAGGCCCCTAAAACTGACACACCATCTGAACTTATTTGTGCTCACTAGCTTCGTCAATGCATTTGCAACATTTACTAGAGTGTCCACCTTTTCCAAGCTAACCTTTCTATCTTCCACCATATCATGAACAAAATGAAACTACACATCAATGTGCTTTGTTCTGGAATGGAAAGTAGGTTAAACATATAACACTCTAGCTGTCACATCAGATAGTAATCTGTCCTGAATTAAAGCCAATATTTGAACACAGTATCTTAAGCCAAATGGATTCCTTACAAGCATGAGTAGTTACCATGTACTTTACTTCAATAGTAGACAAAGTGACTACAACTTTCTACTTACTCATCCAACTAATAGCACCACCAAACATCATGAAAATATATCCATTGGTGGATTTCTTGTTTTCAATGTCACCCACCCAATCAAAATCCACATATCCATAAATGCTCACTAAATGTCAAGGTCTAGTAGGTATACCGTGAAAACATAGGGCATACTTAGAAGTACCTCACAAGTATCTGAACACTCTCTTAATCACATCCTAGTGCACTCATCTAGGATTAGACATAAACCGGCTAAGGGCTCCCATTGCTTGGGAAATGTCTAGCCTAGTATAGACCATAGCATACATCAAGCTTCAGACAACACTCACATAACGAAATTTGGTCATGCCCTCCATCTTTATAGGTGATTTGGAAAATCCTCCACATAAAGCTTTGTCCCCTATATAACATGAACAAATAACTGTCTACAAGTAGTCATGTTGAATCTCTCCAACATAGAATTCACATACTTGCTTTGGCTTAACAAAAGCTTTTTGTTAGCTCTATCTCTTTTGATCTCAATCCCCAGAATATACCTCGTTGCACCTAGATATTTCATCTCAAACTATACTGACAACTGAGACTTCAAATCTAAAATCATGCTTTTTCCATTCCCAATGAAAAGCATATCATCCACATACACAACAATAATGAGAATGCAACCATTATCAGTGTTGTAACATACACAATGGTCAAATTTGGATCTTTCAAAATCCCAAAGACAACACATAGGTGTCAAAATTTTGGTACCACATCATAGGAGATTGCTTCAAACCATATAGATATTTTCTCAACTTGCGTACTAGATTCTCTTTCCCTTTCACAACAAAATTCTTAGGATGTGACAAGTAAATTTCCTTCTCCAAATCACCATGAAGGTAAGTTATCTTCACATCCATTTTCTTGACCTTAAAGTCATAAGCTACTGCAAGTGATAACAAGAAACAAATGTATGTCATCTTAGCAACATGAGATAAAATCCCTCCATAATCTATTCCCTCCACCTGGGAATATCCTTTCATGACCAACTGTGCTTTATGCTTCTCAACACTACCATCAAGACCCATTTTATTCTTGAACACCCATTTGCATCCAACAGGTTTTCGTCCTTTAGGAAAAGGTACCAAATCCCATGTAGCATTATTTTTCAATGCACCATCTCTTCATTCATGGATTCCATCCAAGAATCTACATCATGCATACCAATAGCCTCTCTAACTATCTTGGGCTCATAAATGCTAGCAATCAAAGAAAATATGCAACTAGAGTCTTACATAGAATGCCCAAATCTATCTGGTTTCCACCTTTCTCTTGTAGACCTCCTTAAAGGATTAGATTGAGGTTTTGTCTCTTCTTCAAACTTATCAAAGCTTCTAGAGCTCTCCTCATCATCAAGCCCACTAGGAGTGTGTAGTTAACCCTTTTTGGGGGTGGTTTGAAATACCTCCTTCTTCTCTGCCTTCTCTACTTGTAGATCTGATGTGGAAGGTTTTAGCTCATAGAATATGACACTTCTACATGCATATCATCCATAATATACATAATAGTTCTCAATTCTATCCCTTGTGGGTTTTTGGAGCAGTGCAGGTAATTAGATAGGGTGACCCCTTGTTTCCTTTTCTCTTTGTGATCTTAAAAGAAGCCTTGAGTAGAAGCATACAAAACAATGTCAACGTTAGTCACTAAAAAGGGATATGTGTGGCCAAATATAATCCTTCTATATCTCATTATCCCTTCACTGATGATGCCCTTCTCTACGGTATTGCCTCCATGGAGGAGGCACAGATCATTAAGAACACCCTACAGGAATACATCCTCTCTCCAAGGCAAATCATCAACAAAGAAAAATCCAAAATTTTATTTTTTAACTCTAATAAATTGGCACAGAGAATAATTTCCTCCTTGCTCAATTTTTCTATTGAATGCCTCCCAAGAAAATATCTAGGAATACCTCTATTCTATGTATCTATTGGACCAAACTATGATTAGAAACCATTATCAAATATAAATCAAAATTATAAGCTTGCAAGGGGAGATGGCTAGCGTTGGACAAAAGAATAACTATGACTAAGGTGGTACTAGTTGTGATCACAATCTACATGTTATCTTGTCTAGAATTAATTGGAAACCCAACCAAGGATATCAATGAAACACTATGAAAATTCATGTGGGAAGGATCAAATGAGATTAAGGGGATTCTACTAGTTTCTTAGGATAAAGTGAAGGATAAAAAAAAACAATGCTACAGGAATTAGAGACATTCAAATTTAGAATATGAGGCTAGGTGCAAAGCTAATTTGGATAATGTACATGAGAGTCATAATAAAATTTAGTGCAAAATCCTCAAGAATGAATACCTTGATGAGGATATCACCAATTGTATTTTTACAGTCACAAACCTAGCCAATGGCTCTCACCTATAGAGCTTTTTGGTGATATTCAAATCAATAATAATGAAACATTTATCATGGAAGATTAACAGTGGCCAAATGACCTCATTTTGGAGGGATTCTTGGAATGGCTATATAGCTTTATCTAATGTACTAGGATTGGAAATATATATGGACATTGAATGGAAAATTTATTCAAAACTAAAGTAAGAGACTACATCTCTATAAAAATAGTGGCATCGAGATGGATTTTAAATGGAAATTTTTGAGGCATGCAATATACCTCAACACACCCTGAATATTAACTCCAATGAGTTAGAAAAAAAAATACTATTACTCTCATACCAAGAAGACGAGATCATATGGTGCAAGGATAAGTTTGGAAAATATTATGCCAAGCTTGGTTATGAAATCCAAAAGCATGTGGATAATTTCTTCCAATAGCATATACCACAATGTTGGGTGTCAATATATTTCCAAAGGTAGATTCTTTCATGTGGTATGCTTTACATAACCACATTTTGACCAAGGAGAGACTCCAAGCCATGGGATTTTGAGGCCCCTTTTGATGTCCACTCGAGCTATGAGTGAGGAGGAAATAGTTGACCACTTATTACTACACTACCCTCTTATTATGATATATTGGAATTGGGCCTTTCAAAAATTGGGTTGGCACAATGTTATTCCTCCTAAAATTTCATACCTTCTTTTCATTTGGACATCCCTCTTTAGAAACTCAATTTGGGTTAGTCTATGTTTTGTTGTGCCTATGATTCTTATCTAGAATATTTGGAAAGAGAAAGTATACCACCATTGAATCCATCATTAAAAAAATTGAAATGGTCATTTGTAAAAAATTGAACACTAGATGTTGCAAGATGGTTAAGTTTTTGTATTGTTGTTGTTGCTCCCAAGGGTCAAACCTTCACTAGAGCATTGTGATTGTAGGCATTGCACCTTTGTTGATCTAATGTGCTCAAAGGATTGCACCTCGGCCTTGATGTTGCTGAAATTCATTCCAAGAGACTCAATACTCCAAAAAAATATTCATTCATATGAATTTGTGTTCCATACCCTTGTTGGGTTGTTGTATTCATGGGCTTTGTGCCCCTACTGGGCTACTATTCTCATAGGTTTGGACTATTCATGCTAATACTGTACATTCATACTATGGATGAGGTCCCCCATTTGTGGCCTCACTTGATTTGATCCATGCTAAAAATCCTACATTCATCAATGAAAAAAAATAATGCTAGCAAGAATTGGCTGCTCCCTAGGCCTCCCTCATTTATCTTTGTATCTAAAATATCTAATACGACAAAGTGAAAATTTATAAAATAGGAGGCCCACACCAAAGGTAAATTGAAAAATAATTTTGATGGGGCCTCAAGAGGCAACCCCATATTTTCTAGAGAAAAATTGTTTAATAATAAGAGATGACACGAGGGAGCTCATATATGCTAGCTTAGTCAAACTACTAGATGTCACTAATAATGATGTTGAGTTCTTCACTTTGCAAGAAAGATTGAAAAAATGTTTCAGGACAAAATTCTCATCAATTGATATTTAAGCAGACTCACAAATTGTGATCCAAGAAATATCCTCCAAAAAAGCCACATGTTGTAAATTATTTATGTGGATTGAAAAAAATCCAATTGTACTTAGATTCCATCAACAATTTCAATATCACACATGTCTACAAAGAATCTAATAATTATGTTGATCTCTATTGTCCAATATTGGCATAGACCAGCCAAAAAATATCCTAACCTTATCAAGTCTAGATTCAATGTATATCATTACTTTGACTAGTTGTGTTCCTATAGATGTGTAAGAATTAGTATGCCTCATTAGCATCTTGGTATGATCCCTTGAAGAGCAGTGATCAAAGATGTTTAAAACTAAGATTGGTGTTAAAATATCCTCAAATTTGTAGAATGGGTGGAAGTAGGTGGTCTTGAGTGCACTTACAGGGATGCAAATGTTTCATCACAATTGAAACACCTCTTCAAAGTGAGAAACATTCATATGGAAGTGGTGATAATGGAAGTAATCGAAATCAATTGTCTCTCCAATGATCACATTCATGATCACATATTGGTGGGATATTTTATGGGCATTTGAGTTGATATGTCCAGTAGGAAATCTATTGTAAAATTGGTATTTGGTAATCTACTATAATATGCATGGGTCAAAAGTGCTCAAGCTTTCATCGCCAACTATGACAAAAACCACTCTCCATGATACTAGTGTGGTGTCCTAAATTGGAGAACCCTCAAGGAGAATATGAATCTACATAAACTCATAGAGTTGTATAAATAGGCCATCTCAAGAAAACCATGCCTCTCCAAGCATTTGTAGATGCAAATCTAAATCTCCTATCAAATTGGTAGTTTGAAAGATTGGAAAAGATTTGTAGAGGATTGTAAATTTTTATGTCATGTTAAGTCTCAAAATTCATATAACCCCAAAGGAGAATTTTTCAAAATCAATATAATGAGAGCTACCATCTTGGAAGCAACTTTCCAAAAAGAAAATTAAAACAAAATAAAATAAGATTAAAATGAATATTTTTGACAAATTAACCTTAGATGGATTATTATTCATTTTATTTAGTTATACTATAAATAGTTATATTTATTGGTATAATAGTGTTTTAAATTGATCTTGAATTAAAATTGATATTGTTGATTTTAATTTTATAGAATATTTTGAAAAAACATTAAAAAGAAATAAATTAAATAATATTTTATTAATTATTTTATTACTTATTTTATCATCAAAATTATTTTAAATATAAAATAATGAAAATAAAAGTGTGAAAGAAAACTATAAATAAAGGAGGAACAAAAAGATATAAAAAATAATTGCTAAGGAGATTATAAAAAGAGAATAGATAAATAATTAAATTAATTTTTGTAATTAAATTTTATAGTTTTAATTGATTAATAATTATTTTATAAAATTTTATATTATAAATAATTTTAAATAACAAAAAATTAGATTTATTTTAAAACTTTTATATGATTTTAGGTTATATATATGATTTTTTAAAATATAAGTAATATTATATAATATTATAATAATAAATAATATTAAATATCATATATTTTGTTATTAATATATAAAAACAATAGTTTGGGTATATATACAAGTAACATATTTTAGGTTTTATTTTGGAATCTACTCAATTTATGCTCCCAATGATCATAGGGAGAGGGCCTCTCTGTGGCAATGGTTTTCCAAACTACATGATATTCCTTGGATCTTGAGGGGTGACTTCAATATGGTTGAGCACCAAGAAGACAAGTGGGGTGGGGTGGATATGTCTTGGAAAGGCAATGAAAGACATTTCTGGTAGAGGCTAAAAAGTAAGCTTAATCTGATGGACCCATTGGAGATATGCAAAAAGGATTTCAAGGGGGTCTAGTTCACCTAGTGCAATGCACATAAGGGGGATAGGAGAATATATTGCAGGTTGGATAGGCTATATGTGAATAAGGATAACTTTGGATTTGTGCCAAATGTTGAAGGGTTAAAAATATGTGTCCATTCCTACATCATGTTTGATCACCATTCAATCAAAGCAAAAATCAGCTTGAACATTGGCAATCCCCAGGCCAAATAGAAGAGGATGGATTCATCCTTAATACCCACCTTTTGAAAGATAATGATTGTAAAGATGTCATCACATCCATAAGAGAAATCAATAGGTAGATGTTGAAAAGTGATAGTGCAATTGAGAGATGGAACAAAAACATTAAGGCTTGGAGAAAAATGTTTTAAATCATTGGTAAGAAGAAAGTTAAGGACAACAAGAGGGGGGAAAACAAACTCCAAGATTCCCCCCTAAGTGTGAAATCTAGAATTCAGGATAACACCACAAATGAAAGGTTAGGCGAAGAGCTTACCTTCACTAAAGATAAGCTTAGAAGGATCCAAAACTAAAAGATTCAAGGATTGAAGGTTAGGGAAAAGTTAAGTTGGTTAAATTGTGGAGATAAGGGTTCGAAGTTCTTTTTCAACTATATTAGAGAGAAGAATTTTAAGGAATAGATAAAAAAATTATGGGATAATGATCTAATGGTAACTTAATAGGAAGAAATTTAGGCTCATTTTCAAATGTATTTCAAGGATTTTTTCACATCTAAGAAAGGAGCTGATGGCAATTAAAAAGCCAGGGAGTTTATAAAAGGAGTCATCCCTAGGAAGATTTGGTGCAGTCCTAGCACCCTAGATTTAGTAGGTTCAAAATTAGCATTTTGGTTTTGATATTATTCCATGTAATAAGGTCCAGAAAGACCATTTCATGTCTCTTGGGGTCCAATTTGCGGTCTTGGTCGTTGGTTAGATTCTAGATGCAAAACTTGTAAAAAGTTGCACAAATATTGTTCGTTTTTGCAAAATGTTGTCAAATGTTGCAAAACATGGGATATGTAAGGACACAAGTGTGAATGAAGGAATTAGAACGGTTGTAGTTTGAAAATAAGTTGTAAATGGTTGGTACATGTTCAAATATCCTTGGGGAGGTTGAAACCAAGGTTGGTGGTTACATTTTTGAAGTGAAATCTATAAAAGACATCCTTGTTTATGCATTTTTGAACGTTAAATTACTGTTTTAGAGCTTGTTACAGCCTTGTACATTTGGTTCATGATATAAAACCAATTGGAGTCGATGGAACATTGAGTCTACTTTCTATTGGACTTTGTCCCATTTAATTTCATTTATATTTGAGTGTTTTAGAGCCAATTTACCCCAGACTGGTTGAAAACCCTAGGTTTAGTGCCTTAAAGGAAGAAAAATGAATATCTCACCATTCCACTAGTGGAACCTCATGAAAATTTTTGGAATGATTGTAAATAGGTTTTTTTTGGTTTATATAAATTTGAAGGTGTAGAGGAGTTGTGCAACACATGCTAAGTTGATGCTCCAACCTAATTTCCTCATGTATTAGGCATTGAAGTTGCATAGGACTTAGGGTTTGGGCAAAAGCTCTTGGGAAGTTGTTTCTAGTGATTGGGATGGATTTTGTAGACCCCATAAGGCATGTTGGAGTTATTGGTGTGAATATTTAAGGTATGGAGATTGAAAAACTCATTTCTACCTAGTTGTTCAAGCCTAATTAGGCCTAGTGCAAAACGGGTCAATAAAAAATAGACCCTTGTGTTACAAAATAACCCCATCAAATTTTTGGATATGTAGTTAAAGGCCAAAAAGGGTATTCAAAAATTATTTTATAGTTTGGATATGAGTTTTTCATAGGTAGTTATGATAGAAAAACCAATTAGGAAGGGTTACTAGGAGATTGAGGCCTAGAGGCAAAAAACTCACCATTTAATGCTTGAGACCTTGAAAGTTTGCTTCATTGGAGTTGGTGCAAGATTCTATATCCTTTCTATACATCAAGATTGTAGAGGAAGATTCTAATCAATTAGCAAAAAATATTAGAAAGGGGGAGATTAAGAAGGTCATTCTTTCCATGAACAATGACAAATCACTTAGTAGAGATGATATACCTATGGAGTTTTATAAAAAAATCTTGGACTGGGTGTGTTATGACCTGTTAGAGGTTTATAATGAGGCTTTGAATGAAGGATCCCTAGGGAGAAACATTAACAAAGGACTTATCAAGCTTCTACCAAAAGGGGGTGATAAGTCACTTATTGAAAATTGGAGGCCTATAACCCTCTTGAATGTGTCTTATAAGATTCTAGAAAAGGTGATGGTGCTAAGATTGGTCAATATCCTCCCCAAATTCATTAACAACACCAAAAATGGCTTCATCAAGGGTAGATACATTCTAGAAAACCTAATCACAAGTTGGGAAGCCATGGAGTGGGCCAGGTATTCTAACTAAAATGTTGTAATGATGCTTTTGGACTTTGAAAAGGCCTATGATAGGGTTGAGTGGCCCTTATTGAGGAAAAAACTTGAGGATTTTGGCTTCCCATTAAATTTCTACAGCATGGTTGAAACCCTCCTAAAGGATGCAATTTTCTAGGTGGAGGTTAATAACTCAATCTAAGAAGAGACTAATTTAGAAAGATCAATCAAACAAGGTTGTCCGCTTGCCCCAACACTATTTTTATTTGATTTTGATGCTTTGCACTACTTTATCAAGGATGAAATCCTCTCTCGTTGGGTAAGGAGCATCAAGCTCCCTGACAAGAATGAATTAATCAATATATAGTTTGCATATGACACTACAATCTTCCCCGAGCTAGAGGAAAATAATTTGGAAACTCTGATGAGCAAGTTAGACCTTTTTTGTAAAGCATCTAGGGAAAAGATCTCCATTGCTAATTCCAGTATTCTTGGCTAGAATGAGACACCCCTAGGATAGATAAGTAAATATGAATTTTAGTGGGGTGGGGACCTAGCAAGCGAGTAAGATAACTAGGGATCCCCTTCACTGTCAGCCCTAACCTAAAAGAGATGTGGATATGGATAAGAAGTAAAATTGAAAAGAAGATTGAGGGATAGAATAGGCAATATCTATCCTTGGCGGGTAGGTTCCAAGTCTGCCAAAAGATCCTCTCCTCCTACAGTGTCTACTTTGCCTCAGTTTGGGTTTTCAACAGTTATCAGGTAAATGAAATTCAAAAAAGAATTATGAGTTTTCTCTGGTCAGATGACAAAGGGAAAAAAAAAACATGCAATTAAATGGGATTCGTGTTGTTTAGATAAAAATCATGGTGGTCTAGGCCTAAAGGACCTAAGGTTGCAGGGTATTGCACTTGCAATGAAATGGGTTGCAAGGGCGATGGAAGGGAATGAGCCGTGGAAAATTATAATAAGGAATAACATTCAACTGGTTGTGACCAGGCAAGTAAAATCATGGAAAGACCTACCTAGTTATATGATATTCTCTTAAGTAACTTTCCCATGTCCCCAGTCGGTTTCATAGTATTCAAGAGTTTTTGGAAATATTGGGAGGTAATCAAGTCTAGATTCTCTTGCAATGTTAAAAATATCTTCTTAAAAGATGGTAGCAAGTTTTGTCATTCTTGTAGCTCTCGTTGGTGGAACTTGATGCACAATAGTAAACCATTGGCCCTGCTGCAAGGATGTTCTACCAGGAAGTGGAATATGGTGGGCATCAAAACCTTTAATAATATCATTAGTAAAAGTCTGGTTAAGAATTGGGATAACTTGGTTGCTGTAACATCCTACCACAGAACCCTAGAGGACAACACAAAACAAGACTTAATAATGAAACATTTTTAAAAAAATGAAATAACAGAGATATGTAAAACTTAACATAACATATAAACTAAACTAAGTCATCTAAGGTTCCATGAGTGCATTACTAACACAACTAATAATAAAAACTAAACATTGATCATAATTTAACAAACAATCAAAAGTTCATTTTAATCCATCACATTAAATGATTTAACAACATGCATTTTCATAACATATCATCAAATAACTAATCATTAAAGATCGTATATATAGAACTAACAAGTACATATACAAATTCCAATACATGGGAGTACATCACAACTCATTACATCATTATATTGGTACAAGATTACGTCAATGCTTCCCATAATACACGAGAAGAATACATCAAGATTACATTACATGATACATATGAGATAATTTCAATACATAACAAAGCAACTATCTCCTTGAACTGGTACAAAATTTAATATTTTGCTACATAAGGTACATCCTCCACGCTCATGAATAATAGCAAGGGAGACCCAATGGAGGAAAAAGAATAATCCACCCGACCATGTGGAACCCTAAGGTCCACCCCCCATGCTAGGAGATAACAATATGGTCCCACTACATCAAACAGTCAAGAAGATAGAAGGCTAACACAAAAGTACTAAACATGGATCCAACATAATAGAGTACAACATGACATAAAAAAAAAGACACCACTTCCAAAGGCACACACACAACAAAGGGGAACACATGACTAGGGAATGCTAGATTGCAATAGGGAAGAGTGACATCGCATGGTCCTAGCATGGGTTATCCTGAAAGTCTCTCACTAGACGCTGGCCCCCATCTATGATGATCCTGATAGTCTCTTACTAGACGTCGGCCCCATAGGGTGACATATGTGGCCCCAAATTTCCTTTTGTGAGGACAAGGAAGTTGATCTTGCCAACCAGGCCTTCTCAACCCATCCTTAGCCTAAACGAGCACTACAGGCATGGGTGAGGCATCCAATTATTTTAATTAGTGTGAAGTCTACCTAACCCCTTAATTAATTATTTAGGTTATCACTATGTTAAGGAACTCCCACATGGGTTATCCTGGATGCCACTTTGGGCTCTGACCCCCATTGAGAGTCACTCTCCCTACTAGCAACTAAAAGGACCAACACATCAAACAGGGTAAAGACATCTTGCAAAAATTACAAAACCACTTGAACACACACATAGAGCGAGGCATGGACCATCTCGCACACAAATCCCAACCATAACAGTGAGTAAGCAGTGCAAGGCTAAAGACTCTCATGTACACAATTCAAATATAAAATCAACTATTTCCAAAATGATACAATCATGAATCCCATACTCAAGCTAATCCCCTTAGCCTTTGGAAGGCTCCCAATAACCCATTAACATGAATGACTTCTACTTTTAGACAGTTACCAAAACCACCTCAATCCCAAAATCAACACAATAATTCAACATGAACAATTAATCAAAACAACCATGAAATACTCCATATAAGACATTTTTTCCACAATTCAGATTACTCAATAACTTAGCCAAAAATTCACTTAGTGATTCATTTACCATAATAATAATTATTCTAATATTACTAACTCAAGAATAATTTGATAAATTTACATGCAAAATAAAAAAATATTGAACTCGAAATAATAATTTAAGAATGTATCTATTTTCATAATTATATTTGTAATTCTTATTTAATTCTTATTTAATTAATCCTTTATTTACTCTTATAAATCAACACATAAAAATAATCATGTGAATAACAAATACTATATATGAGGAGAGAGTGAATAATATAATATTATTTCCTTTCTTTTCACAAACTAAAATACTTTATCGCACCATGCATCATTTATGAATTGAGTGCATGACTATATAATATTTACTTATTATATTAATTGTATACCTATAAATAATTTTCCTATACCCACTAAGTAATTTTACTATACTTACTAACACCTATTGATTTCACATATTGCACCACTTCCAATTTAATATTCACTATCTTCTATAAACTATAGTATATGTATATTCAATTGTATACCAAAATACCATTGCTATTTTCTAGACAAATTATCCAAATGCAATATATCATGATTGGTGAAGAAATGGAAACATAACAAGGTGATTGACTGTTTTATAAAATGGCTCAAGAAAAATTGACCATGATTGTAAATATTACAAAATGCACACATAAAGATATTTATAACTAACTTGCAGCATTAACCACATTTTAATTATACAATGTGCTACATATGTCTATAATATCCGCTATAATAGTGAAAATGACGCGAAGACAAGCATGCGTTAGAGAGCACAAACTGAGAGTGGACTAGAAAGGACACAAACTACCATAAGAACACAATGGAATAGCCAATATATCAACAGTACGCTTACACAGGATTTTAAGCATAAAGATTAAAATGTTTCCATAATCTCACTGGTATAACCTACTCCAAGGTCTGGAGGTGAATAACAAATATCACCATAGTTTACAAACGCATAACATTGCTTTCCTGAGCAGCCAGAGGCCGCGGCTTATACACCTTCAAAACTAGAATAAAGATCCTTAAATTAAAATGAGTAAGGATGGAGAGTTTGAACCGCTATCAAAGGGATGCTAGAATTCTTGGTTGATGCAGATCCTAAATTAATTATTGTGCAAGTGACGAAACAAACACTCACATGGTTCTAACTGAAGACTAAAATTTATAAAACGACTGAGTAATTATATATTATTTCAACTTTTAATATGATATATATAAATTTATATGCATTTATATATAAAGATCGAATGCCAAACTAAAGTATATTCATCAAATGAAGCAAATTGCATAATATCAAATACCAATATATTGTATTCACATCAAATATCAATTATAACATATTTTCATCGAACACCCAAGGCAAAGCATCGAACACCAAACAAGGGGTATACATCGAATTACATACACACAGGAGATTCAGCAAAGATCAAATATAATGAACAACCATCACATCGAATTCCAAACAAATTAAACCTCCATTGAACTCAATAAAAAGGAAACACATCAAACTCCTAACATATGTGATTTCCATCGAACACCAACAAAGTTGAATCTATCAAATTCCTATCGCTCATAATTCCCATGGAACTGTAGACTCCAAACAATTATCGAATGCTTATAAAAAAATGAGATCGCAGTCTATAATAAGTCAATTCGCTAACTGCAGATCCTATGTCGATCATAAAGCGTTTCATAAATGCTGTCCACAAATGAAAATCCATAAAAGCATAACAAAGAGGATTTTGTCAAACATAATAGTTGCAAGTGCGTTGATATACATGTATGAAACTGAGGAAGCATAGACCAAGCATGCACACTGTTTGACAAAATGCTACAAGATATGCACAAATGTATTTGTTGAAAAGGATTTAGAAACTTTCAAGAAAATGCCATCGGCAGGGGAAAATTGGATGCCATCTTATGGAACTACAAAATATGCACAAAAGATTTTGCAAGGGAACTCTCAAAATCCTTGATTAAATGAAACACTCAAGGACGCATCCTAACATTGGAAGCTTTCTTACATATACAGTCGATTATTAGGTGATCATGGTTGACCTTCAGGCCCACGCTAGCTATCTTGGAAACACTCTAACCTTAACACTATGGATCACTTATGATTATAGGCTGAGTATTTCCAACGACACTTCTTTCTTTTGTTTTGTTGGTTCCTAAAAATGTTGCGATATATGCCTTTCTCAAACCAACTATGTAGAAGTGGCCAGGTTCGGTGAGTTTCAAAAGTAAGGAGATTGCTAAAAAATGGACGAATTAAAAAGATACCACAAGCTCACAGATGAGGAAGGAGATATTGATTAGTATTAAGAAACTTTCAAGCAAATGTAAATGGTAGGAAACACTAAACGTATCCATATATTGACTATCATGGGCATCAAAAATTATTTCAATGTATGATATAACGAAGGAGAAGCATTCATCTAATATTCAGTGTCTTAAAATTCATGCATTCTTTGCATGCATTATGCGGTTTCCCAGACATTCCACACAAGAAATGGTTGAAGGATTTGCACTAATGAAATTTCATGGAAGAAGGTTTTTTAAGCAGAATATAATTCAAGTTATCTATTTATGCTTGCATGCATGCTCGAAAGTTAATCAAATTTTTAGAAGATAGGAGTGTAATGCAACTACCCAGATAATCAAGCATTAAGATTAGAGTCTTAGACCAGAATTCCCAAACAATCAATGTATTAAAAATTTATAGCTCACATTCGAAGAGGATTGAGACATAGGAAATACCCGTTTCGATCATAAGATTGAATGCTTTTGTCGATTCCAAGGGAATGCAGTGGCGTTCCTGCTACGAGGTATGTTACTCACGTCCAGACTTGGATTTCCCCTCTCGGCTACCATTGGTCTAACCTCCTTATCCTCCCTATCGTTACAACAAGGTAATATTTTTACTACCCGACTGAGTGTCAACACCAGAATCTGAATGGAACCCCCAAAACCATAATCAACAGTATAAGAACTTCACAGACCAATTCCCCCAAAATTCACAGCTTAAGAAATTATTTTTACGGACAACATTTTTCTTTTTTCCCTGGATACCAAGAATCCATCCTCAAATCTCACAAAAGGATGATTATTTATACAAGGAGACTGTTTGATTTTCCAGAGAAAATATGTAAAGATTCCATGCAAAATTTTCTTTCTTTAGTAAATACTATTTTTTAAATAACTGTTTGAAGTTGCATGTTGCTGCATGTAAAAACTTTTCATTTATTAGCATTGAATTTATAACCCGAAATAATATTCTATTCATTTTTCAATTTATTATCATTTATTAATTCCACTATAATTTTTCTATTTATTCATTATCATCTTTCATTTTAATATTTTATTACATTTTTAATTTATTATCAACTATAACTATTAATAAATTTATTTATATTTGATTACCAAACTACTTGTTTCTTAATAATTTAATTCAATGAATCAATTAATCAAGAACAACATTTTACAAACAACTTAAACTAAACAACCCAAAACAATATTTATCAACCATCATGAAAGAGTGAATCATGAAGGAGCATTACAGTTGTTGACTATAGCTTACCAACTACCAGATTTAGAACCTACAACACCCTGGCTGAAGCCTGCAAAGAAGCACATCTTCCCTCCAATTTTGATCTAATTGTTAACCCAACTAGTGACTTTGTTTGGAAGGATGGTACCAAGCTAAGGGATCTCAAAGCCAAGAAAATTTATAAAGAAATTATCAGTGTTAACACTATGATTGAACATGCTAATCAGTGTTGGGGAACTGAGTTCCCAAATGTTGTGTGGTTTAAAATCTTTGATTCCATTTGGAAAAACATCAAAGAATCTAAAAAAGCCTGTTTTAGATGGCTTGTCTTGTTGCATAAATTACCTTATAAATTTAATCATGTGGATGTTGATATTTTTTTGCATGTGCCTGCGATACCAGAAACTATGAAGCATATTATGTATGATTGCATGTTTGCTAAGGAGATCTAGAAAATATTTTGTAATGATCTTATGATATGGGTTAAGAATGATAGATTAGAATATAATCATGTTTTATTCAATACCAGGAAGCTTAACAAAGATTTTCAATTATTTTGGATTAACTTTTCTACTGAAATCTTATGGTTTATGTGGAAGGAAAGAAATGCAGATAAGTTTCAAGGTTGTAAGAGGGTACTCACTGAGTCTTCAAAGAGACTCATTGCTGGAAATATTATTGTGCAGGTCATCCTTCACTTGGAGCTCTTTATGGAGAAATTTCTAAGGTTGTTCAGGGAAGTTGCGATGACTGTATTCAAGGAAGAAGTTAAGTGATGGGAAGCTCTTTATGGAGAAATTTCTAAGGTTGTTCAGGGAAGTTGTGATGACTGTATTCAAGGAAGAAGTTAAGTGTGGACATGCCCATCATTGCAATCAAGAAGAAGCATATGCCTTCCTAAGAGTGTTGAACAAGTTTCAACGGATCTTCAACAATGCAGGCAGGAAAAGGGAGCCTCAAGCACCAGATCCGCAGGGTGAAGAAGTTTCCACCTCAACTGTAGAGGATGTAACATCCAATGTCCAACCAACAAACATGGATACTGATGATGTTGAAGAGGGCAGCGGGCATGAAAATAGCTGAAGTTGGTTCAAAATCCATAGCTTAGTATACATATATTTATATTCTAATGTATATAAATACCTCATTTTGTAATATAGTGTAAAAATCAACATTATAGGGAAAAATAGCTATAGGATTATTTTCTTTTTGAAGCTCTCTTTCTTACCGAACTAAAGTAAAAGCTCATGGACTAGTCTCTACTTGAATAGATCTGTAATAGTTTTTTGATCTTCTATATCTAATACAAAAATAGTTGACATCTTATATTCACTACATATCTAGGTTTTCTCTATTACAATAGTGAATTTTGTCAAAGTTAAATTTCGATTACAAATTACAAATATGTGAAGTAGATATGATGGACTTGAAAGTATATTTCTAGTCGGCAACAATGTTATTGTAACCTTTTATATTATTATATAAATTTAATTAGTCCGCTTATAACCGTTTATTTAAAAATATATATATAAAAACAATAGTTTTGGTATATATATATAAAAGTAACAATTTTTAGGTTTAGAAAATAAAAAAGAAATGTATACGAATATATGTATAATATAAAATTATATATATTTAGGATTAGAAAATAAAAGGAGTATATAATAATTAGTTAAATATTTTTTTATAGATGTTAATTATTTTTCTATGTTTAATTTTAAGTTCTAAAAATTTAATAGATTAAATTAGAGTATTTATTTTTTATTTTTTTTTGTTTTGAGTTTTAAAAATGTTATAGAATAGAATGTTTTTAAAGTGTTATATCATATCTATGGAATATAATTAGTCAAATAATTTTTACTTTAATTATTATTTTTAATTATAACGTTATATATCAAATTTAAATATTTTTTAAATAAATAAGTAATTTTTAAAAATAATTTTACTAGTGTAATGTAATTATTACTTTTTTTTATTTCATCATAAAATTAGTTGTGAGTATTTACATGTCTTGTTGATATAGTCTAGTAAACATTAAACAATCTTTGAAACTAAAATCTTTCATGGTTTTTGATATTAATGGTGCCTCTTATTCACATTTATGGGTAATATCATTGTGCTTTGAACTATTGCATCTATCATCAAACATAGTTGCAACAAGGTCTATGAAAAATTGTCCCTATAAATCATTAGAGAGTAATAAAGAATCATCTTGATATTAAATCTAAGGAATGATAAATCTTCCTTGGATATCTAACATTAGTCAAACATAAATAAATTATTATATTTTTTTTATATTTTATCAAGATAGAAAATCTAAGAAAATTTTCATCGAAGGACATTTTAAAAAACAAACTATTAATAATTTAGTTACTATTGAAATTTCAACAAAAACACTACTTAATTAGAAGTATAATATAATAAAAAATCTTAGTAAAAGTGACTAAGTATTCAATTATGAATACAATTACAATTTTTAATAGTGAACAAGTCTTAGCCAATGTGACTTAGTACTTAATGAGTTAATGATTTCCTTCATGGGTAGGAGCCATAGAGGAATTATCTAGGAAAAAAGATCCTAATAAAAGTTACTTACCCACATTACATAATTCACATCAAATATAGAGTAGAAAATAGAACTACATATATATATTATACCTTGGCCTCATTTAGAAGCATATATATAGAAAATCTGGGCAATGAAGGATGTTCCTAGTACTCTGATTTTTGGGGTATGATTAAGAATATTCCAAAAATTGGATATATCGACCTTTTTTTGAACGCTTATGAAAATTAAGTAAATAACTAAAAAAATCACTTAAGAAAGAAGAAAATTGAAAACACTTAAGTAAACCCCAAACTCAATCTAAAGATAAATAAATCCACTATATACTCAAAAGAATCTAATGGATGGGTTTTCTTGACTATTTGAGGCTTTAGGCTAACTTTTGAGGTGGACTCAAGTCTTTATTTATATATCCCTAAATGATGGTGACCTCAAAGCACTTCCATTAGGGAAATATAGTCTTTCAAGAGAGACTCAAGGTAGTGGATGTCATGTGAGTCTAATTCTCTAGCCAAAACATTACCTATCTTGTTTAGATAAATGGTTATCCCATATGGATGGATGCATATATCATATGGATGGATGTCTATCTCATTTAGATGGATTTTTGTTTTATATGGATAAAAAATACTTGAGTATATAGTTGAATGAACACATAAGAACTTAATAAATGGTAAAAAAAATTAATAAATAAAAAATGGGTGAAATTTTTGAGGTATAACCTTAGGATTGTTACAATATGATTGTTACAATATGAGCTTGAATTACAAATTGTATTGTCTAAATATCCACTTGAATATCAAATTTATGCAACCATAAAGGAACAATATCCATTTGAGACTAAAAATCCCACAAGAAATAAAGGAGGGAATAAAAAATTACAAAGAATTTGACATGCTATAACACATAACACATACAATTCATAAAGACCCACTTGAGTATCATTTTTTGCATATAATAATTCACATGGGCACATAAAATAAGCAAATATTTTCTTGGACATCAATTTTCCATATGGAGGGAAAAAAATCACTTATCTATTCAAGGTTCACCAAACTATTGAGATTTTATAATGCACAAAAAGAAAGATATGAAAACTATGCAATTTTTAAAAATATGATTAAGCATCAAGTTTTAGTAGAGCTAGAAAGAATAAATGTTCAGAAATATAGATTGATATTAGCTTATGTGAGTATTTCACTTAAGTCAAATTATTCATGAAAATTTGATGAGAATAAAATCCAAAAACTTTTCTTAAAAGTCATTGAAAAGGGCTTGATTTATTGTCATATGGATATTAAAAGGGGTCGACCATATAAATAACATGACACATATACACATAAATAATGGGTATGGTCTGCAGGTTCAATGGTCTATGGCCATCCCTTCCAGACCTCCATGCTTGGGTGCAGGCTTCTTGGAAACCTTTGGTTGTTGGGGAAATCGAGCTCTACCCTAGTGCTAGGGGCTTCTTTATTGCAAATTTTGGCTCACCTTGTGAGCGAAGCTGTGTTTTGGATAGAGGATGGATGTGGGGCATTCATTCCTTGTCCATTAGGCCTTGGGCTAGCTCTTTCAACCCCCTTACGGAACCGTTGAATACCAGACCTATTTGGGTCCGGTTGCCTAACCTTCCTCTCCAGTTTTGGGAGGAATCTTGCTTCGAAGGCCATCGGCAATACCATTGGCCCTTTTTTGTTGGTGGATTCTACAACTAGGGAGTTAGGACACACCACAGTCACTCGAATGCTTGTTGATCTGGATATCTCTAAACCCCTCCATGGGGATGTGGTTTTGCTGGTGGAGGACAGACCTTGGAAGCAGCTCTTAGACTATGAGGGCCTCCCCTTTTGGTGTAGGAGATGCTTTTCGATGGGTCACTTGGCCTCTGCTTGCCCTCATACCCGACGCAAGGGCGCTACCACTTGGTGCACTGATGCTCTCCTTGATCACCTCACGGTGGGTCCTTCTTCGGTGGTTTCTGCTCATGTGGACCGTTTTGCTGACACTGCTGTGCCAGACCCATCTGCTGACCCTTCTAGGCTTGTCCCTACTCTTGCTGTCGTTGCTCTGTCCGACCTTGCACCTGCTGATGGTGCCCTGTTTGACCCTGTTTTCCCTTTGTTGGGTACCTCTCTTGAGCTGCTTGTTGATCCGTTCTCAGCTGCCTTGTCACCATTGCCCTCACTGCTCGATGGTCCTGTGGTGGTTGAGGTGGAGTCAATCCTCTCACCGTTCTCCTCGTTACCTGTTTTTGAGCCTCCTTGGTCGGTTGTTCTTCGGAAGAAGAAGTCTGTGTCTGCTTCTAGGTCTCGGGCTCGTGGAGCCAGCTCTGAACCCTCTATTTTAGGGGTTGCTTAATCTCTTTGGTTTTCCACAGCTGTCTATCAACTGTCTCTGGTAATTCCTATAGTTCAATCTCTGTTTTGAACTATGCTTTTCTTTGGCCCCTTGGGCTCGTTGTGAAGGGTACAACACCCTGTAAATGTTGCTTATCTTTTCAAAAACATGACACATATACCTAAATAATTTATAGATCATTTTTATAAGCTTTCAAAAGGAACCGGCTAATAAAGTCAAAGAATTTGTGAAAAGATAATTGAATTTTTTTTAAAGTATCTTTTGAAGTCAAGGAAAAGGACATTTTTTACACAAGGAAAAAATATGGTAAAGAGTTAAAGATTTAGTTAAAAGAACATATGAAAATACATCAAATATTAAAGTGAAATCACACAAGAAAAATATTTTACCTACCTTTATTATATTCCCATGTAGATATTTAAGAAGGTAACCAATAATTATAAATTTCAATTTATCTCCTAAAGAAAGTGTTAAAAAAGGGGAGATCAATTGTAAGAATATAAGATGCACGTGAAAGGCCTATATGCAAGTTCCAAACTATATTTACATGAAAAAATTTAAAAGATTTGACTTATTTTAATGATTCTTGCATTTCCATGTGGATATTAAATGATTGATTTTTATGATCAATAAATCTAAATATGTTGGAAATAAAGGATCTCATAGGTATTTTATTTAATTCCATGCAAAAAATCAATCTTTTACTTCCATTTTCATATTTCAAACATATTTAAATATTCAAATAAGGTAAAATATCATTATTCTCATGGGAATTTGACCCCCAACTACACATTTCATCATTTGAAGTTCCAATGATTGTTTTAAAACATGAATAATCATTTTTAATTGTCAAAAGCTTTAAAAATATTACAAAATATAAATAAGAAGTAAATTCAATTTTTTATTTCTAGATTTATCTTAAAAAATATGTGATATTTGATAAGTTTAATTTCTTTCTTTTGTAGGTAATGTTAAATTCCAATATGTTGGAGCTCCTAGTTGTAAATCTAGTACAACCTATCAATTTGTATAGCCTATCCAAGAAGGGGATATCCTAGGAACTAGAATATACATTTTTAAATAGAAAATACAATTTGAAATTTAGACCATTGATCCAAGTCAAATCTCATCCATTGATTTGTAACTAATTTCTGAGTGTCTATGTCTATAAAAGGCCATGAAATTGATCATGTTGAGGAGAAGAAAATTATCAATAATTAGGGGATTTGGTAAAATAAATTTTATTACTAAATTCACTCTGTGGTTTTTTCTCAATAGAATATTTTTATTTGTAACTACTATAAATTAGCATGTACATATGTATATTTGGAAAGGTTAAGGATATTCCAAAAATGACATATACCAACCTATGCTTAACACTTAAGAAACTTAAGTAGATAATTTAAAAAATCACTTAAGAAAGAAGAGAACTAAAAACACTTAAGTGAACCCCAAATTAAATTTCAAAAAATAAATTTATTATATACTCAAAAGAATCCTTGATGGATGAATTTGTTGGACTCCTCAAGGATTTAAGCCAAATTTCAAGGTGGGACTCAAAACTTTATTTATATATCCTTGAATGACAGCGACCTTAGTACACTTCCATTGAGGAAATATAATCATTCAAGAGACACTCAATATAGTGGATGCCACATGAGCCCAAGTCTTTATCCAAACCATTGTATATCCTATCTAGATAGATGTATGTCCCATATAGACATGTTCTTATCATATATGGATGAATACCTATCTCATTTGAATGGATGCATATCCCATATGAATAGAAGATACCTAAGTATATAGTTGAATGAACATAAAATAACTTAATAATTGGTTAAAAAACCTAATAAAGAAAAAATGGGTAAAATTTTTGAGGTACAACTTGAGGGTTGTTACAATATAAGCTTGAACTGCAAATTGCATTGTCTAAAAATCCACTTGAAAATCAAATTTATGTAACCATAAAGGAATAATATCCACTTGAGACTTGAAATGTCAAAAGAAATAAATAAGAGATTAAAATATCACAAAGAATATATTCACAAGAATTTGATTTTCTATGACACATAAACACATACGGTTCATAAAGGTCCACTGGAGTATCAATTTTTCACATATTATCATTCTCATGGGCACATAACATATACAAATTCCCACTTGGACAAAAGAAACTCCACAGAAAGGATGGAAAAAATGATTATATAGTCAAGGTTCTCTTGACTATCAATATTTTTCAATGCACAAAAGGAAAGACATGAAAACTATACAATTTGTTAAAATATGATTGAGAATCAAGTTTTTGTGGAGATACAAAGAATAAATGTTTGAAAATAACATTGATATTAGCTTATGCGAACATTTTTCTTAATTCAAATTATTCATGAAAAATCGATGAAAATAAAATCCAAAAACTTGAAGTCTTAAAAGTCATTGAAAAGGGCTTGTTTTATTCCCATATGGATATTGCTGATGCCAAAAATTTGAAAGGTAACAACATTTATGGGAAACTCAGTTAAAGGGAGGACCTATTGCACTAAACTGAGTGACCTCCGAGATTTTAAATAAGCCAACTTCTTTTGTAATTGGGGGGGTCAGAAAGGGTAGAAGGAAACAAATGTAAAATTAAATCTAATATAAGGCGATGCGCCAAGAAGTAAATATGAGCATGATAAACCTATCTGTTAGATATGATTTAAGGGCCATTCAACAATCTTCTATGTCCTAGAATCACAGAAATCAAAATGGAAACCTAAATAAATCAATCAATGACATAAAATAACTTCCATACATATACTAAAGAGAAGAGTCCAATCCATGGTCTAAATAAGTAAGCCTATATTGAAATTATAGAAGTTTGCGAACAAATTACTCAATACAAAGATGACACAGTATAAATTTTTATCTAATAGTTCAAGAAATAGAGAGGCCAAACAATGAAACAGTTTGTGAATCTTATGCAATAATCTAAAACAATACAGAGGCCTAGTGTCTTTCCACAATTTTTTTTGTAAATTCTAATTTTCCTAGGAAATTGAGCCACTGATTGAAATCTTGCTATCCTTTCGCATGCTTTGGCAATTGATATCCTAAAAGGAATAATTAAGCCAAATATGTAATGCATACTTAGAAAATATTTGCATTCAACCTTTGAGCTTGAAATTTTCTACAACATGACACTTCAACATTCGTTCATATGAGTGATTGCTTGGGACTGTCGGCAACTTGCGTTAATTAATTACCACTCCTTAATCTTGCACACAACAATTTGTACCTGTAGACGTAACTAGGTGGGAACTTTGAGCTGGCCTCTGGTGGGATTTTCGAGTTAACACTCGATTAGCATCATGCTTATGGCATGAAGCTACCTTGAATATTTCTATAAATAGGCCCTAATACAGTAGTGAAATCACACTTAGCGATTTAGGAAATTGGTATAAAATGATTAGCTAGGATTATCGTTAGGCAATTGAGTAGAGTTTGTGTTTGCATAGAGCTAGGCTTAGGTAGCTGAGAAGAATATAGTACCATGAACACTCCAATTAGGCTAGTCTATAATAAGTCCCAAACAAATTTTTTAGGTGAGATTTCAAATAGGCGCCTCAAGCGTATGACCAAAATAAGCATTCTCTGGTGATCATAGCCATGAAATGGGTTTTGGGGAGAGACTATATTGAATACAAAGACAAGTATAGAGTCAACACAGACATCTGCTCTCACTTCGTTGCTTCTTTGCTTAACATCCAAGTCCCCAAATCTATGATCCTATGTCTGACACTACAAATTTTCCTGAAGAAATACCTCGGTGGCCTTGGAGAGGCGGTGACCAATGCAATTTATGGCTTGGGCCTTCCTGTTGCAAGTGACATGCCAAAGTATATTGAAGAGGATGTCATGGTACCATGAGTGTCATTTCTAAGCGAGTTCCAACTTCTTTTGCAAACTGAGCACCATGAGAAGGCCACCCGTGCATGTCACTTCCTGTTGCACTGCTACAATGTGGTGTTATTTTACG
This sequence comes from Sequoiadendron giganteum, assembly GCA_007115665.2. Taxonomy (NCBI): domain Eukaryota; kingdom Viridiplantae; phylum Streptophyta; class Pinopsida; order Cupressales; family Cupressaceae; genus Sequoiadendron; species Sequoiadendron giganteum. Next base: position 178,512,866 of record CM021110.1, on the reverse strand, counting down.
ATGTGGATTGGTACATGGATTTCAGGAACCTTGTGTTCCCTCTATCACCTGTTCTTGATGTTGTGAATGATGCTACGGATCCTGGCCCTATTGCTACTGATGTCAAGTCTCTTGTTGCAGATGATAATGCTCTTGCTCCAAACAATTAAAGTTTCAAACGCTTTTTTTCCCTTTTTGTATATATATGCCTAGAAAAGGCTTTCTCGTACATATATATGAAGAAGTTGCATAAATATATAGATTTACTTTTGAATGTATGGCCTCAGAGCCATTTTGAACATGTATTTATCAAAGCATATATATAACGAATATAATTGCTTGCTAAACTTCCTACCTCAACTTCATGTGTTTCTGCAATATGGGTTAATTTTAGTTCTTCGCACATGAGTTCATTTTTCAACATCATGGGTAGAATTTTCTTTTCTCTTCTCTTTGCAATAATGGGTCCTATGAATTTCCCTACATCCTATATGTGGATTTTATTGAAAGACCGACCGACAAAACACGAAGGGAAATAATTACAATATTCACATATTTACATTGGCGGAATAATTGAAGCTTAATTAAACAATTTTAGGTGAATTTCGTTAACCGAAATACCCAACGCTTCCGGTTCCATGTTCTCCAATTCAAATACATTGTGTTGTTTGCACTAAATTATTTTGAAAGGGCCTTCCCATAGGTTGCCAAATTTTCCATGATGGCCAGGCTTTTCGACCCTTTCATTGAATTTCAATACCAAGTCCCCGCACTTTAGACCTTGGTTCGAGGATTTCTTGTCAGTTGTACATGGCTATCAGGGCCTTTTCGCTTTTTCTTGCACTTCTAGCAATTTGGCCAACCAAACCTCCATGGCTCCATTTTCTTCAATTTCCAGGGACTTGAGCAACTGTAATGCAGGTATCTCAAGCGAGATAGGCAATAGCGCTTCCTTTTCGTACACTAGCTCATACAGTGAAGTTTTTAGGGCTTGCTTGGAAGTTATGCGGTCTACCCAAAGCACTGTTTGAAGGTTCTTGTGCCAATCCTTCTCATGATCTGACCCAATCCTTTTAATGAGTTAGAATAATTTTTTGTTAGCCGACTCGGCCAGGTTGTTCCCCTATGGGTAGTAGTTAGATGATGTTTTCAAGAATATGCCATGCACGAGTGCGAATTGACATACCTTAGAGCCTAGGAAAGCTTTGGTGTTGTCTGAAATGATAGTCTTCAGCGGGTCGAATCTCATTACTAGCCCCTCGAGAAAGTCCACAATCTCTGCCTCTATTGCATTCCTCAAGGGCATGGCTTCAGTCCATCTCGTGAAGTAGTCTGTGGTTGTTAGGATCCATTTATGTCCAGTGATGGAGACAGGATTGATCATTCCAATGAAATCTAGTCCCCATTGCACAAATGGCTCATTTGCTACTATCGGATTGAGAGGCATTACGGATTTTTTTCTTCTTCATGCAAAGAATTGGCATTCTTTGTAGTTTTTTAATAAATCGTATGAGTCATTGAATAGCTTAGGCCAAAAGTACCCAACGCACAGGATTTTAATGGTGGTGGTCTTTGTAGAGAAGTTTTCATCTGCAAGACTGTTGTGGAAGGTATCAAGAATTCTCTTCACTTGCTTTGTGGTGACACACTGCAAAAAAATGCCATTGAAATTCCTCTTGAATAAGACTCCTTCAACAAGTGAGTATCTGCTATTTTGCAGCCGGTAGAATCTTCTCTTCTACAAAGGTAGTCAGGGTGGATATTTCCCGATATGCATGAATCTCACTCTATCTGCCAACTAGCAGGCTTCGAGCTTGGACTCGTTTGTTAGAACCAGATCCGATTGCACTTCTTCAACTTCCATTTCCTCATCGTGCACCAAATATTCACACAACCCTCTTCCTTGGATGATCTTTGTAGGCCTGAACTCAATGTCATATTTAAGAATCTTGGTGATCCAATTGGCCCTTTTTTCAGTGATTTCTCCTTCTATGATGTATTCGCACACACTGGAATGCGTGACATAAACAATCACCTTATTGCAATATATAAGATGTTAGAACTTCTTGATTCCTTTTACAATTGCAAACGCTTGCCTTTTGATGAAGTTGTAGTTTGTCTCATGTTCTTTTAAGGTCCGAGAGTGAAATGCTATTGGATGTTCTCCCTTTCCTTTTCATTGTCCTTTTGAGTCAAAACAATAGCGATGCTTGTCTTGCTACTGAATATATACATTATGAAGTCCTTCAACAGGTCTAGATTTACTAGTATAGGAGTTGAAGAAATAACATCCTTAACCTTCTCGAAGATTTCTCTCATTTCTTTCGTCCATTTGAATAATTGATCTTTTTTTAGCATCAAGGTGAATGGTTTAATTATTCTTGCAAAATCATAAATAAATTTTCTTACAAAGTTAATCTTCCCCAGAAAAGACTGGACTCCCTTTTTGTTGACTGGCAGGGGAAGTTCCTTGATTGCTTTTACCCTCTCAGGATCAATTGTGATTCCTTCTTTGGATACTACATGTCCCAATAATTTGCCTTACGATACTCCAAAGACACATTTTTTCAGGTTTAGGGATACCCCAAACTCCTGGAATTTTTTGAAAACCACCTCTAGATGATCAAAATGATCATCTTTAGACTTGGAGAATACAGTAAGATCATCTGAATAGATTAAGATAATTTTGTTGATCAATTCCCTGAAAACAATATCCATTGCCTGCTGGAAAGTGGCTCCCGCATTTGAGAGGCCGAAAGGCATTTTAGCATATGTGAACGTTCCTCACTTGGTGGTGAATGTTGTCTTATGTCGATCCTCCTCTTTTACTCAGATCTGATTGTAACCCAACAAAACATCTAACAAAGAAAATATCTTTGAACCAACCACAGTCTGCAAGATTGATTCCATGGAAGGCAATGGGTAGTGATCTTTTAGCGATGCTCGGTTTAGGTCACAAAAATCAACACAGAGAAGAATGTCTCCATTCTTCTTTCAGACCGAAACAAGGTTAGACACCCACGTACTGTGCTTTATTGAAAACACAATCTTAGGCTGGATCAATTTTCTTAGCTCTTGCGCCATCAGGGATTCAATCTTCGGATTTATTGGCCTCTGCTTTTGGCAAACAAGTTTAGCACCTTCCATTAGTTCAACAGTGTGTTGAATGATGTCGGGATCATATCCCCTAAGGTCATCATAAGACCAGGCCATTACCCCTTCATATTTTTCACAAAAGTGCATGAGTTTGTCCTTGTCATGTTGTGAGACATCTTTCCCAACCTTAAGCTTCTTCCCATCTCTGACCTCAAGATCAATGTAGTCCACATGGTCTGCCACAAACTTTCTCCTATCATTCCTCACATCATCATAGTCGAACAAATTCTCGAGAGTAACCAACCCCTTTGTAAGTTTGTTGGTCCTCAACTGAATGATCTTCCCTTCATATGCTTCTTCAATCCTCAGTTGAAGCTGATCAACAAATTATCCCGATTGTTGGATGAACGAGGCGATGTGTTCATAACTTTCAAACACTTTCTAGCTTTGATCATTATCCAGAATAGAGGGTCGGACAATCACTCACACAGAGTGCACATTCTTAATTGATTTAGATATAGGATCAAACTGAGATCATATTGTTGCTATGTGATTTGTAGTGGAATTCTACTCCCTAGGCACTGCTTGGATGTTAAAAGCTTCAAAACCTTTAATGAGGTCCCAAACTCTATGTCTATAAGACTCCATGCAGACGTTTTTTTCCACGGAGATGTTTCAGATCTAATTAACTATCAGTTTGAAGTCTCTAAACACAATTATTTTCTTGACGCCCATTTGCTCTATGAGGCTTAGACCTTGTACAAGGCCCTCATATTCAGCTTCGTTGTTTGAGCAAGCGAACTAAAAGCAGAAAGACCTAAGAATTTCCTCATTGGTCAGAGATGTAAAGCATATCCTAGCACCAAAACCAACCTTGAATCTTGCACCATCAAAGTGCAATGTCCATAGCTTTGAGGCTTGATCGACCACGAGGTCCTTTATAACCTTTAGAATCTCTTGATCTTCATCATAGATGACAAAGGTGCCTAACCCGGTAGCATGATAATTGCCAAAAGGATCAACGTTTATGCATTCATTCAAGAGGACCTATTCTTGATTGGTCCAATCTCCAGTCACGTTCTCATCCTCCAGTAGCTCGGTACTGTATGCTTCTTCTTTAGTAAAAGAGGTGTGAGCAACCTTAAATTTGATCATGGCCTCATCGGCCACATGTTTTAAATGCAAAGATTCAGACACTATTTTTATTTTAGCTCCATGCTTGGTCCTGAGGACCAGATGCAACCAATCCAAAGAAAGGTATCCACCTATCTTTGAAGTGAATTCCCTGGATAGGCAAAGGCTGAACATGGGAGGAATATCTATGATCACAGTATCTTGTGGAACTGTGATGCTTGGGCATGCGAATAAAGTCAAGGGGAGGTCTTTGATGACTCCTCCAATTTTGACTTTATTACCATCTAGTTGCATAAACCCCCTTCTTAAAGGTTCATAGCTAAGTCCTAAGGCGTCGGCTATCTGTTTAGGCATTACTATGGTGCTAGTGCCAGAGTCAATCATGGCATTATACAATAATTTCTCCCCCACAATGAGAGTTAAGAAAAAGGGCCTAGGTTTCAGCTTCTCTTTAACTTCAGTAGAGGTCTCATATGTAGTATTTGTGATAACTTTGACCGGAGGTGATGGTTCAATAGCGTTTTCTTTGAGTGATTTCTCTATCGGTTTAACAACCGCATCTTCCCAGAGGGCCTTCTGCAACAATGATTTTTCTCTGGAATAGCTAAGATATCCCAAAGGGATACGTTAGCAGAAGATTTCTTCAATTGTTCCACCATGTTGAATGGTGGTAGATTCGATGGCTTATGTTCTATAGCCCTGGTTATAAAAATTTCCTTGCGCGACTGCGGTTGATGAGCAACTAAAGAAGGACCAAGGGATTGATCGAGGATGCTCTTAGGCTATGGAGTGACCGGTTCACCCATGAATCTCCTCTTTGAATGGGTATTATAGTTAGATTGTACCTTTGGGGTCTCTGATGTGGATGCCTCGTATGTGAACACTGCTTCCTCTCCTTCCATCCATGAGAAGAGTGTGTGATCAAGATCTTTTCCATTTTCTTGTTCAATTGACATTCCTTGCATTTGAGCGGTGAGTATCGCATTTTCCATTTGTGGAGAGGTATATTTGTAACCTCCATAACTGATGCCACACCTTGGCTACGATGTTTTGTAACCTTATGTTGTAAGTTTTCACATGGACAATTTTGGGGCATGTACGCATCACCACAGGGGAAGCACTAGGGATTAATATCTTTGGTGAGATTGTTCTGCCCTACGGTTAGCTCTCTGCTCGTACTTGACTAAGTTGCTCCTAGTGGAGTAGGTACTGGCACTATTTGATTAGTTGCTTGAGCCTACGGATTTGTGTGCGCACCTCCTTGATATTGGCTCTGTTGGTATGAAGGCTTTCCACCGTGATAATTTTGGTAGGTTGGTCTTGGAGGATTGGCCTGGTTGTGCTTGATAGTAGTTACTTCATTTGTTAGGTTTCACAACAATTCTTTTATATCGCTCATCTCGTCCTTTGAAGAGCCAAATGTAGAAGAAACATTATGTGGTGTGCTTGGATATGTGTACATAGACTGAGGAGTGGGTGCACTGGTAGATGACATCTCCTGAGCGGGAACTGACACTTCAGGAAATATGGGCATGATGGGCCAAGGTGGCAACTTCCCGGTGTCAATCAAATTGTTCTCCACCTTGACTGCTACACTATATGCGTCTAGTAGAGTGGTTTCGCCAAGAGACCAGATCATCATAGAGATGTTGACATGGATGGATTCTAGGTACAACATGAGTACCAAATCAACTGGTGGTCGGATAGCAGCCTGAATTCTCTACCAAGTTGTGTGAAATCGAGCATTGAAGTTAGTCATGGCTTCATGAGGAGCTTGCTTTATAGTCGTCAATTGATGGTATAACAAAGGCCTGTCTCCGTTGTTTGAGAATCTTTCATAGAAAGGATCTTCAAGCTAATCCCAAGTATCGATGGTGTTAGCCGACAGAGTGCGATACTAGTCTAATGCTTTCCTTCTGAAAGAGGTTGTGAGCAACCTTAGCACTAAGTTTTGATTTGTAACTTTGTACACCAAACACACGTCTGCCACATCTTGTAGATGTTCAGATTGTGTTCTTGAGCCATCTCTAGTAAATTTATGTATAACTTTTAGAGCAAAGACTGGGATAGGGGCCCAAACGATGGGCGGAACTGGTGTTACAAGGGGACTTCCGACATACCAAGCCACATAATTTATATTTGTAATTTGCAACATGGTTGACGGAGGGGTCAGAACATTCACTGGACGAGTTCGGGTTTGTGTTGTTACTTGCAGAGGCACTAACAAGCCAGGGTTATTTGTCGTTTGAGATCTATTAACAGGTCGATGGCTTATACACCCTCTTTTGATTTAGGTACATTTAAGTTGTCCCACTGGGCATGCCAAAAAAAAGAAATCGTTGATGCCAAAAATAGGTAAGGCAACAACCTTTATGGGAAACTCAGTTAAAGGTGCTAAACTAAGTGACCTCTGGGTTTTTAAAGAAGCCAACTTCTTTTGTAATTGGGGGGGTTGGAAAGGGTAGAAGGAAACAAATGTAAAATTAAATCTAATCTAAGGTGATGCGACAAGAAGTAGATATGAGCATGATAAACCTATATGTTAGATATGATTTAAGGGTCGTTCAACAATCTACTATGTCCCAAAATCACATAAATCAAAATGGAAACCTAAATAACTCAATCGATGACATAAAATAACTTCCATACATTTACTGAAGAGAAGATTCTAAGACATGGTTTGAATCAGTAAGCTTATATTGAAATTATAGAAGTCTGTGAACAAATTACTCAATACAAATATGGCACAGTATAAAGTTTTATCAAATAGTTCAAGAAATAGAGAGGCTGAACAATGGCACAGTCTATGAATCCTATGCAAAAAGAAGAAGTAGTATTTATAAGTAAGATCCCACCGCTTGGTGGGCTAGTAATAGAAAATATTCCTCGATTATGAGCAATGATGCACACAACAATGATTTCCCCCAACCGTTACAACGGAAAAAGATTTGAGCCATGAACGTGGTCGCCTTCAAGCCAGATGCATCCCCTATGAATGACGATAGTGGTCCCAGCAGAACAGAGTGCCAACATGTGTCACTCACTCACGACGATAGTTAGAACATGTGTCAATCATGGTGAGGTCATTGCTTGCTCCCTACTCTTGTACGATGAAGTCCTCAAAAGATCCACATGGCAATAGGTCGGGGCTATGGTTCATTCCCCCCTCCTTGCGATGAAGATTTGTACGATGAAGACACGTGGAGGTCTTCCTTACAAACGACACTGCTGGTGGGGTCCGCCAAGAAGTGTATGCGAACTGATGCTATGTGGCATGCAGTCGAGGCCCGATAGGGAAGCGAAAGGAAGAGGCCTTGAAGGGTGTGTGATGCTAACATGTGGAGGCGTGGCAGGAACCATTGGAAGAGCAAAGGAATAAATTCTTGTGAATAGCACCTGGCGAGCACGTGGCAGCAGTCGAACGAAGCTTTTGTAAAAAGGAGCCCGATGATGTTCAACAAATGGGATGCGAGCCGATACTTAGCAAAAATAAAAAATCACCCAAAGGGAGCTTGGGGAAATTTATATTCACGGATATTAAAATGGGTCAACCATATAAATAACATGGCACATATGCTAGAAAATTAATGATAACTATTCAATTAAAATAGAATAATAAGCCAAAAAATCTCTGCTTGTGAAAATCTATGTGAATAATTTATGCAAAAATTTATGCAAATTCTTCATACAAAAATCTCTTGTATCAAAGGCAACAACAACTTTATTTATGTATTCATGCAAATTTGGATAGAACTCAGAATCAATTAAGATTTGGTCAAAAAGGGAAAAATAAGAAGGGCGAACAAGGCCAAGCATTGAATTTAGATACCTACACTATGTAACATGGTTTAATAACATAGCTATTAACCGCTCAATTGCCATACCAAAGGTTGGAAATGGAGCACCATGCAAGTCACAAAAAAGAGACCACAATTCCGACTTAGATAAAGAAAATTCAATCAAAATAAATGCTTGGAGAGAATCTACAGAAGGAAATAAAAAACATACAAGGAAGAAAACTAGGAAGAAGGAAAAGCATAACACAAGCTCGACCAAAATAGAGACAAGAAATACTAGTGAAGATAATAATGCAAATGTCATTTTAGAAATAGATGTCTAGAAAGAGATGGAGGAAGACATTGAACTCCTTTAGGATTCGGCCATAATATGCAAAATAATAGGGCTCGAGAAATCAAGGGAAACTATTGAGAAATGGGATAGGGAAAACTAGCAAAAGGATCATGCAATAAAATTTCTTCCAAATAGCTTTTCGTAGTAGCCTTTATGGAGCAAGAATATATGGAATCAATCCTAAGAAGTGGCCTCTAGGAAATAGAAGGAAGCCTTATATACATGCAGAAGTGGGTAACTAATTTCAACCCACAAAACCATGAACCTTATAGAGAGGCCAAATGGATTAGGCTATATAGAATACCTATGTCCAGAGTACTGGACAAAAGAGTGTATAAAAAATATTGGTAGGAATCTAGGCACCCTAATAGAGATATACCTCTACTAGAAAGGAATTCCTATCTATATGCTAGAATAAAGATTTCAACAATTAAACAAATCCCCAAAAAATAAAATTAAAAACTAGTAATGAGATTTGGCTATAGGAGATAGATTTGGAAGATAAGAAATTCTATTGTATAAAGTGCGGATGAAGAAACCATTCTACAAAAATGTGTAAGATCCCACAACCAATGATAGTTTTGGAGGAAAAAAGAAGTTAGCAAAAAATCAGCAGACAACATAAGCACAAAAGTTACAAGCCCTAAGGAGAAGCCCAAGTTAGAAAATACCTTATAGGAAAAGGATGGATCAAATAGCAATCAAAAGGTATTGAATCTGGTGTATACAAAAGAGGGAGTGGATGCCAAACTACCACAAACCCCTGAAGCAAACATCGACCTAACAAGGAAAAGGGGCGATGAGGAAAAATAAATCATATTAGAAAGAAAAAGTGAAGAAGAATATGACGAGCTAGATATAATAGAACCCAAATGTATTTCCCAGTCTACAACTCACTTGATAGAGCCAATTAAGCATTCAAAGAAAAGGAAAGGGCAGAAAACTAACAAGCAACAGAGGGGAGAGTTATCCCATTAAAAAGGTATTAAAATCATCATCAACTTCTTAAAAGACACAAAGGGAGAAGAGCACTCCCAACATAGGGAGCCATAAAGCTAACAACTTGGAATGTTAGGGGTTTAAATGTCCCTAACAAAAGACACCTAATAAATAATTAAATAGAAAGAGGGGACTCAAATATTATCCTAATGTAAGAAACCAAGTTAAAGAAGTAGAAGATAAAAGATTCATCCATCTAGGTGGTTGGCAAGAATCTTATTCAAAAGAAAACAACATAGTAGGAGGACTAGGAATTCTATGGAGAAATAACACAGCAGATTTGAACATGGTAGAAAAGGAAGCAAACTGGATGTTTTGTGAGGTTGTAAGTCTTAAATGTAACCTCAAGTTTATCCTTTTTAACATCTATGGTCCAACAAAAAATCAAGACAAAGAAAAATTATTAGAAGTACTAATCCATACAATTTCTACAATAAGTAGTAGAAGGATCATTATAGGAGGAGATTTTAACGTCGTACTAAGAACAGAGGAAAAATTAGGTGAAAATGGAATAATTTCAACTTCTATATGATCCTTTGGGACCTTCCTAGAAAAAAACAATTTGTTGGACATCCAAACAAAGGATGGACTATTCACATGGTCAAATAGGTGGTGTGGAGATGGCAGTATAAAAGAGAAACTAGATAGATTCATTTATTCATAAAATTGGCTAGAAGTAAATATGATACTAGAGTCAAGAAATCTTCTGTTGATAGGATTAGATCACCTACCAATCAAATTACTAATTAGAGAGGAAATGAACTTGTGCAAGAATTATTTTAACGTTGAAAAAATATGGTTTAGGAAGGTTGATTTGGTGATCCTAATAGAGCAATGGTGGAAGGAGGCGCCAAAATGTGTAGGGACCAAGAGTTCCATTTTTACAAACAAATTAAAATACATCAAAAGGAAATTGAAAGAATGGAATCATTCAGTATTCAAAAATATTTGTACTAAGAAAGAAATATTAGAGGAAGAGTTGGCTGATTTAGACACCAAAGTGATTGAAGAAGGCATGTTCCATAATGATTACATGAAAGAATTTATAATTATGGAATACTACAATGAAATCCTAGCAAGAGAAGAGGAGTATTGGAAAACCAAGTCAAGGGAGGTATGGCTAAATGAGGGAGATGCCAACACAAAATTCTTCCATAACACAACCAAGATAAAGACTTCTCATAAAAGGATATTGTCAATCCAATAATCTGAAGGCAAGGTATTAGAGGATCTATAGGAAATTAAAAAAAGTAATTATGTTCTTTAGACAACTCCTTGCCCCAAAAGGGGCTGCAAATCTATTAAACGACTCTAGAATCCTAAAAAATATACCAAAGCTAGTGAAATCAAAAGAAAATACCATGCTGACAACTCCCTTCATAGTGGAAGAAATAAAGAATGTAGTCTTTCAGCTGCATCCTGACAAGTCCCTAGGACCAGACGAGTTCCCAACATTCTTTTATTATAAATGTTGGAATTATTAGAAAAAAAAGTATAGGAGTTGGTGGAAGATTTTAGGAAACAGAGGAAATTTGTTAAAGATATCAATAACATAGTAGTATCTTTAATACCAAAAAAAGAGGCTTGTACCAAATTTGGTGATTATTGGCCAATATCATTATGTAACACAATTTATAAAATACTATCTAAAGAATTGGCCAACTGACTCAAGAACTTGCTTGAGAAAATATAATACAAAAAAAACAAAGTGGAACACACTAGGAAAGGATATTATGGATAATATAATAATAGCAAATGAATCCCTAAACACAATCAACAAAGAAGCACAAGCATGATGATGAAATTGGATATTAGCAAAGCTTATGAAAGAGTAAGATGGTATTTTCTGATAAGAATCATGGAGCGGTTTGGTTTCTACAAAGAATGACTCCAAACGATTTATATTGCATTTCATCAATAAGATACTCAATCCTAATCAATAGTACATCATGCAGTTTCTTTGAAATCATAAATGATATTAGACAAGGTGATCCAATATTTCCCTTTTTATTTGTGATAATGGTAGAAGCACTAAGTAGGCATATTGTACATTATCAGGAATAAGGTAACTAGAAAGGTTTACAAATTACACAAGGTATTATTCCCACTACTTATCTGCAATTTGTAGATGACATGGTACTATATGGAGAGGCTACTATCAAGGTGGTGGAGATGATTAACAAGTGTATGGAGGAATACGGGTCATCCCACAAAGCTGGTTTACAATTTCTGAGGGGAACTGATTTTTTCTGAAGTCACATATTTTTAGAAAGTATAATTATTTAAGCCTTAAAAAGTTCCATTTTAAGGATTCCAATTGAAGAGGCTTTGATCAAACCACCTTAGATCAAACCCCCTTGGATAGAACCTCACTTTTTTTAAACCATACCTATAAACGAGTCTCCTTTACACCTATCAAAATGTTGATAAAAAATCACTTCTGATTTACATTTTGGGGGATCAAATGAATTCATTTAAAATTTATTTCAAATAATTATGGTAGTCCTCAAAATGAGCTATCCAACGAATATAATTTTAATATGTTTTGGTTTTATTATATATATATATATATATATATAGTTTTATTAAACATAGGGTTTTCATCGAAAATGAAGGTCTTTGTTCTGCACATGTGGAAAAATAGCAGATTATCAAAAAAAAATTGAAAAATATGAGTGCACCAAATATTGAAGTCCTTGATCCAACAAAAATAAATAAATTGAATTTCGATATATACAAAAAAAGTTATGCATTATACGGTCACGCTATGTCTTAATTGTAATTGGTTTGACTTTTAAATTTGATTAAAGAAAAAATATTCAATAAAAAACTATCTAACCAAGTGGAAGCACTAGATATCGGAGTTACAAATCTAAATTCAAAAGAATTAGAATTTTATCCTTCACAGAAAAAAAGTTATGCATTATACGGTGTGTGTCACTTTTTAAAAATGTTGTTTTATGAAAAAAAACCAATTTTCGTGGGAGATGGGAAACGAAGTGCAATCTGATTTCAAAAATTTTGATTTTTTTTTTTTAGAATCAATAGAAAAAATGTGACGAGACTCTAGTTTGCATCATCTTCAAATTCCTCATGGTTTAGCCGCTATAGGTGCCCGAATGTGAAGATTTAGATAAAAATAATAATTTCAGTGTCCAGTTTGGCCAAAAATTGTAAACCACTATTGTGGGATCACCCATACATTAATGCTTTCGGCTAGCAAATTAACAAAAAAATCAAAAGTTTACTTCTTCAACACAAATAAATTATTACAGAAAAGAATAGACAGAATACTCAGGTACACAATTGATGAAATCCCATACAAATATTTGGGGGTACCATTCTTTAAAAGAATCATAAGAACAAAATTATGGGAGCAGATAAAAGAAAAGTGTAGAGGAAAATCATTAAGCTAAAGAGGGAAATAGTTTACATTAGCAGGGCACATCACAATGATAAAGGTCATGTTAGCAACAATCCCAATCTACTCAATGTCTTGTATGCAACTGACAAATAAAGCAACTTCAATCTTGGAAAGTATCTTGAAGCACTTCCTATATGTAGTGCCCCTCAGTTTGCATTTGCTTTTGGACTGATACTTAGATGCATTTAGAAATTATGACACCGTTTGATGTTACTACATGATGATACTTAGATGATTATGACTCTTTGATGCTTTGATACATGATGACATTGTTATATTTGATGTTATGATGATACCATGCTTACTAGATTAGTTTAATTGTTTATATGAGTTATTATGGATATGAATGTTATATATTTTTTTATCATGGTTTGTTATCCATCATTGTGTGTCGATGTATGGGTGAAGGGGAACATGATCACATCACTCACTAGCGAGTGCCCTACGACGCTGCAGCTGTCCCTTCACGGTGTGATTGATTGTTTCCTATGCACATGTTCAACTATGTGATTTGTTGCAAGTTGCAGGTACCAGGCATCGACTCCACCTGAATTACCAAGTTTGAGCGTGCCTTAATCCCAATGGAGGTTGTTATTTTAGAGATAGCATCGGTTCCCCCACACTGAACCATCATCCTCGTCGAGGATGAGTGTTTGTATGTCACACCTCGTATGTATGGTCAGTTCATCTATGTTGTCATTTTACTTTTTGTTTTGCTCGCAGTTTGGTTTTGTTTAACGGTATATTGTTCGAGTGAGGTGATTGGTGGGTGTGCCTTTGTTTTACCTTATATAATGATAATTGAAAGAAAAGGCATTGGATTAGTTAAATAAAAGTTTTATATAGTTTATGCTATAATCAAATGAAATTTATTAAACATTCTTAATTGTTTTTAATAAAATTAAACTTTATAATGTATAATGAAATATTTGGATAAATATACTAATTAAAAGGGATTGGCAAGCAATTAGTGGGGATAAATTAAATTGACAAACTAAATATATTATATAGTTAATTTAAGTATGAGCAATTGTAAATTATGAGCTAACAATTATTAAATTAATACAAATTGGTGAGGTTGTGAATTGTGGGAAATGTAAATAAATTAATTAAATTTAAAGGGAATGCAGTTATGGGGAGTGGAGTAAAAAATAAATTAATAAAGGAGTGGAAGTTAAAGGGAGAGGGGCTTTTGCATTATTTTCTGGAGAAAAATCTGATTTATATTTTTCCATGAACGGTTCTTGTTTTGGAAAATCTCCTTTCTGGATTTGGGGATTTTGAAATTGGGATTGCAGTGTTCGTTGAATCTGGAAAAGAAGTTGTAGCTGCAGACAAAGGAGCTTAGTCTCGACAACAACCCTTCGACCAACTGCTAGTGCAAACTAGGTTCCATTAATTACCTTAATTAATTCTTTGTATTTAAAAATGGGTATCTAAATGTTTATGTTGTAGGAAATCGAATAAATTCTTGATTAATATATTCGAAGATTGTAATTTTGGGAATTTGCCCAATTTAAAATTTTTTTACTCTATTTTGAATTTTATTGCATTGTCCTTTTATATTGTGGAAAACTTGTACTTGTTGCTTATCCAAATTGGATTAGCTCTAGACTATCATTCTTTGATAGAACTCCCATATGAATAGTAGAAAAATACATCGATTTCACTATAATAGTGCTTCTTTACCTATTTTGACTTTCATAGTAAGAGATATTTGACAATGCCATACCTGTGCAGAGACATTTAGTCGTTGGCCTTTCTTTCTTTTAACCATTCTGTAAATCCCTGATTTGGCCGAACCCAGATGCATGCGTATCATGTACTTATTCATTCAATACATTTAGTCTTTCTTGGAAAATGAGTTTTGGCATTCAATGCCCTAGTTTTAGAAATATTTTTGTGCGTGCTTTCCTTGGAATTCGATTACCATTTCCAAAATGACTATAGCCTTATAAAATCCTTGTGAAATTTCTACATTCATTAGCTACTTCTTAATACATTGGTTGGCACTATATTTAAATTTTGTTAGCTCGTGATATTGAGCTTGATGGTAATCGACACCATGCAAGGGTCGATACCATAGTCTGCATGCCTTTTACCAGGTTGATGTATCTTTTAGCATGTTAAATATGTTTATGTTCTCCTTGTGAATCGACATTAAAGATCAAACTCAATCTTTGATTCGTGTGAGTTGGTAAACCATAGTCGTCAGCCAGTTCCATCCTTCATGCAAATTGACCAACAAAAAATTGTATGTTAGTCGTAATCACTCATAGTAATCGATTGCCTTTGTAGATGTACATACGTGTTTGTTCAACCGGTGCATCGATATTTAGTATCAACTAGTTATTTGATGTGTAGATTTCCAAGGCTGGCGATTATAGTTATTTCTTCAATATATATATAGGACTTTGTTCCTACAAATACAAAGACAAATATATATATATATATATATATATATATATATATATATATAAAATTTTGATATGTTTTCTTGTAATTTACATTCGAGCTTGTCTTGCTTTATATATATATAATATATATAAATATATACTTTTGAATCCATTTCTTTGTAAATGCATTTGAACTTTGCTTGCTATATATATGCAATACGTGTGTATTTGTATGAGCATTATGTATTTTGGTAAACAAATAGTATTTCCCTTATTGTAATTGCATTCAAATAAATGAATCTAGAAGATAATTGGATTGGGAATTATTGTAAACTTGTAATTTAATAATTCGAATGTTAATGTATATTGAAGGAGAATGATTTTTGAAATGGTATAATACTTGTGTCATGAAATGGTTGTGAGTAATCTGCCTTTGAGATCATACTTCTTTTATTATGTCGTGATGTCTATGTGAAGCGTGTGAGTGTATTTGATTTTGGAGTGGACAAGGTAATGGATTAAATGTTTATATCATCTTGTGATGTGGATACTATGTGTCTTCTAGAGGTCATGAAGTGGTCTTCACAATGTATTCTTCCTTAGTCCATTATAATGTTGTTTTATTTTTTGAGTAAGTGACGATCCTGAGTCTTACACTTTATGTTCCCCATGTGGTTGTTTATGTGAGTGGAAAGGGTTATGCCTCGCTTTAAATGTTTATGGGAATGAGCTTTGTGATTGTACAAGTGGCCTTGCTCTTATTATGGGGTCTCCTTGCTGTTAGTAGGGGAGTGGCTCTCAATGGGGGCCGATGCACAAAGTGGCACCTGGGTAACCCATGTGAAAATTTTGTAATTAAGTGATAATCTAAAATTAACTAGGGGGTCGGGTAGTAGTTCACGCTAACCAAGATAAGTTAATGTCTCACTCATGACCCATGCGCTCGTTTAGGCTTGGGATGATTCGACAAGGCCTGGAATGACAAAATCAACTACCTCATCCTCACGAGGGGTATGTTGATTCCACATAGGGTTTCATGAGGGGCCAGAGATCAGTAGAGGCTGCCAGGGTAACCCAGGATGGGGGTCAAGGCCTAGGAAGATCTGCTTGGGTAACCCATGTAAACTATGTGATGACACTCCTCCTATGACAATCTTGTGTTCTTTTGACTCTTGATTCTCTTGATGTTGTGTGCCTCTGGAAGTGTTGTCACTATCATTTGATGCCGATCCCTATTTGTTCATTGTTGTCTTGTCAACCTTGTGTTGTCTTTTGTCATTTCATGTTTGTGATGGTGGGACCCTTTGCTATCTCCTAGCACGAGGGGTGGGCCTTTGGGTTCCACATGGTTGGGTGGAAAGTGCATTGTTCTCCATTGGGTTCCCTCTTCTTGTTTGAGATTGAGATGACTTCTCCTGGATTTTAGACCTTTGTAGTGTACCAGTTCATGTGGATCATTACTCTAGTACTTGTATTATGCTATAATTGATGTATCATGCATTGTATATTTGATGTACTCTCCTACTTGCATTCAAGGAGAAAATTCTACTCTTGATGTAATTATGTCACATTGTAAAACTTTCTATAGTATTTGATCAAGTTAATGATATGGAAATGAATGGTTTCTATGGGAGATTCTTGAAGAATATTATTGTACTTTTGATATTAGCAAGTTGTGATACATGTCTTAATTCAAATGAGAATCATGGTTAGTGTACCTGAAGAGAATCTTGGTTAACGAAGAGTACTCAAGATTTGATATCTTGGGGACTGAAATCTTGAGGTCTTGATATCTTGAGAAGTCACTACTCAAGATATCTTATCTCGAGATACTACTTAATACTTATGGCACCTAAAGGTGGTTTGTATTGGTACTATTGAACTTAAGTAAACTTGGTTATGGTTGTCAATCATGTTACATACTCTAGTTAATTCAATGTTATATTCATATTGACTATTGCTCATGATAGTTGAACTGATGATCTTATTAGTCTTTATTATTGTTATGAGATGGATAGTTCCTAATTTTGGTTAAAATTTAATATTATGAATTCTTTCTCTCGATATCTGTTTATGGGAATCCTAGTAGTGTAGTCACGAACCTTAGAGGACTTAGATTAGATAAGTGTTAAGTGTTACTTTTACGCTTCAAAAAAAAAATTGTATCGTTTTTATGTGTAGTTGTGTGCTTTCCTCTAGGGTCCTGTGGTGGGGCGTTACACTATGGGAGGGGTCCAATTAACAATACTAGTTCCCTCTAATACATTTGGGAAAAATTTTGTAAGAATCAGGCAAAAGGTGGTATAGGTATAAGTGTAGTTCCCCTCATATTATTCTTTATTAGACTGATAGTGGATTTACTTTAGGATGAGACAATATGATACCTTGTTTGATGTTGGACTTATTGCTATGATGAATCTTTGATGATACTTATATTACTTGAGTTTATGCACATGTTATGACTGATATATGGTTTATTTGATTATGTGGATTAATTCTATCGTGAGCACTATGTGGTTATCTGATCATGATTATTATGCGACTATCTTGTGATTGTTCTTATCTTGTTGCTATGTAACTCATTGTTATGAGTTGATGTGGTTACTTGATCGATGTGTTTGCATGAAAGGGACAGTGTCGCATTACTCACCTATGAGCACCTTGCTACATTGTGATTCCCTTTCACAGTGCGCCTGATTTTATGCATATGGTTATGCACGACCGTTTTGTGTGGTGTAGGTTGCAGGTACTAGGCATTGACTCCACCTGAATTGGAAGGTCTGAGCGTACCTTAAACCTAATGGAATAGTTGATCGGAGATAGCATTTTGTCCCCTACCCTAGCCATCATCTTGAAAGAGGATGAGTATCTGGTCCATTACCTCGTCAGTGTTGTCAATTTGTTTGTGGTTAGTTGGTCTTGCTTTCCAACCTTGGTTAAGGTTTAGGTAATTGTTGTTGACATTTGGTTGTTTAATTTAAAATTGTTTAATAAATGTTGTTTTTGGTTAATTGATGTATTAAAATAAATTATTAAGAAAAAAGTATTTTTGATAAATAAATATAAATATATTTATTGATAATCATGGTTTATAATAAATTGAATGTGTAATGAAATAATAAAATAAAATAAAATAGAAATTATAATGGAATGTTGTAATTAATAAATAGTAAAAATAATAGAAAGGATAGAAAGGATTTTCTTAGAGCACATCCATAACTTTGAATAGATTTTTGAAAAAGAAACTTGATGTTTCTTGGGGATTTTGTGAGATTTTATTGGATTTTTTGTTTCGAAAATTGAACAGCTTCCTTCTTGTAAATATTTTTTCCTTTTGAGATATTTGGGATGATTATTCATTCAGTTTTTTTCGGGGAGGGAAGTAATTTTTCCTGCGATAAAATTTCTACAAAACAATTGCATTCCATTGTTGATCCTTAAAAGGGAGGAATGTAGAAGGATAGGCGAAGGAGGGCATTGTGTCAAATCAACTTGAGGAAATGAATTTTATGGGTGAGTCTTCGTTCTTCCTAATATTGTGTCATTGTTTTGATTGTTGAGCGATTTAATCATTTTATTTATAAATTCAGTGAAATATATAAATTTATGCATATCCTATAATTGTTGCATTTCTAAGAAACCATTTATCCATAATTTGTCGATTTCCTTCTTGAATGTGTTTGATAAATCCAATTTGTGTATATCCTTCAATTATTGTATTCAAAGTGATTAAATCTATCTTCATCTGCCAATTGCATTTTCTTGAAAGTTTCTTAAGCCTTTTCAACAAACAAATTTGTGCAATGTTTCTATCATTGCGCAAGAGGCATTCAAGAGGCATTCAGTTAAAAACCCTAGCCCATTTGTATTTGCATTGAAGTTTTCCTGGCCTTTCCTCAAATCGTTCAACACACCCCTACTATTATTTCTTTTTATGAGACAAATTTTGAGACCCCCATTAGGCAGTCTATGCACCCAATTATCTGGATGGACTGCACGCACCCTCTTGGCTTATGTTTATGTCACTACAAGTGATGCATGCCTCTATTATTCCATGCAAATTTATAGCCTTATCAATGCATCAGGTTTCAGTTTTCCTTTTCATCGAGTACTGCATGTGGTGTGTAACGCCCCACCATGCAAACCCCAAAGGACAACTCAACTAACTAACAATTATGACATAATTTTTTTTCTAAAGATAAGACTAATGTGAAATATGAACCTTATGAACCACAACATCAAAGAATGAAATTAAATCCCACATCTATCCTAACCATGACCTTTGGCGTAACATGACTACATTACGACTACCAACATGAACTAATCCCATAACAAAGATTACTAATCACAAGTGTTCATTTCACCACCATAGCATTAAAGAGAATGAGCATCATACGTGCAACCATAACATTAAATATACATCCATCCATGATCAAATAGTAATACCAAAGAGTACATCCACTACATATATATTTCCAGAGATACAACACCATTAAATAACATGGAACACAAATCAACATATATTATCAACTTCCCATACATGGGGTAGATCATTACACTATTTACAAGTTTACATCAAGCTTCCCTTATAACAACAAGAAGGATTCTACAAATACATGAAAATGTAACACTAAAATGATACATTACATAACATCAAGGCCATCATAAGGGTCTGGTACAAGCTCTGGAACCACTACATATGATACTCCATTCATGCTCACGAACATCAACTAGGAACCCAATGGAGTGCATAGCACGTTCCACCCGACCATGTGGAGCCCTAAGGTCCACCTCTTGTGCTAGGAGATGACAATAAGGACCCACTACACAACCAAACAAGCAAACAAGGGGTAACAAGACTCCACAAATAAATGCAACAAACATAACATAAAGAATACAACCGCTTCCAGAGGTACCTAACAACAAGGGAACACAAACAAAGTACAATAAGGATACTATAGGGAAGAGTGTCATCGTATGGCCCTAACATGGGTTATCTTGACTACCTCTCACTAGGCGCTGACCCCCATCTATAGTTATCTTGGCTTCCTCTCTTTAGGCATCGGCCCCATAGGGTGACACATGTGGAACCATCTTACCTTTCATGAGGACAAGGTAGTGGTCTTGCCAACCAGGCCTTCTCAACCCATCCTTAGCCCAAGCAGGCACTACAGGCATGGGTGAGGCATCTACTTATCTTGGTTAATGTGAACCTACCCAACCTACTAATTCATTACTTAGGTTATCACTTATTACGAAACCCTCACATGAGTTATCTAGGTTGCCCCTTTGTGCATTGACCCCCATGGAGAAACACTCTCCCTATTAGCACCAAGAAGACCCACATAACATCTAGGGTATAACCTTTTTCATAAAGTACAATAATCACTAGATCAAAAACATAAGCGAGGCATGACCCATATCACACAAAGTCACATCATAAAAGCAATACAATGGTGCAAGGCTACAACCCACATAAGCAAAATATATGAAATAAGATCACAGTTGTCACGAGGAACAAACATGAGAATCCAACATGAAAACAAATACCTTAACCTTTGGAAGTCCACCTTAACCATTTTGGCACAATGACTCCCCACCTTAAACCATAACCAAAATTGTCTCAATACAAAATCAACCGCAATAATAAAAATCAACTTAAATTCCAAAATCACACACATAAATCATCACAAGGAAACAATCAAGCATTGCAACCATGGAATACACTTTTTAAAGAAAACTCACAATAACAAGAAATCATGAACGAATCCATAAATAACCATCACTTCCACTTTTTATTTTACTCAATGACTTAATCACTTAATCCAAACACTTAAAAAACAATTATACAAACACTTAAAAATAATCCATTTTAATTCCATAAAATAATCGCATAGTTAAACAAGAAACACAATAACCCAAGCAACTATAAAATTAACATGTAATAAAAATCCTTCATTAAATGATTTAAAATGACTCAACATTTAAAAGAGTTTATCTAATTCATTTGAATAAGCCCTCCAACTTTCCTAATTTATCTGATTTTCTATTTGCGTATCACATAATCAACTATTAAATGACTATGAAAGGAGTCAACATTCAACCCTTCGTTTAACTAAAAATAATTATTCAATTTCCCCTATTTAATCTTCCAATTCATCTATCTACTAAATCAAGTAACTCCCCTAAACGTAAATATTCTTTTACAATATATATACATATATCATATAATAACATAAAATAGTTTCGATACAATGTTTTAAATTATAAAATGCTATATAAGGTTGGAAGTAACTAAGTGATCTAATTATATAAATCATTTCACTTTCATGAAATTTAGAGAAAATAGGATTAAGTAAATATTTTTGAAGAATTAAAATACTCATTTAAGTTCAAGATAATATAGATTAACGGATCTATTCCTTCTCACTTAATAATTCTATTAATGAATTGAATAATCATTCTATCTACACTAAAAGGATATTCAAGTTTCATAAATCCCCGACTCTTAAAGTAATACATAATTTCTCTCTATTCTTATAAGATTTACACATATATTTCAAGTAATATAGAGTTGATGGATTAAAAGACATACTATACTTATCTAAACATAAAATTCTTGTATAAACCATGATATTGAAACGTATATAAACATTCTTAGCCCCATTATATTTGTAATACTAATGGATGAGAAGTAGGTATCTAATGCATGGAAGGGACATCTACTCATACTCACTGCACTTAATAAAGAGACTCCCTAAATGGCAATGGACCGATTGAGATGGTAATGGGGAACTTCTTGTTGTGGTCTGCAAAGAATCGGGCATGCATGGACTACATATTTACAATGTCCAAATAATGAAGAAGAATCTTATAGATTGATCATCATGGATGAACTCGCGGATACCCTAGGTCCCCATTCTTTCATGCGAGCCTTCAAGAGAGAAACACAAGATTTGGTTCGAAGTTGATCTTTGATGAAATCAAATTAAAGATGAATCGGAAGGTATAAAAGAAATGCCTTCAAAACTTATAGGAACAAATAATAGCAGAGGAACAAAACTATTGATTTCCCCTTTTGCAAACCATGCTACGAGGAATTGCTAACAGAAAGAAGCCATAATCACAAATTCATTAAACTTGACACACAGAGATTGATTTTTTCACTAAAGGCATTACCAGAAAGTATAATATAAATAGATATTGTACGCCGAAATTGAACACAACAACACAAGGTGAAGTAGAGTACAATGAATAGGTTGTTATGAAGAGACGTGAAGATGAGGTTATTCATTGCTTCATAGTTGGCACCACAATCACAGCTAATACTGGTTCTGGATCGAATTTTCACAAGGCAAGCATTGGGTACCATGTAGACATCGACTGAAATCCCCATGTAATATTGAAGGTAAGAAGAGCTATCGCAATAAGCAGTAACCAAGATAAATATACAGAGACGGACATCACCTATATTCATCGCACCTATTCTCTGAATTCCAAATTTATATTATATTTATCTAGTACCCAATAGAATCGGCAACCTCTAAGCACAATTCGTTTTCATTGGATAACATCCATAAATGTAACGCCCCATCACGAAACCTTAGAGGTCAACACACACTAATACTAAAATACGGAACAATTTTTTTTTTTTAAAGTGCAATAAACACACTATTGTAAATGAAACATTAACACAGATCTAACCTAAATCCTCTAGGGCCCATGACCACGCTACTTAATTCCCATTAAGTAAGATCAGAAAGTCATTACATTAATTAGATTCCATCTAAACTAAGAAGATACATTAACCATCACATTATCAAGATCAATATGATATGTATAATCTTCAAAAAAGCATTGCATTAATATGTTCTAGTACCTGGTATGATAGAGTTAACATTGCATGCTCCTTTTTCATTGCCATTCAAGGGGGAAGATTGTTGTTAATAATTAAAACTGGCCAAACAGAATATGTTGTTCTAAGATCTCCAAAAGGATTGACACCATCCATTGCTAGAGAAATTCTTGCATTCCTTGGCTCATTTCTTAAATGTGGCCATTTTTCCTCAATCTCTTTCCAATGTTTGCTATCTGCAACCATACGCATGACACCATCTTGGCTCCTCCCTTGTGCATGATAATGCATACATTTTGCCAACTCTTTGCATTTGAACATCCTCTCAAACCTTGGCTTTAGTGGAATGTGACGAAGTACTTTATAAGGAACCTTCTTCGATACTTGATCTTGACGATACCTATTTGTGTGACACACTGGCCATTGTTGCAAATTTGCATTCTTTCCATAATACAATATATGGTCATTTGGACATGCATCATATGTATTATACCCCATTCCAATTTCTTTCATCACTAAAGATACTTCTCTATGAGAATAAGGCAACTTATTGTCCTTTGGAAGTATTTTGTTTGCCAAAAGTCTACATGAGGCAACAAATGATTTTTATAAGATAAGTATACACAATATTCGAAACTTTCAAGACATTTAGATCATTAATTTATAGTAATATCAAATCCTACCTTAATATATCGATAAAACATGTGTTTGTCAATCCATGTGTAACCTTCAAGTTCAACAACAACATAAATGTGACCAATATAGAAGTATTTGCATTTGGGAAAAGAGGCATCCTAGCCAATTGAGCTAGGGGCGAATCAATAACTTCTTCAGAAGATGTGTAGAAGTCTTGGATAAATTCATTGATACCAGCCTCATTTATTTACGAAGTGGTTTCATCCATAAATGTGTCTTGTTCTTCATCTTGAGAGTGGCTATCATCAACGACATCCATTGGTTCTTCAAGAATATTGGGAACTGGAAGCGGCTTTTCATCAAAAAAATCAATTGAAATGATCAATAATAATCTGTTAAATAATATGCATATTTATTTAAATTATAAGAATAACAATTTGTTAATTATAGTGTACCTCTTCTATATAAACTCCATACTTCAATCTATGGATACCAACAAGTCGCTGCTTCTTTAGTTTCCTATTTTGGCACCTTTTGTAAGTACAATATATCATTTCATTGAAGTATTCATCTGTCCCTGAAGCAGGTCTTGCTGCCCTTTCATCTGAATATTCAGATGATGATGATGTGCTATTTCCCTAAATGCACCATGTAATATCAACAATAAGAGTACAAATTTTAACTCAAGTATTACTTCTTTTTTGAGGAGAACATGACTCTTAGGTGCATGATATGTTTCAACTTAATAAATTCAAAACTTTGAAAAAATGGCTTTAAGGTGAGATAAACAAAAGTGGAAAAGTTTTAGTCATTTTTATATAGAATCTATGGGGTTTTAAGTGCATTTTATTGTTCTTGGATCACCCTTTTTTGGTCATTTGCAATGTGGATGCATAGCACCAGCATTGGAGGATGAAGAAATTTTGTTCTTATAGTAGTACCATGTGACACCTACACCAAAGATGAAAATGTAGGTTATCAAAGGTTGTATTGAGACAAATGTAGGGTAAAGACCAACAAGAATAATCTAATTTGGATGTTGGTGTGTCCTCTTGGTAGCTTGAGAGAATATGTTACAATGATTTGTATCATTGTTTAACACAATTCTATAGCAAAAAAATGATACTATGTTTTAAGGTTTGTCTCATCATACGACCATGGCTAAACACCATATTTGCAACAGGTTTTTCTTTGAAATCTCTCACTCAACCCTTATGTCATGAGTTGCTTGACTCCATAGCCCATTGGTGAAGACCATCATTACACTCCAAAGATTAATTAATTGTTCTCATTACATTAGTACCCCTAGTGTAGTAGTATGGTAATATTTTATCAAGGTGTTTGCTAATTTGGAGGGTTTTATTGATGTCACAAAGGAGTTTCATAATTCATGTAAATGACTCTAAAACTGTAAAACATATATTTTTTAATCACTACCTAGTCCAATCTTTTGATCATAAAAATGATATGAAATATTCCTATGTGTTACCTATTAAATCCTAGGTTAGTGTTTCATTTCATTAAAATGATACTGCAAGTACCAAAAACAACACCATAAATACCTGGTCTACTATTTCCAATAGACACCAACAAAACAACCTAATAGAAAGCTACAAAGAAAAGTGTGTGGATGTTAGTTAGGATCATTACGCAAATAGTTGTTGAAATATATGAAAACATGTATCCCAAAAAAAACCATAAAATTATTCTAAAATATAGCTTGAGCAATTAAAAAAAATGAAGATTTGAGTAAAACTTACATAGAAATCGATTATGAATTGGTGATGTAGAATAACCTGAAATACATGGATTTAAATTAATTATAGCATGAGAAGCAAACCAAACTTGCACCTAAACCATACTCAAATATATAAAATATGATAAGAATTTTACAACATAATTCAATCACTAAACAAATATAGAGATTTCCGATTAACTAAAGATTTTGCATTATCTACAAACCATCAATTATTATAATATTTGAAAAGTGAACGTCACTTGAATCAAAGGCGTGAGAAAATCTCTGATGCAACAACTGGTAATATTCAAAATAAAGACTTTACTAAAATGTTATGGTATAAATTTTAGTTCAAGTACTTGCAAAGAATCTTCCTGAGCAAAATATTCTCTTTGAGCAAAGAAAAAAGCCTTAAAATATTTGGTTATACCATTCTTATTTTTACTACATTTACCAAGTCATAAATTAATTTTGATTTAAGTTCCTCTCGCATCATACACATGACAACTGTAATGGCTCCTTATGATAGTTGTCTGATTTGGAAGCCATGATTTGCTTATGTAGAGTGATGATATTGTATTTTGGGTTAATTAAGTTGTGTTTTCATGCCATGAGCTTGACCCAATCAATGAGACGACATAACTACCTCATCTATCATGTGACTACATTTCTTTTAGGCATTTTTCCAATGGATTTATGTGCCCTGCTTATGCTTTATATTTTGCATGCATGTTTATCTATTGAATTTTTTCCCTATTACTATGTTGTGATAGATGTCCTTGATCTATTAACATACACCAATCCCAATGTATGGAACAACTTGAGAAAGGAGTTAAAAGGATATGGGTATATATCTAATGGTTTTTGAGCTTTGTTTGATTTGGGTGATTGTTTATAGTAAAATTTTAAAAAGGAGTTAAAAGGATATGGGTATATATCTAATGGTTTTTGAGCTTTGTTTGATTTGGGTGACTATAGTAAAATTTTGCTACCAGGGATTGCTATAGCTTTCAAGTTTGAATTTATATTCTCCCTTGAAGCATATGTGAATTAGGTAAGTGGGTGTTTATTTTATTTTTAGGCTTTTGAGGAACTCGGTGATGAACCTTTGAAATTCTGAATGTAGATCCAGCTCAAGTTGCAAGATTTTTTTTTCATGAATATGTTGATTTTGGAAGAGAAAACCATTGACAATAACACAAGCTTTCTAATGTATATTAACATTTCATAAAATATAAAAAGAAACAGACTTTAAACCATGCAATTGTTGACACCATATTAAAATAAAACACTATAATCACTGCATCAATCAAAACTATTCGATTTATAAAATAGTATAAAATAAAGAAGCAGCTTGTACAAACATTAAAGTGCTCTAATAGTGTTTACTACTTTATAATAGATAATAATGCAGCTTAAAAAGACATTAGTCTTCAGAAATCAAACATAACAATCTTGCTACATGTCTAAGAGTAAACATAAAAAGATGCATCAAGACCGCATTATAATATAATATATTTCTAGCCCAACCAACATAGAAGAACTATCACTCAGCAGTCTGAACAAAACAACAATGCAGAGAAAAAGAAATGACACAGGTAGCTCCAAAAAGATCTCTGTTCTTGGTTTCATCTGACGTTGTTAGAATCATTTTGTTTTGTTTTTGTTGATGCCCTTGTTCTTTGTTTTTGCTAGAAGTTAAATCTTGAGTAATGTAGGACTACACTTTTAAGATTTGTGAACATGGAATGCTTCTACCCTGCGAGAACCATTTTGCGGTGAGGGTGTTTTGAATCTTCTTAGAAGAATATCCTCCATCATCATTACACCAAATTTTATCAAATTTAAATTATATCCTTGATTGAAGAATCTGCTTAAGGTTCACAAATCTGATCTGTGGAAAACATCAGTGGTTGTATTAGTGGCAATAGCATTAGAAATAATGCCTTATTTTCTTAAACTTAAAAGTTTCATTTTGGATATAAACATCATAAATTTACCTTGATTTTAAGGGTAACTATACACTTTTTCGTTAGTTTTTAGAATATTTAGTAGTATCTATAATGGATATGCTCAAACCGGCGGTTAGGGTACTTTCTAAAATTGTGAGCTTTGATTTTGGGTATAAACACTGAAAATTTACCTTACTTTGGACGGTGATTTGCAGATTTGAGAGCTGAATCCAGAATATTATGTTGTTATCTTGAAATTTATTTAAATTCCTCTTTTCAAATGTATGCAGATTTGGAAGTTCAGAAAAGTAATAACAAAATTATCAAATTTATTTTGTGCATTTTTTTTTAGGATTCAAAAGAGTTTATTTGAATTTCATATGACAAATATTGAATTTTCTCCATTATTCACAATAAGTTAAATTTAAACACATATTGTACATTTTTCGGTGGTTTATAGAATATTTAGTAGTATTATTTCCCAAAACTCTCTAGAATCACTTCTTTTGGAGAAACTATGTTTAGTTTGTAGATCGGCAGCAGATGTGTTATGCAAATTTGGTAATGCAGAGAACATTATTTTTCTTCTTTTCTAAGAGATTTTATATAGGTTTAGTTTGTAGATCTCCAGAAGACATTTGAGTGTGTTGGCATGCATAAATTTGGAATTTTAGGCAGAGAACATTATATTTCTTATTTTTGTAGATCTTATTTATGTTTGTTTTGTAGATCTGCAGAAGACATGTATGTTGGCAGTTTTGGAATCTTAGGCAATGTATGTTTTAAAAAATGCCTTTCGGAAATTTTGGCAGTGTTCATTGTTTGCTTTAATTCCATGTATTGTTACATATTTTAGAGTTGTTTTTGGATATTTTCATATTAATTTGCAGAACTGCAGAAGATGTGTGAGTGTGTTGGTGGCTTCAAAAATTTAGATAGCATTTATTGTAAAAATAGCTACAATTCTATGTAATATTCTTATTTTTTAAAGAGTTGGGAATAGTTAATTTGATCATTGATGACAAATTTTGGCAGGTCCAGTTGCATGTGGTATTTTATCTAAATTTCAAACACTTTAGCATGTCTTCTAAAATTTTGAACCTGGGTTATGCTTCAGAAGCTCCTTTGTTTTAACCACTCGAGCTCATTACATTGAACTTACATGTATTTTTTCCAGTGTTCCACGGGGTTCTGGGGACGGGGATGGGGGGACAGCAGGGGACGTGTTTTCGAGACGTGGGGACGGGGGGCCTAAGTTTGGGAATAGCAGGGGGACGACGAAGGGACGGCGGCGAGGGGGCAGTAGGGTGTTGAAATACTTATAGTACTTGAAAAAAAAGTTATAAAAAGATGTATAAGTATAAGAATTATACATCTTGGAGACAACTAGGAGTCCCCTAGACGTCTTGAGGACACCCCAACGTCCTCAAAGTCCTATCAGCGTCTTGGAGACAGCGACACTAGTGGTGGGATGGTGGCGTTGGTGGTGGCCTGGTGGAGGGACATCTCCCCCAAGTCCCCAAGTCTCTGAGACGTCCCCCTCTAGGAAACGTGGGGTTTTTTGGGGGGGACGCATCCCTGTGGAACGCTGATTTTTTCTTTAATTTTTATAAGATTGACTAATTTAGACCCCAACTAGACATTTTATTTACATTATTAAGAATAGCAGTTAAATTATGGATTGGCAGAAACCTGAGCAAGTGTTTTTTTCTAATGTTGTAAATTTTATTTACATTGATGTAGAGAGATCTGTAGCTAAGACTTTTTAACTAGAATGTCCAAATAATCAATTTGAAGGAAAAATGAAAAAATAACAATATAGTTGTGGATAATTTCGCTAAAGTTTAAATGTTAAAACCAAAACAGTGTAAAGTAATTAAGGCATATAGAGCTTTATTTTTTAATTTTTAAGAGAAGAATCTAGCTGAGAAGTTTTACTAGAAATTGATATCATCAATTGTAATGGAAATAAAAAATCATCTGGATTAATGAAGGAATAGGTAAAAAAAAAACTATGCCTATATCATCTAGGTATAGTGTGTTAAAATTATGCAGTGGGTAAAAACTATCTATTCTCGATTCTAGAGAAGTCTTTAGCTAAGACTTATTTACAAGAAGATGAAAATAATCAACTTGAAGGGGAAGTGAAAAGGACACAACAAGATTGTGGATAATTTAACTTAATCCAAAATAGGGTAGACGAACGAAGAAATATATAAATTTAATTTATGTTTTTTTAGAGAAGAGTAAGAATTTTACTAAAAGTTGAAATTAATCAATTGTAAGAAAAATAAAACAGAAAACTTTATTTTATGTTTTTTAGAGAAGAGTCTGACTAAGAGTTTTACTAGAAATTGAAATTAATCAATTGTAAGGAAAATAAAAAAGAATACATAACAATTTGTTCTGGATAAATTAACTAAAATAAAAATAGTATACAGTAGTGAAGGAAAAGATAACTTCCTTTTATTTTTAAAGTGCCAAAGAATGGTGATGTAGGACTACTTACCTTTCTCCGTATCCACTTCTTGATGGTGGGAAGATTACCATTAAAATTGATTTATGTACAGTGCGGTGACATGGGACTCTTCCTCAGTGTGATTCTATCAGGATGTCAAAAATAGCTGGTCTGGAGAGTAGAAAGAGGGATTATTAAGACTGAAACAAACTAAGACAATCTAGACTCAAGGAGAATCTCAGAACTCCTTTCTTGCATGGATGTGGCAGCCTGTAGATTTGTAATTGTGTTTATATGTGTGGCAGTCTATAGATTTCTAATTTTACTTGTGTGGTAGTCTGTTAGTTGTCCTTTTATATGTAATTTTCTGTATTGGTTCAATACTTAAAAAAAAAAACCTTGCAACAGATGAAGAAAAAATAAATTTATTGCAAGATTCAAGATTGTGATGAATAAGGGATAAAATAGTATAAAATAAAGAGGCAGCTTGTGCAGAAATTAAAGTGCTCTCATAGTGTTTACTACTTCATAATAAATAATAATGCAGCTTAAAAAGACATTAATCTTCAGAAATCAAACATAACAATCTTGCTACATATCTAGGAGTAAACATAAAAAGATGCATCAGGTCTGCATTATACTGGCCAATCAAATAATCTATGGAGACATAAGTACTTCAGCTGGTTCTATCAAATATGCAAACCTACTACTCTGTTTTTTAATAGCCTTCATGTCTCAAGTGCAGTGCATTCACTATTATACTCATGCTAGTTTTCTCATTAGCATTCCAGGTTCTAGTGTGCCTGCACATTATGTAGAGGATACTGTAATCAGAGGGAGTAATTTCTTGTCACTGGGACTAAGGGCTTATTACTTTGCATTTCCTCTGCTGTTATGAGTATTTGGTCCCATACCCATGTTTAGTTGCTCCTTGGGAATGACGTACTTCTTATATTTTCTTGATGCCAAGGATAATCCAATCCCACCGTTTGGGATCAAGGAGCAGAAAACTGTATTACATGTAGAGCCGAAGCACGGAAACGAGAGAGGTCAGATGATCGAATCTAGTGACGGACGCCTAACACTCGCCAGTTTCATGATAACCCAAATGGAATTGCTAGAATTACAGGTGGAATTAACAAATTCATGGCTTCCTTGAAGGTTCTGTTTTACATTTACACTACTATATTTTTAGCCCAACCAACATAGAAGAACTATCACTCAACAGTCTGAACAAAACAGCAGGCAGAGAAAAAGAAATGACGCAGGTAGCTCCAGATAGATGAATTTTAAAAATGCTTGTTGGAATGCTTGAGGTTTGAAAAGCTGCCTCAAATAAATGTGGCTGCCACTGTTGCAGATATGCACCAAATAGATTTATTTAAGTGGCTTTAAAAACTTTAAATCAAGTGCAGTCAGCGACGCCAAGATAAACATGTATGGAAAATGTGGAAGCATAGACAAGGAGTGTGAACTGTTAGATATAATGCCTCAAAGAAATGTGGTCTCTTGGAATGCAATAATTGTAGGATATGCACAAAATGAATTTGTTCAAAATGCTTTAGAAATTTTCAGGCAAAAGTAGTTGACAGGAGTAAAGCCGAAGTCCACAACATTTATCAGCAAGTATGCATCTAAAATGCAAAAGCATAGAAAGGGTACGAGAATCGTTTGACAGAACGCCTCAACAAAATGTGGTCTCAAGGACTTCGATGGTTGCCACTGGAATGGGTTTATTGGAGCCACTGAAATGGGTTTATTGGAAAGGCTTTATAAACATTCAAATTTGTTGAATAATAGATCGTATATTAGAACAGGGTAAACACTAAGAGCCCAAGTTCTTGAGGAATATGGTAAATAAGTGCTTGATACTTCATAATATATGAAGAATAACTAAACAGAAACAGAGGAACCCTTTTGCATGTCCTATTGTACTCGGACTAATAACAAATTTAAAACAAAATAAAGGAAACAAAAAATAGAGGAGGCGATAGAAGACAAACCCCTTTTTTTTGTTTTGTCTTTTCTATGGTCCCGGCCTGTTTCTCTTTGTCACCTGATAAATGCTGCCCCCACCTCCTAAAAAGTGTTGCCTTCTGCCTTAGTGACACCACCCCCAAGCTTGGTAAACACTGCGTTCATGCCCAGTTCACTGCCCACAACAGAAAGCAAAATGCATTTTAGGGAAAAGAAAAATGAGGCGGGAAAGGAAAATGTAGGGAGGGAAAATAAAAACATTTATTTTAGAAAAAGTTTTTTTTTTATTGTTTTAATTTAAGATAATTAGAAAATTAAAAATATATTGTCTTAAAATCTTCATTAATGTAGTAGTGGTGTCTTGTTTAATTATTTGGTTTAAATAGAGCACATGGAATTTAAAAGACTTTGGGACAATTAAAATAAAAAAATTTAGAATAATTTAATAGAAGCTTTTATATAATTGAAGAATAGATTAAATAAATATAAAAAAATAAATATATAGAGCACATGGAATTTAAAAGGTCTTGGAACAATTAAAACAAGAGCTCCAGGGCAGCGAAGTTCCTCCCAGAAAGTTATAAAATAGTTATGTTTTAAAAAAAGTAATGTTTTTAAAAGTTAGAAATGAAATTATTGATGAGATGGGGTTGTTTTGTAACAAGAACAAATGATTTAGAGTTTTGATCTCCAACATTCATTGTGGGCTTTTTTCAGTCAAATAAGGAAAACCAAGAACCTTTAAAGTAACATTGCTAACCCATCTATAGGGGAATTGTTGGGAAAAAATATATTTTCATCATTCCACTTCAACCTTGCATTTACATTTTTCTACCTTTACATAGTGGTTCTCCAAGTTACAGGAATGGGGGATGTGTTTTCAACGGTGGGAAAAAGTTCCTGGATTTTGGGGATGTGAGGCGAATGGCTATCAGAATAACATATTAAAATGAATATTTGCATTTTAAAATAGAAATAATCAAAAAACATCTGATAATGATTTAAACAAAATTTAAAAATTGGAATTTTAATAATTGAAGTCAGAAATGATGATGGAATAGATTGGACTGGTCCATTTTCTACTACCAAGCACTTGGTAGAAGAAAGAGCAGCAAGAGCAACTCAAAAGGAAAAGCTTGCTAGAAATAGAAAATTTACTTGTCTAATTGAATGGGCACATATGCAAGATGAAGAATTTAGAACCCCAATTTTAACTTATCCAGTTGATGAATTGTGCTTGAGTGTCTTCGGCAACCATGTTGAATTCATGGATTCACTGTAATGAATCTCCAATGCAACAAATAACAAATTTTGTTGGGCTAAAGATGAGGTAACACCAATAGGTATAACACAGAGTGTTGTAGGATGGTGCTTGGGAATTGATTATCATAGATCATCTAGCTTTGTTTGCTTGAGGGCAAGCAAATTTGGGAAGAGAGAATTTGTCATGTCCACTTTTTCAAATTTGGGAAGAGAGAATTTGTCATGTCCACTTTTTCAATCCACGACTATTTATTGAATGGACTGTCAACATAGGATTAGCAATTAGATACGCTGGTAGACTTAGTTTTTAGTTAGAAATGTATCGTGCATTTTAAGAATAAGGTGGCTGAGTGTTGTGTCCTCTAGTTGAGTAGCAGCTAAATATTTGTGTCTTTTAGTTAAGCAATGGGTGAGTCTTCAGTGCCTATTAGTTAACTCCACTAATGGAGCGATCGACTAACTAGTTAACTGCTTATGATTATGGATTGACATTTTTTGATGCAGATGGAGATCAGGCAGCCCAATGAAGGATAGGTAATCCTAGCAGCCAAAACGTACACACTCACATCCATGGGCTAAAACATGCATTTAGAAACAATAATAGCAAACAGTTTTCTTTATTAATGAAATCTCAGAGAACATACTTGCCTCGTAGTCATGCAGTCTAGGAACAGGGATTTACAGTCTTCTTCTTGACCTCAAACAATCTACTAGCCTTAATGAAGCCATGTGTTACAATCTTCTCAATCTCAGATTAGATGGCAGTAGGCCTTTACAACAGCCTTACAAATACTATGTCCTTTTATGTCCTCTGATTTGTTAGTCCTCAACTAAGGAATAAGATTTGTCATTTTTTTCCATTCACTCCTAGCTATGTTACCCATGTACTTATATGCTTTTTTTTTTCATAGGAAAATCAGTTTCATATATGGATAGGTCCTAGCTAGCCTAAAAATAGGCTTAGTCCAGAATAGGGTGCTATCAATCTATGATGTTTCATGGCCATAAAATGGGGCCGGTGTACCTTATAGTACCAAAAAAAGAATTCAAATTTGTAACTCATTAAGCCACAATTTCTTTTTTTGATTGTTAATTTATGCAAATGAATTTTCTAGAAAGGTATAGACCAAACTTATAGGCACAAAGACATGAGAAAAGGCATCTATTACCTATATGCTGAAAGAAAATCCCTATGCTAGTACACCCATGGCATTTTAGGAAAGAACATGAAAATAGATTATCAAGTATCTATACCATCCACAGACTGGTATTAACTTAAATGGGTTTTCCTAGTACCATCTACAACTATATTATGATAAGATCAAATGGATTATAAGGTTAACTTAATCTAGTTTTAAGACAAATGTTATTGAATAATAAAATTCTATTTACAATTTGGGAATACAATATAATTATGGTCTCAGCTTTCAATATATGAGTTTTGAGAAGTTCAGACAGTAACACTTGAGTTCAATTACATATACAGAGTCTATCCATACCATTTTTGCGTCGTCTTCTTCCAGGCAATCATTTGCCTTTGCATTAGTTCTTCCTATGATCTCAGTCTTTGGTACAAACCTTCCTTTGAATCGTGGTTGATTGTCAACCTAACTTTTGTGGCACGCATCTGTCAAATTAACATCTAACAAATTAGTGAAATGCATGCTATGAAAATCTTAGGCCTAGGAAACATTGAAAGTGTGTTGAACAATAGACAAGCAAAGCTGAAGTTGTTGATTCTACCTTGATCTTTTTGTTGAAATTCCTATTACTACGCTTCAACCTGTACCTATAGAGCCGTTCCTTTCGTTCTTCCACAGTGTATTGGCCAATCTTAAATTCCCCATCTTCAGAAATTGAGCTAGTAGATTCCAGAGGTCTAGGAGGTCCTTGGACTAACTGCATGGAATCCAAGCAACTCCTTCTTAGAATGTTCCAAACAACCACCATAAAGCTAATGCAAAAGTTTCCTATGCAACCCAATATGCATAAGATGAAATAAATGTCAGTATCTGTTGAATCCACTTAAGTAAGTAAACAAATTACACAGATTACAATAGATAAATTGAAAAAATGTATTAACTCTACTATAATTTCTGGACAAAAGTTTATCTTGCATAAAGAATAAAATGCTCTAGAAAATGATTGGAGAATGGGATAGAACCTCATTTCATTTATAAATCTATCTTAAGAGTATTAAACAGTCGATGTAAGTGACCCCAAAACTATTAAAAACATGCAATAGCTCCATGGTAGGAATTTATGCTTTCTTTATTTTCCTATGATACTAAAACATGTATCGCTACCTGGTAGACTTTGTTAGGAGATTAGAAACTATAGTAATAGGAAATACATAAAACAAATTAATTTAACACTTCTATAATAAGAAAACTATGCAAATTTTAATTTAGCACACCATTTTCTTTACCTTGATGTCTCCTATACTGTGGACACGCCTCATTGGCATCCAAAAACTCGAAACAGAATCCAAACTTACATATATCATTTTCCTCAAAACAGAATAAGTAAGGCATCTTTGAGAATGCAATTTCTTACAACTTTTTACTGACAGTGTCAGTAAATAGGACAAATTAAGAGACCAAAATATGTAATCTGGCAGGTGTCCATCCATGACTTTCTTTCTATGTAGCAAAGCCAAATGAAGTGAAACCTTTTATTGGTAATAGTATTTGCTAATAAGTTAAATAGAAGCATGCTAAGTGTGGTCTAAGAAATGCAATTAATTAAATTATTAAACTTGCTTACTTCTGAAAATGTTTTATTAATCATATCATAATACCATGAACATTGATTAGAATCCCCATGTACAAGCTTACATTGCTTTGTTGAAACTATCATCAATCATGTAATATGATATTGCCAGGAACATGTTAATCTACAGGAAAGCACACCAAAGTTGCAAAGCTTGGTGTATTATAGCGAAAGCACAACTATATATAGTTTTTAATATATTAAAGAGGGGATCTATTAGGGTCCTTATCTATGAAATAAACAAAATACATAAAATCTGTAAAAGGCATTAAAGACTAAACCAACAAAACAGCTAACCACGGGCCCCATTGAAAAACAAAAACTGCCTATAGAATATCATAATAGAGCTTAACAACAAGGAAACAGCTAGCTACAAGCTAAGACAATAGTAGCGGGGTTTAAGTGTGAGAAGATTTTTTATATGTGAAACCAATGAAAGCAGCAAAAACCTATTTAGGTTTTCCATTGAAGGCAATCAAAACAATATTCACTGACATTAGTGTTTGTAAAATCAATAATTGATAAAATGTAAAGGTTGCACATTAAATTTTTGTACCAAAAGCAACAAAATTGAAGGCTTATTGAGGTAGTGTCTATAAATTGATTGTTGTAAAATTGAAACATAGCAAAATTACTTATTTACATAACACAACAAAATTTGTAGTTGATTATGACAAATTGTTTGTGTAATTGCAATTTGTGGAAACAGTAAGAAAGTCATTGTTGGAGAATTTTCAGAATGAAATTGTTAACAAAAATTGTAAAAGTTCCTTGAATTTGGAATCTGCATAGTAAGAACACTATAGGTGAGATGTCTTCTTTATATTTCTCATATGAGATCTCTTGAAGGTTGGGTAAAATTTGTTTAAGTAGCTGTCCACTTAACCAATAGTCAATGTTTCCTTCTTTCTTAAACAGCGTGCAAGCGAGATTGTGACGGAAGGAAAGTTGAGTGCTTTTTTTGCATAATGTGCAATTGGCAGATCCTTTTTCAAGACACGTGTCTAGTAGCATGGAGTGATGACATGTGCTACAACAAGCTTCAAAGGGGGGCAAGTAGACATTCTTTGGTTTCAGTGTCCCAAGTACCTGTCAATAAAAATAACATGTTATGTATTGTGTAGGGAACTAAAAATATTTCATAAATGTGTTATATAAATGTAAAAATAAAATTCTTAATTTTTGCGCTCTTGCCTAAATGTTAGATTTTGCAAGAGTTTGCAACTGTGTTCTTGTACATGTATCATTGAGCTCCTCAAAAAATGTTGATTGTATTGTGTGCATTAGATTTGAACCTTGTGAACTTATTCTGACTACATTTTTGAAAAGGAGCAGTGGCATGTCTATTTTTGAAAAACATTTGATGTAAAAATGCACACAAATCTGCGTTGGCAGTTGGGATAACAACCTACAAAAGAAATTTTTTAATGAATCTAATTAAATAAGTTCAATCGCATATCAAAATAAAAGGAAGATGGTTAGGTATTTACAGTTGCCATGTCTTCTTGGAGGTCTCCATCTTTCACATGTACTTCAAACTGGATTTTTTTGAAATGATAAGGTGTCGCAATTGCTCCAAACGAGCCAACAAAATAGCTGGAGTCTGCTTGTATTAATTGAGAGATAGTGACATCTAGAGTTAATCTACGTTTTTTGCAAACAGTAGGTACACTTTCTACTATGCTTCTACTGGTTAAGGCAAGACAACAGTCTGCATCACCTCTTTCATATTGAGTTTTATTTTTTATTAAAAAATTGGTGATGTGAATACTAGACCCAATGAACATACGGGGCAAAAATGCATTGATCAGATTGTTGCTAATGTTTACAGTAATAGTCATTTGACCATAGGCATCTACTAGATCCACATGTACTATTTCTACCTTTTTTTGAGTGTTGTTGTTTCTTGTAGAAGCAGGACCATAGACAACAAGGACATCGCCTTCGAATACTGAACTAGTTTGCTCTGTGGAAATTTCTAATATTGTACTGGGTTTTTTCTTTGTTGAAATTAGACTGTCAAAAATATATTGTGTAGTTAATTATGTATTCTAAATATGCATTATAGTTGTGAACATTGAAGGATAGAAAATGTATATTATTCTTAATATTGCGGATGTAAATTGAAGATTTTTCACAATGTATAGGCATGTTTCTAGAAATATTTGGAAAATGTACAACCATATACATAGTTTTTTTACTAATTATGGATTGTAAGAAGAGTATTGAAAATTAATACCTTTGGTTCTTGCTTTCAATAGTCGTTTTTGTTGGTGATGTGCTATTTAGTTCAATACTTTTCAACCGACTGTAATAGGGAATGAAATTGTTAGTTATGAAATTAGTAGATGTTACTATTTAACATTTCATTATTTTGGAAGAGTTGAGAATTGTCACCGTTTTGTTATGTATTCTTATGTAGTTACTGAAAATGTATGCTATTCTTAATTGTGTGAACATAAATTAATTTTTTTTGTCTAAGTATGTTCGTGTTTATAGAAATCTATGGATAGTGTACTTCTATATACATAGCTTATTCATAAAAATAGGTAGAGAAGAAGACTATAAAAAATGAGTACCTTTCTTTGTTGCTTTCAATGGTTAGTCTTGTGGGAGAAGTGGTATTTAGTTCAATGTCTTCCAAGCGCCTGTAGCAAGAAATGCAATTGTTAGTCATGTAATTTGTGGAAAATACTATTTAATGTTTAATTAGTTTGGAAGAGATGACATGTCTTACCATTTTGTTATGCGTTCTTTTTTAGGTGCAGAGGAAAAATCATCTAGATCATCTATATTGAGGTCCTCTTCACTGATTTCCATGCTTTTGAAAAAGCTGCACAATACATTTTTTTTACTTGTATAGTCATCTATTGTTAAAGTAGAGTTTTTCCTATTACATTTGCATATATTCCTTATATTATTGGAAATTGTTTTGTAATTAAATTTTCGCTAGTATAAATACCTTTCATCCGATGTAATATTGGTTGTATGCACAGTTGTTGCTAGAGTGTTGTTAAATTTGACAATGTCCAATTGGCTTTGACAAAACAAACATGTTAGTGAAGTATGGTTTTTCAAGAGGATATTTTGTTAAAGGAAAAAAATTATGTATGTTCTCCATGTAACTTACTCTTTATTTGTTCCATGTTGTGATGTTGCAGGTAGTGCAGTAGACATTTTGTCTTTCTCAATGTTCATTATTGCAAGTCACCTGCAAAACAATATAATTTGCTAAATTTATCTTTATATGAATAATGATCTGTAGAATAGTAAAAGTAATGAATTTTAGTACTTTTTTTTGAGTAAGAGTTAATGTATGTAGACAATAAAATATTTTTTCATATAAAATTGTTGTATGTGATTACCTTTTACAAAATGCAGAGCATGGCTACATGATGTTTCCAACATGGAATAGAAGAGTGTCATGATCCATCTAGTACGACTCGTATCTTTGAATGTTTGTTGTATTTTCATAATTATTTGTCCAGACATGATCAATAATGGTCTTTGACAAAATTTCTGTATTTTCCTGCAGTAAGAACAACTTGTGTATTCCCATGTTTTCTTTTAGCATGTCTAGTTTTTTTGAGGTGTTGGAAATGTCAATGTTAAAGTCACCTGCAATATAAATATGGATTTTAGTGGGAACAATTGTCATTGCTTTGTTAACAATTTTTATGATATTTGTAAGTGATGTTGCTGGTCTTGCATAGATATTACAAATATAAAGGCTTTGTTTAGTAAATATTAGTGTACTCAATATTGCTTCAACATTGTCTTTTGTAAGTGGAGTTGCATTTGCTACTTGTATATGTTTCTTTGTGCAGGTCATTATCCCATGTATATGGTATGTTGTATAGCAATTATATTATGATAAAACATCATTTTTAAAATTGTTTTCCAAATATGTCTCTTGGAGACAAATAATGTTCGATGACATTAAATCTTTGTCATGTTCAATGTCTTGTTTGTGTGGCTGGAAATGACAAGTGTTTAATGTAGATATGGTAATACATGATGTTTTCAAGATTTATAATGTGTGTCATTTTGTAGAGTCCACTTAGCTACTAATTGTAACCGTGTCATTTCATCTATGATTTCTCTTCGTACTTTAAAAAAATTTGCTGTTAGAGGGCTTAACAAAAACAATGTTTCAATTGTTGATGTGCGGGAAAGGGCTGTGTAAGTTAACCCATGTTGGTGTACACCTAATGGTTCAAATGCAAGGCCATGCATTGTAAGTCCTTGTGATCTATGTATTGTTCGAGCACATGCTAATTGTACCGGGAATTGTTTTCTAACAATATTTTTATGTTGAGCATTTAGTTTTAAGATTGGTCTGGTAGCTCGAAGTCTTGGTACCCATCCACTGTTAATATATGTTTGGTTTAAATGTGATAGTTTTCTAGCTTGAGCTTTTCCTATACGACGATCATTGAACTCAATCCATATAATGTCAATGTCAGCATGATGTGTATATGTTTTGAATATTACATCTGATCCATTTACGAGACCATCCTATGTATCATAGTTTCCACCATAAATTTCAACTAGTATGTCTTTTTTTAACATAATATGGTCTAGTAGATTTGTATTTTTTTTTGAACAATTGTTCTACATTAATAGAATTATCCTATTCGTCAATTGCATTGATTGTTATTAGTTCTCCAGGAAGAGAAAATAATATTTTCTGATTATGTGCATTAACATATTTTCTCTTGTAAAAAAGGAATGGAAATGTTGGATTAGTAGGTGTAGGACGTAAGCATTTGTTAGTCAGGTATGCTATGTCACTATCTATTTGAGAGTTTGTTCGTATTCTGTTTAGAATTTTGATGAAGACTTCATCTTTTTGTCGCATTGTTGTGTGTAAGGTATAGCATTTGATGTTTTCCCATAAATTGTATGGAACTAGCTGGGTGTCTAATTTTACATGTCTAATTTTACAGTTTGGAACACTAGACAGTCATGTATAGGTTCTGCTTGGTAGAAATCACCACAAAAAATAATGTCTAAACCACCAAAATATTTAGT
This sequence comes from Sequoiadendron giganteum, assembly GCA_007115665.2. Classification (NCBI taxonomy): domain Eukaryota; kingdom Viridiplantae; phylum Streptophyta; class Pinopsida; order Cupressales; family Cupressaceae; genus Sequoiadendron; species Sequoiadendron giganteum. The sequence continues at coordinate 178,472,022 of CM021110.1, read as the reverse complement.
AGGTGTTTGCATGATGTCACACAATATTCTATCTATGCAACACAAGAGTCTCGCTCCAACTAATGAGATTTCATCAATAAGGATAATACGCAATTGTTGATATTCTTTTGCCAATATATCTAATTTCTCCAAGCTTAATGGAATAGTAGTGGATTTGTTAAATGGTATGCAAAGTGCAGACTGCAAAGTTGTGCCTCCAATATTGTAAGCCACTTTACTTGTGTATGCAAGTAACAAGCCTTTTATCTTATCTGGGTCACTATCAATAGAGTTATTGTATATACACAGTAAGCCTTGGTATATGGCTTTGGCAGTGAATGTCTTTCCTGTTCCGGCACCTCCTGTTAGAAACAAATGCAATGGTTCAAGTAATTTATTTTGTTTTTTTACTAGTATGTCCTTTACTATGGCTTGTTGCTCTTTGTTTAGCATTCTTCGAAGATTGTAGTACTTTGAGTTGTCAGCTAAGTTTGGATGCTTAGCAATTTCAAATGGCCTTCTAATTTGTTTGTTGTAGAATTTAAGTTTCAGTGTGTCTAAATCTGATTGCAAATTGTATTGTTCATTATAATCATTGTTCAAGTTGTGAACATTGTTTGTTTATGTATAGTTCTCATTTTCAATATTGACATCATTAATAGCATTGTCCAAATCACCTCATAGCTCATTTATATGGTATGTGTACTTTGCTTGATTAAGTTTTACTATTTTTTCTTTAGCAATGAAAGCCTCTTCCCATGTTGTGAAGCCTCTTTTCAACATGTTTTCATCTATGGAAAATGGGACATACAGTAAAAGTTGTTCCCTATAATAGTTTTTGATGTCAACATGTTTATTGTATCTTATATATCGAATAATTTGTGGTCTCTTTATTTTTTTTAATTGTCCTTTTCCTCTTCTGTATTCTACGACAAATTTTGCTAGACAAACATTTTCCAATATTTGAGGACGTGCAATATAATGGTCAATTACATTTTTACAAGCAACAATTTGTGAATCATCTGGCTCATTTTTTAGCTATGTGGAATTTTTCAAAATAAATGTACGGTTTTCAATAGTTGATGTGTCTATGAATATGCATTTCCTTGAACTATAGTTAAGAGGAACTAAAAGCACAATGTGTACAGCTTGTTGAGTAGACATTTGTTGTAGATTGAGCAAAGCATCGCCAAGTTTTGTTATCATTTTAATTGCATCAATGTTATGTTCTTTGTGCTCTGTGCGTATTTTGTTAAATGCATTTGTTATTGCTCAAGGCATTGCATTTTGTCATGTATGAGCTATAGTACATTGCTGCAGCATATGCATTTAGAACGAATTGTGCATCTGTATTTGCTTGCCATAGATGAGGAATTTTTTTACAAAATGTATTGTTCCAAATTTGAGTTGGCTTTCTTTTCAAAAACATTGTTGGTCTAAGCAATGAAGATTGTATGGCTAATATGCATTCTTCTTCATCCATGCTTATGTTTAGTAGGAAATCCTCAAAAGATGTACAACAATCATAACTTGAACATTCTAAAGTGGATCTAAGTTTTTCAGCCAAACACATGTTTCTTTTTTTGCATGGTTCAAGAATTCTTGTTGTTTTCATTGGTGGTTGTGGAAAACCAAAACGACATGTTTTTTTTGGTCTTTCCACACTGTTTAGTATGGTGATGTATGTGTATTTTAGCCATTTGTTCATTCAAAGTTTCAGTATTGCAAGTTATGTATTTGTCTACAAAATGTTCAATACTAGTATTAGTATCTTTTCCATATATAGGTGCATATTTAACCCATAGCATGAAATGGTCATGTTCATTTCCTCAATTTTGGAATTTTGTAACTGAAAAGTAGTCCAATACCTTTCCAAAATATGTATCATGAGCATATTAATTGTTTCATTGCATTAATCTTATGTTTATAATAGCGAGTACAAGTGGTTGGATCCTTTCTAATCAAATAGGTAATGTCAACTTCATTAAGCGATTCTTCCTAGTTTTCTGTTGATTTTTTTTTTGTGTGAGATGTATAATTCTTTCAATGTTTCCTTTAATAGCTCCCAATTTTGTTTTGCACTAGTGAAAGTTAAGAAAAAAGTAGGTGGACCGAACTGTCGTATCATTGAGAAAAGATTTATTTTCAGGTGTTGCAAATAGTCTGGTGAATTTCTTATTTTTTTGAAATCTACATATCCAATGTCTGATTGCAATATCTTTTCAAGTTTTGGTTTGTGCTTCACATCTTTTGCTAGTAGGGTCCTACCTTTTAATTTCCCTTTCCGAATTCTTATCCAGAGTGTAGAAAATACTTGGGCAGTTAGAACTTTAATGGTTTTGAAAAATAAGTTGGTGGGATGATAAGCAAATGTTCGATTTGAAATTTTTAATTCCGACTGTGCAATTTTTTGGTGTGAAATTTTCTTTTCAATTCGTTCATCACCTGGTTCTCCGAAAAACAGTGTTGGAAAATTCATTTCTTCTGCATATTTGTCTTGGAATATTCCAAGAGGTTGTTTTCCTTCAGCAGGTGCAATTTCAATGAGTTTGTCTTGTATTGAATGTATAGTTCTTGACTCAGTAAAGCCATGGATCAAGGTATCCGTTTCCATTTCTATTGGATTATTTGTATCATTGTCTTTGTCACTATCACTTGATGAAGATTCAGTGCATGTAGTGTGCTCTTCAAAATGGTCATGCCAATTTTTGTTCAATTTTACATTTTACGTTTTGTACAACATTGTTTTACACAATTCGTTTAAAGAATTCATAATAACATTTGGTCGAAACCTTCCTTTTTGGTATGCATTTTGATATTGCAAATGTCTCTTTAATGCAATAGCAATTGTCCATGTTTCATTGGTAGAACGTGGCAACACTGTTTGTATAATGTTCATGTCTGTTGGGACATTGATAATTGTTTTGGACTTAGTCCAATTTGAGGTCTTTTGTATCCTAGTTGCCAAATTTGTGCAAAGGCAAGTCGAAGGGACACTAGCCTTTCTTCTAGTTCTGAAAGTGTAGCAGTGTATTGTAGTGGCTTATTTGTTTTAATATGTTCTGGTGTTACGTATATTGGTTTTTTATTTTGCCTCAATTGGTGGTTACAAAAGTTTTATATTTTGTTTCCAAAAAATCCTTGTGTCCTTAATAAAACTAGACCATATGTTTCCATTGTTTGTTGGCTTAGATTTATAATATTCTTTTTGAAACACAATTGCCCACAATTGCACACACATGTTTTGGTGTGTCTTTGATTTTCTCCATGTAAGATTGGACGGGTGTTTTTTTTTCCCTCTTTTTTCTATGTTTTGTATTTTAGGCTTTTTGCGTATCTCTTGTTTTAGTTTACGAAGTGAGTTATGGAAAGTTGTACTAAACCCATTTCTGAAATGTGTAGAGTTGCAAGTTTTTACTTGTTCACTGTTTTGGGTGGATTCTTTCAATTTGTGCATACTAATGTTTTGTTTAGGTTTTTTGCGTATCTCTTGTTTTCGTTTACGAAGTGACTTATGGAGAATAGTGGTGAAGCCATTTGTGAGATGTGTAGAGTTGCAAGTTTTTACTTGTTTACCGTTTCAAATGGATTCTTTCAATTTGTGCATATTAAGCCTTTGTTTGCTTTTCATTATTGTTTTTTTCTCTGGTTGTGCAATATGAATGTCGTTCACCATTATTATCTCGACTTCACCTATCTTATAATGTGTATGCATGTCATTGATTTTGTAACATATGACATTGTATACTTTTGTTGGTTGTAGACATTTGCAATATACTTTGGTTGGCATTGCACTGTTTTCTGAGGAAACTTGAATTTTTATTTTCAAAATGTAGGATAGTCATTCAAAACAAAATTCAGAACCTTCAATTTCACTTTGTTCAAATGGATCTCCAACTTTTGCAATATATGTTTGCCAATTTCTCACACCACAAGTATTTTTCAACTCATATTTTAAGCATGTTTGAAGGCATTCATTTGCTATGTTGTCTCCATTTAGCATTGCATTGCAAAAGGATTGAGCCATGTAGCATCTAAGACATGGGATGTCATATTCACTTTTAGTCAAACTAGCAATAGCATTGAAAAGACTGTCACCACAATCTGATATTGATAATGCATTTTTGCATAATCTAGACATTGTATCTATTTTTTTTTTCTGTGCAATTCTTTTTAGGGAGTATATATTTCTTCCAAATTGTTTAGATTGGTGAGCCTGTTGTTTAGGTGTGTTAATTTTTTTCTTCACAAGTGGTTCAAAATGTCCATTTGTATGATCCTGATCATGGAACAAAATAGAATATGTTGTACTTTGTGAATTTTCATTGAAATGCAAGTACTTTGTTTTTCTTGTTAAAGAAAAAATACATATCTCAATATCTAACCACTTGGATAGCCACTTAATACAAAACAAGTCTCCCCAAATACCATACTCATTACAATTTGGCTTTGGAATTGCAGATAGTTGCATGCATCGCAAATATGTATTAACATCATGAACGCCATGCATTTTGGATAGTGTGTGTGAGTCTAGCTCATTTTGAAGTGAAAACAAAGCATGAGGATCATCAATTGCCAGACAATTTAGAAAATGATCAACTATTCCATTTCTTAGTTCAAGAGATGTGTATCGCATATGTAACAATAGTTGTAATGAGTCAAAGAGACAATTGCCTACATTGTATACAAAGGGCCTTATTCTAAATAGGTTATTGTCTTCTAATACTTCGTCAATTGAGATATCTCGTTGTCTATTTTTTGATTGATAGTTCTCTACATCTATGATATTATCCACTGCAAAATTTGCTGTTGATGATGCATATTTACTAAACTTGGACATTAAATCTATTGACTTATCCTCCATAATTTGTTTTTTCATGTTAGTAATTGTTTTTGAGTGTTTACCTTGGTTAATACATTGTTCCAATGGCTTTCTTTTTCTGGAAACAAGTGCTTCAAAATATCCATTCAAACGGTTTTCATCATGGAACAAAATAGAATATGTAGTACTTCCTAAATCTTCATTGAAATTCAAGTACTTTACTTTTCTAGTTGACGACCAAATACATATTTGGATACCTAACCACTTTGCTAGCCATTTAATACAAAATTGGTCACCCCAAAGGCCATATTCTTTACAATTTGGTTTCTTAACCGCAGATAGGTGCATACATTGTAAGTATGTATTAGCATCAACAATTTGATGCAATTCATTCAATGTTTCAGGATTTAGCTCATGTGTATATGAAAACAAAGCATCATCATCATTTTTTGCTAGGCAATCAAGAAAGTAATAAACCATACCATTTCGCAATTCTATGGAAGTGAAGTTCATATGCAACAAATATTGCAAAGAGTCAAAAAGACAATCCCCTATGTTGTATACAAATGGACTTATTCTAAAAAGATTACTATCTTTCAATACTTCATCTATTGTTCGTTCTTCTTTCGTATTCATCAATTCATAACTTTCTACCTCTATGATAGTATGCAATGATTTTTTTGATTCACAATTTTTTGACATTTTATGCACAAAAAAAAACACACACTAGAAATTAAAAAAAACAAAATAGGTGTTATATGTTACTTGTCAAATTCTATATGTTGTTGAACTATATTTGTAGATACTATTGTTGCTTTTCTTTTGAATGCTCAGGTTCTGCAAAATAGGAAAATTAAACACATTATCAATGATTAAATAAAGTAATCACAATTTTTTATAACATTAAATCAATAAATATAGTTTGTCACATCTTAATAAATAGTTAACCATTTGCTCACAAGTTTATGAGCAGGGTTGACATGTAAGTCTCATTTCTAACCCAAGATGGTGAACATCACCCCAAGTTATGAAAAACCGTACAATTACATGTAGAAGAAGCACAAGAATGCAAAGAATGGGGAGATTAAGGTTGCAGAGGATGTCATTGATCAGGAGAACTAACACAATAATAACTAGTAGCAGTAAAGGGAAAATATAGATATAACATCATGAAAAAAAGATACATCATTCTAAAGGTGATACAAGATTGCTGCAAACAAAATTATCCATAATGATGATAATAGCTCTCATGCATGATGCATTAAAGAAATTAAGTATTATCTAATTATGAGATATTTGCATTCAGATTTAAAACATAAACCATTCCAAATGAAAAAAGAAAGTTGTCATCAAATTGACAAAAAATGTTGCAAATGGAAATAGAATGTTCCCATCTAGTTGTAAAATCAATATTTATACTTCTCAATCTTGTACCAAGAAAAGATTAGATCTTAGCAATAGCACCTTCCCCTTGAGGTAATGGCTTAGTAATTTTTATTTAAACTAAAACTGCCTTGTTTCATTTTCACTAATTAGGATTTGGGTCTCTTGTAAAAGAGACCCATCTTAGTTCACCACATTAAAGCCACTAGACTCAGCTTAATGAAGCTTTTCTTTTAGAGTGTTCTAAAATGTTGATTCATTTCCAAAGAGAGGAAAAAATGCATTAGGGCATGCCAACAATGATAATAAGGCACAAAACATCTTCAATAAAAAAATTAAAATATACAAATAAACAACACTAGATAATGGAAAAAACTTGTCCCAAATAAAATGATCACACACTATCATCCCATGGAAGTAGGTGGGTAAGAGTTTGCAATTATGAAAAAACCCAGTTCTAATCACAAAGCTGATCTACAGAAATTGCAAGGAAAAAATGTCAATTGGAGTTCTCAAATTAGGATATGCAAACAAAAATACTTTATAAAACATGATCCAAAATTCAAAACCTAAAATAACACCAAAAATAATTGCTCTAGGGGAGAGGACCCAGTAGTTGAACACCCTGACTTCACGCTTCTCAAAACCCTATGTGGAAATTTCAAATCAATCCCAAATTTTTTACAACAGCTTACTTGGCAAGTCCCCTGCTTATAACTAAGGTTTCAGGGCCACCTCATCAAATATGATGCTACATCAACATTTTTTTTGTCAAGGTGTCCAAAAACGCCCAAAAAAAAAGTGAGACCTATATTTGTGCATCTACATCATGTTTTATTGGGCAGTAATGTGGCATCACATGATTTGTTGCTTTTTAGATCTAAGCAATACATTTCATTTAATTATGGGTAGTCATCATCAACACTAACAACTTTAAAGTCACAATTATTGGTCCAATATTATTATAAATATTGGACATTATATAAACAAATGCTATCATAACTATTGCGATGTGCAATTCATGAAGATGTAAGGGTCTGCGCATACATTAATGAAACAAATGATAGTGTTGATATGCAAAATAATACATGACAGGAGGTATATAGAGTTTTGGTCAAAGGGCAGTGAATGAACAACTACAAAGGGATAGTTACATAGTGATAGTCATGACAATGGTTTCCAAGGTTAAGGGGGTGATGAGGGAGCAGCCATTTCAAGGATGCAGTTTTGAGGACAGTTGCAATATTTGTGTCTCCTACTCACTAGTCTGATCAAATCAATCCCAAGTTTTTACAGCAGCTTACTTGGCAAGTCCCCTACTTATAACTAAGGTTTCAGGGCCACCTCATCAAATATGATGATGCATCAACATTTTTTTTGTCAAGGTGTCCAAAAAGGCCCAAAAAAAAAGTGAGACCTATATTTGTGCATCTACATCATGTTTTATTGGGTGGTAATGTGGCATCACATGATTTGTTGCTTTTTAGATCTAAGGAATACATTTCATTTAATTATGGGTAGTCATCATCAACACTAACAACTTTAAAGTCACAATTATTGGTCCAATATTGTTTAAAATATTGGACATTATATAAACAAATGCTATCATAACTATTGCAATGTGCAATTCATGAAGATGTAAGGGTCTGCGCATCAATTAATGAAACAAATGACAGTGTTGATATGCAAAATAATACATGATAGGAGGTATACAGATTTTTGGTCAAAGGGCAGTGTATGAACAACTACAAAGGGATAGTTACATAGTGACAGTCATGACAATGTTTTCCAAGGTTAAGGGGGTGATGAGGGAGCAACCATTTCAAGGATGCAGTTTTGAGTATAGTTGCAATATCAGTGTCTCCTACTTACTAGTATGTTGTAACTCCCACTTCAAGAAGTGAGTGCAACTAACACTCCTAGGAGTCACCAATTCAAATTTTGAAAGAAGCAGGTTTGTTGACAACAAGGGAGTTTGCAAACAAATTTAGGCTATCTAATGAGAGCAATTGATGGATCATAAGTTTTTAGAAATATCCACTCATGAGGCTAGTGCCTTGCACAAACATAATTAAACATCTGGCACTATTGGAATTCATGTTCAATCATTGTGCAACACTAGGAAATTTGCACGTGAGTTGCATAGAAACTGGAAAATGGCACAAAGGCTTGCACATAAAACAAAGGTATGTGAAGTGATCCGTGCAACAACCAAAAACCATCCACCAACTTACACAACAACACTAAATATTGCAAAGGTTGTGCAAAATCTTGAGCAGTAGCATGTGAGTTGAGCAGGCTGAATTGTGCTTGCCAAAGCTTGCACAGAATGCACAGAACAACTCAATTTAACTGGTTTCTGCATAAAAATGCAGGAGTTGCTTGTGCAAGTCCACTCACAATGAAACTATCCTAACAAACGGGTATGTGCAGGATCATGATGGGCCAAAAAGTGGTGATATGTAAGCCATATAATGGCCCATGTGGTTGACGACTTTTTTTTTACCCAAAATTGATGAAACAAAAAGGGTTTTTAGAGGAGATTCTCAGCTTTCCACCAATATAAATTATGCTTTACTTTGAATTTAATAAGTAATTATTATTCATTTTCTATTAGAATTACGAATAAAGTCTTGATTGATAGGCTGATTGGAAAACATCTATAACTTTCAAACGGTATCACATTTTTTGAATCCGAAACATGTGTCACATTCTATGCTTCACATACTATAGGATTAAAAAAAACAAGTGTGAATTTCATGAAATTTTGACCAAGTTAAGGTGGTTAGACAGACGAGCTTTTATATTTTTTAAAAGTTGTAATAAAAAATTCATAATTCATTATTTACTTGGAAAAAATTTATAAAAAAATATGCATCACATCGGGACATGAGTCCTCTACTTATATCTAAAAGATTATAAGAAAATGTTATCATTTTATTGTGGTTAGGGTGGTCAGACAGACACCTACTTCTTATTTTTACCCTGAAATTTAAATACTACTGCATTGAAATTTCAAATTTTCACCAAATACATTTTTTTAAAAAATAAAGGTCTAGTAGTTTGGAAACTACATCCAATTTGCTACAGATTTTATTTTTACATTTTTTTGAGATAATATAGATAACTTATTCAAATGTTTACGTGAAGTTGTCTAACTCTGATTTTCTGTCTTTTTATTGCCACTTAAGGACCTATTTTTTTCATGATGATCCTGCACATACCCAAACACATGGTAGCACAAAACATCAAAATACACAAGCAAATACAAGCTAAACTTATGCAGGGAAAACCTACCAATGTAGTGACAGTCAATCCATCTTCAAAGGTTTAGAGGTTGTCTTTGGAATTTTCATGTTTGAATTGTCTATCCATGGTAGAGGTGGTTTGAAGACAAAGCTACTAGATGAATTCCAACGGCGTTGATAGGCAGTGGTAGGTGAAAGAGTCACAACAGTGAATAAAGAATGTATCACTAACCCCTAAAAACAGATCTTACAAAATATGGTTAGTACAGAACATTTATTGTCATTTTAAGGATCTCCATCATCCACAACTATATTGCAAAAACTGTGACTACTTGATATTCCTTTTACCATCCATAACTTGGAAGATGAGGGAAAATGCAAACTTAGTATATGAATCTAACTTTCTTACCCATTATGAAAAATACAAGAAAATTAGATTTCAATCCACAACCTTTAACGATGTAATCATTTGGAACCATATACATAGCTAGTTTGTGTAAGTTTACCATCTAATGATTAAAATGAACTAGCAAATAAAGTGAGAGTCACAGCCAAGAGATAGAATTGATTGTCTTAAAGATCATCACAAAGGCATAATCCAATGCACGGAGGGCAACTCAAGGGAGATAATGAGCAAGTGCAAGAACTATGAAGCAGTTAGTAAGGGTCATTATAGTCATTTCAAGAGCAATAGAAATTTTGAAAAATTCTCTAGAATTACAATAATTTTGTAATTTCTTTGGAATGCTTATCAAGTAGTTTGTGAAAAAATCTACTAGTCATTATGATTGTTATAACCACATATATAGAGAAAATGAGGGGGGACAACAGATGAGAATATGCTGACTAGTTTAATAAACCTTCCTCAAATGAGATCTGACAGATGGAAACGTGGACAATAATAATCAAACACAACAGCGTGGAGGGGTCAGTGTGGATAAATAAGGAGCCCAATTTGATGCAAACACTAATCAAATATTTGATAAAATCTGATTGCATGGGATAACTCTTTCCTTGCTGAAAAGACATGTATTCATGGAGGGGACAGTTGTGCTAAGCAAGCATTAAAAATCTGCATTCCACACGTCATAGATATGAAAAAGTAGCTATTACTGTCCCCTCACAAATTTCTCGTATTGCAACTATAAATCAATTTTATATGGCCACTCGTACACATATGAAATGTCTGCTTGACTTTAATACATTATGGGTTATCTTGAATAACATAGTGAGTCAGCTAGATTTTTAGACCTGGAATTTATATTGGACGTGGTTCCTTCACATGGGTTTTGTGATATTGTTAAAACCCATTACGTTTTCTAGAAATAGAATACCTCTACAATTTGAGTTATATTGAACACCACGAGCGTGGAAGAAGATGTATTTTGTTTGTATTATATAATGACAACTGGTAATTCTGTGAGTGGGAAGTGATAAGTTTTATCAAAAATTACTTAAGTTGTACTGGAATGAAAAACATAGGAGGGAAAGGCACTGAGTGCTTCATATTAACTTGTTCCAAAAGTGTTTGAGGATCAAGTTGATTGACTTTTCATTGCCTACGGGTTGAAGGTCAAGAATCAAAGTTTTCTGTAATCACAAATTGAGAGTAACTTTGCATTTAAGTAATTGTTTATTTGTTTTTTGGAGAAATAGTCATGGATGAGGAACCTTAGCTTTTTAGAAAACACATTGAAAAACATATTTGTACAGTTATTGTGTATAAGTTCCTAATCATTAGCGCTCTGGTTCATGCACTCTTAAACTTTCTAGAACACCCGAAATAGTCACATTGAAATGCTGAAATTAGCAACACGTGTGCCATTTCCTAATTTTGTGCATCTACATCATGTTTTATTGGGCACTAACATGGAATCACATGATTTGTTGCTTTTTAGATCTAAGGAATACATTTCATTTAATTATGGGTAGTCATCATCAACACTAACAACTTTAAAGTCACAACTATTGGTCCAATATTGTTAAAAATATATATCAACAAATGCTATCACAACTATTGCAATGTGCAATGCATGAAGATCTAAGGGTCTGCACATTTATAATGAAACAAATGATAGTGCTAATAGGCAAAATAATACATGACAGGAGGTATACAGATTTTTGGTCAAAGGTTAGTGTATGAACAACTACAAAGGGATAGTTACACAGTGACAATCATGACAATGGTTTTCAAGGTTAAGGGGGCGATGACGAAGTAGCCATTTCAAGGATGCAGTTTAGAGTAGATTCAAAGGTCTTGTTTGTTGTTGTTAATCATGGAGAGCATGACTTCTGTCTTGAGCAGTATGTGCTAGAGAAGGGTCTTGCTGAGGATGGAGAAGATTCTCAAACTAAGTGCATATTCGTTGTGAAAGTGGTGGATTCAAAATAGCACCAAAAGAATGAAAGGACTGTGTATAATGTTTGTCCTAGTAGGGGTTACAAGTGTTGTCATGGTTTTCGTCCTTAAAGGTAAAACCCTATGTGAATGCTAATGTGTATGGTGTTATATCTTGCAAAAGGCAGTAATCCTAGTCACAATGGATGGTGGTAAGAACCATGCAAAGTTTAAAAGTTTGAAAAAGAAAAGAATAGTCCTATGGTTATAAGGACAGAGCAAATAAAGTGAGAGTCACAGCCAAGAGATAGAGCAGTTTTGAGACCTAAAAGGATGGTATTCATTTTATTTCATACAGCTGATGCGCATCTTTTAACTTACATTAAAAGCCAACATATTTGGTATACATGTAAAATCCACTTCACTAAAACAACCATTGTATTGGAGAAGTGGGCCACACCCAAACCATAATGAGGAGCGACCCAAAAAGACCCATTGACAAAGAGAAGTAAAGGATAATTACGTTACAAGAATAGAAAAGACAAAACCAATTCACCTATTTGCTACAGCCTAGGTGGATGACTCAACGGCTATTTCAACACACCTCCTATCCTTTCCCCTGTTCATGCCTGTCATTTTGTTACTGCAATGACTTTCTTTGTTGCTGCACTTGAGACAAGAAATGCACTTTCATTTTTACTTTTTCCTTGTTGTTGCACTTGACACACGAATTGGGCAAACATGCCTTCCTTCAAAAATTCACAGGTATGGTGTTTGGGGACGTCATGCAGGGTTTTGCAAGTCAAAGGTCAACAAAAAATACCTTCAAAACTTCGTAAATGCTGGAATCACTATGAACTCATTTTAAAATCACATTTTTAGGCCCTAATTTTAAAATTTATGCAATGGAGAAACACAGATACATCATCAGAACTTGTCTAATTCCTACATGCCGCTGATGAAAATGCAATATCTTCTATTGTGATTAGTATTAGAAAAAGAAAAAGAAAATTACCTGAGATGTTTGAAGATGAGGTAGGTGACAAAAGCAATGTTGACTCGCTAATATAAATGATAAAATGGTAGGTACAGTGTCTAACCCTAATATTATGGCTGAAAATTGCTATGGTGGTCTAGCGATTCGTAGCTCAGGCTCGCACGAGAAACTGCTTGTTTTGGCAGAAACATGGGATGTGCTATGGATTTCACTGTCAGCTTTGAATGATAACTGTTCAAGATGAAATAAAATCGTGCTTCATAACTGTTCCGATTTTTTCGACCATGTTCACTGAGCATGCGATGCCCTGTGCTTTCCATCTGCACCATTACGATTATGGATCCGTATAAATCGCCCTTATCGGGCAAAACTCTCCTGCCAAATAAATTTAAGATAATTCATTTTTACAATATGTTTTCTTATATAATTTGCATCTCTATTTTAACAATAGAAAAAAAAATTGTTAGATTAAAAAAAATAATGTATTCTAATTTGTTGATTAGTTGTTTTTTAATAACTAGTTAAAGAACAGCCGTGCTTATAGTTCCTTCGACAGGAACTAATAAAAGACTTTAGAATAATTTAATAGAAGTTTTTATATAATTGAAGAATAGATTAAATAAATATATATTAATTAATGGAAGTGAAAACGGAATTAAAAGTTAAAGTTAATAAATTAAATATTGTAAGGTTGGTTAACTAAGTGTAAAATTAACTTAAATAATTAAATAAAAAAAACGTGCTTGTAGCGACGGCATTATGGAGTAGTAAATAAATTAGTTAATTGCCGAATGGAAAGAGGGTTTTTTTTGCATGTTTTTCAGAAACTAATCTTGTTTATCTCTTCCGTGAATGCTCTTGTTCTCGGAAGCTCTTTTTTGGTCTTGGGAGGCTTTGAAATTTGGTTTCTGTAGCGTTTGTGGAATCTTTTGAAGAAACTGAAGCTGCAAAGTTGTGGAGCTTGACCACGACATCAATTCACAGCTGTGCTAATCGCTCAGACCAGGTTCCATTGCTCGGTGTTTCTCACTTATGCTTAATCTTGAATTGAAACAATTAATAAATGAAATCTCTGAAAGGGTTAGAATTCTTTCTGCAAATTACATGTGCGTATTTTGTAAACTATTATTTAATTGCTTTCCTGAAGGCTGGAATATTAAACTCTCTATGAATATTTCTGGCAACCATTGCATTTTCTTGGAGTCTGTCAAGCTTCTTTTCTTGTTAATCTTTCCGATGACGGTAAATATATGATTCTATATTCTTCCTTACCGTAGCATTAATTAAGTAAGAGTCTTAAATCTGAAATTGCTCTACTGCCTTCAGTCACCAAGCCCGCGTATATGAGCTGCTTATAAATCAAGTTAGTTAACCAAATTTCATTTAGTCTCCATTTTATATCATTGCTAAATGAATGTATGCATTTCAATCGAATCATACAGTTATGTTTCGCCGAAATGTTTAGGCAATCTCATTTGATAAACTTAAGTTTAGAATTGCCTATGAACGAATTAACCGCGGTGAATATAGACAGCCAGATGGCATTATGTATTGTAGAGTCCGCTATGCTGATCATGCAATGCATAACCGCCGCTAGAATGTAATTGTATAAGCTCTAGTATTCCGTTGCACTTCGCTGTTTGCATTTTCCCTTACATTGAAACCTATAAAGATTGGCACTTAATTCATAATGAAATCGGCTATATTACTCTAAACTCTCTTCATCCTTGTTAATCGTTATACCTGGTACATGGCCAGATGATCTTTTGTTTGGTGTTCTATTGCATTGGAAAGCAAATCTGTCGTTATCTGTTATGTGAACGGGTACATATTATTACTACCACTTTTGCATGGCAACTGTAATTGCTGCATTTATCGACCCCTTCTATCATGCATTGATGGATGTCTGTACTCTGTTTCGAAGCCCATCGAGAAGTGCTTGAGTCTGGCTTTTTACCCGCCAGGTGCATTTGCTTAAGAGTTTCGATGGCTTGTTCAACAAATCTATCTCCTGCATTTCCTGCAATCATCGTCGCCCGGCCTGAGATCATATTTCTTTGAGATATTCTGTCAAACAGTTCACAATCCTTGTCTCTGTCACCTTAGCATTCCTTGCGCCTTGTCTCTGATGAAGTTTAATCATTCGATTGAATTTTGAGTTGATAAACATTTGTTTGCATTTAACCCGATGGTATTCGATACACAAGTACCGAATGTGTATTCATATAAATGGCTTGCATTGTCTTTCGGTTAAGTTCGAGTCACTGATGTTTGATATCCGGTTTTAAATAAACACACATTCACTTCATTTGCGGATAACTGTTATACTTGTCTACATGCCGGTTAGTTATATATATAAAAATTGAAGAATGTTCATTATGTGGTGGCATTCGATACTTGTAATTTGGGAATTTGATGCCTATATATTAGATGGAGAGTGAATTCGCTAGTTATGTCCTGTATGATATTTGAATGTATTATGTATGTTTAGTTTTATATATATATATATATATATATTTATTGGCAAATATAGTTTTAATGTATGTTTATTGTTATTAGTTTATTACATTTCAACACAACAATTAATCATATTATATGTGTATATATAAGTATATGTATATATGTGTATATATAACCATATGCTGATGTATGAATCTATGTTTATATATATGTATATATATTTTGAAATGTATTGATATATTTGTAGATGCATTATAATAGTTGTAGAAAAAGAGTATTCTTATTTTGGAAATAGAAGATTGTAGTAAATATGGAATGAAATTATGAAAAGAATGAATAATTTAATTACATGTAAATAATAATGAGGATGTTAAATGTGAAATTAGACTTCCTCCTTGGCATTATAATGATGCCTATTATTGGTAAATTGAGTGTTAGTCCAGTTGTAAAAACCATCTTGTGTCTCTTGATCGCATTAGTGGATTTGTTGTTAAATGAATTAGTTGATTAGTAATTTATCGTGCTATTAGATATAAAGTACAATAATGTTTGCCGTGGAAATAATATCTCTCTTATTATAATGTGGTTTGTTTATTGGTTTGGAATGTGGTGTTTGATTTTGAGATTGAAATGTTTTGGGGGTTATTATGGTTGTTCAAGATGTAAAGATTATTAATTTGGTTAAGATGAATATACTAAAATGTGATTCTATATTTCTGTTAATTTTTTGAATTGTTTATATGAAATGTGTGAATGATTGTTGTTGATATGGGGATGAATTATGGGTTTTGCACAATGTTTAAGTCATCATGTGAAGTGAATGTTAGGAGTCTTCCAGAGGCTATGTGAAAATTCTCTTCTTGATGGAATTTTTGATAAACCTTGATGACAGTTGGTTTGTATTGAATGTGTATATAATGATTACTAGACTTGCAAAGTAAATTCATCATTGTGGTTAGAACTTGTGTGCGAGAAGGGTTATGCCTCGCCATGTTGTATTGTTATTGAATTCATATGATTGTGCAAGTGGTCTTGCTCTAGATTTTATTGGGGTCTCCTAGTTGTTAGTATTGGAGTGACTCTCGATGGGGGTCTAGTGCACAAAGCGACGCCTGAGTAACCCATGTGGGAGTTTTGTAATCAACTGATAGCCTAAAATTAACTAGGGGGTTGGGTAGTAATCACACTAATCAAGATAAGTGAATGCATCACTCATGGCTCAAGTGCTTGTTTAGGCTTGAGATGAGTTGAGGAGGCCTAGAATGGCAAGATCAACTGCCTTTCCCTCTTGGAAGGTATGTTGATCTCGCATATGTTTGTATGGGGGTTCGATGGCCAGTAGAGGCAGCCAGGGTAACCCACGATGGGGGTCCAGCAGTCGATAGAGGCGGTCAGGGTAACCTAGGATGGGGGTTCGATAGCCTAGGAAGGTTACGCTAGGGTAACCCATAGCAAACTATGTGATGACACTCCTCCTATGACAAGCTAGTATTCCCTTGTCTCTTGTTTTCCCTTAGATGATTTTGTGCCTCTGAAAGTGATGTTTCTTTTATTTGGTGTTGAGCTATACTTGTTCAGTGATGTCATGTTGATATTTTGTCTTTCATCTGATTGTGATAGTGGGACCTTTGGTATCTCCTAGCATGGGGGGTGGACCTTTGGGTTCCACATAGTTGGGTGGAAAGTGCATTGTTCTCCATTGGGTTCCCTCTTCTTGATCATGATTGTGGTGACTTCTTTTGGATTGGAGACTTCTTCTTTGTACCAGCTCATGTGTATTTGTATCCATGTAATTGAATTTATCCATATAATTGATGTATCATGTATCATATTTGGATGTACACTCCTCACTTGTATTTGAAAGGAGACATTGTTATTTATTTGAATCAATGTAATGATGGAAATTGATGTAAGTTGATGTTAAACCCTCTTATGAAATGAACTATGTATTAGATGTTATTGTATTTGAAATTTAAATGGATTGGTTCAATTGTTCTCTATGGGATATATGTCATGTTTGTACTATAAAAAAAATTCAACTCAGTTAAACCCTAATAAAGAATTTTTTGTTTACTTAGGGAAGTATCATGTAAAAGATATGGATGTATACATGGAGCTCCTGATTGATGAGCTTCGTGAATTATGGGATGGTGTAAATATGTATGATGTATCAAGACCTATCAATGAAAAAAACTTCCTCTTTCATGCGATCCTTATCTGGACAATTCATAATGCCTCAAGACTCTTTATTTGTTGTGGTAATATATTATAAATTATATTTGTAATTATTTTGTTCATTTTACCATTTACTAAATATGGTTTCCATTCTTATTTTAGGGCTACAAACAAAGGGGAAACATGGTTGTCCATCATGTGGGCCAAAAACATTGTATAGGTAGTCAAAGGATCTCAATAAAACTGTGTATGATGAGTATAGACAATTTTTATCACAAAATCATCACTATCGAGTTCGTGAGAAAAAAAAGTTCAATGGAAAGGAAGTGGAAATGAGGAAGCCAAGAAGGATGAACCTTGCTAGGTGGAAAGCACTATATGACAAAAAAGAAGGGACATGATCTCCACTAGGAATGAAAAGACTCTCTATTTTCTACAAATTACAATATTATGAGAACTTGCCAATAGCCCACCTATTTGATACTATGCACATTAGGAAAAATGTGGCAGAGTGTTTGTGGAAACATCTAAATGGAACCAACCTTGAAGCACAAATAAAGTTACAAAAGGACCTCCAAGTTGCCAATATCATGTTGAACATGTGGTTGCATGAAAACAACTCATTTGTTCATGCTCCATGGATTTTTACGTCAAAGGAGAAAGAAAACATCATTGATGCAATGAAAAGCATGAGATTTCTTTTGGTTCTGGTGTGACATTAAACAACTTACTCACAAGAGATGGTTTAGAGCTCTCAAAGCAAAAAACACATGATTGGCACAACTGGATAAAGGTAATTTTGTAGAACGTTAGATTTATTGGAAACATAATTAGAAATTTGTATATCTTAGTGATAATAGAAGTTCATGTATATTTTAACATTGCTTTTGTTAATGGTCATGTAGTATGTGTTGCCCGCAACAATACCGAGTACCTTTGACCATGATATCACACTAACTATTTACAAATTATCCAAATATTTGAGGTATTTTGAATCCATCACGCATAATCTTCCATGGTCCTCTTATTCTTTGAAGTGGATTATTGGTAATGCCTTTATACATTTATACCTTTAGTTTTGAACAAATAATAAGTATTTATTATAATACAAATTAATATTTGTAGGTGGGTTTCATCTAAAGAGATACTTTAGGATGAATTGAATTATTGGAAGAGGAATGTTCCACTTTTAATGTGTGATATTCAAATGTACTTCCCTTTGAGCATCTTCAATTCTCAAGAGCACTACCTTGTACACCTAATAGAAGAGATTGAACAGTGTGGTCCTATCCATATCCGAACAATGTGGCTCATGGAGAGATATCTAAAGGTTCTTGTATACACCTAAAATTGGTCTGGAGCATCTGATTAATTAAATACGAAATATTTGATTAATTATCCTAATTTCCTCTACTATCAAATAAATAGAAATATTTATTTATATAGTTCACATTTAAATTCTTCTAAAAATCAATTTTAATTAAATAAACAAAATTAAATACTTTGTTTGATTTAATTATCAAATCCCTATTTCAATCTATCACATCCATCTTAAATTAATTAAATAAAGATCATACGCTTTATTGATTAATTGCCATATTCTTCTGTTTAATTTAATAAACAACTTCTATAGCTCGTTTTATTAAATTATTTATCCCTCTTTTGCTAATTTAAATAAATCAAAAATATATGAATTAAAGCACAAGGAATATTCCATCTATATTCTCTCAAAAATGAATTAGATATCCTATGTCTAAACCATGTCTAAAATATGTCACAATTAATGCTTTGAAACTTCACGAGAAGTTTTGGAGACAAATTGGAGACAAATTCCAAATTCTTCTCTCAATCCTCCTCCATCAATCTTTCCTCTTCTCTTGCCTGGTGTTTTCATGGGTAGAGACAATCTCCATTTTTCTCTCAATCTCCTCCATCTTTCACCATTCAATCCTCCAGATTGAATCCAAGCCTCTCAATGTCTTCCCTGTGCATTTCTACAGCCAGGCATTCTATAAATACAACCTCATTGAACCAAGAAAAAAAGCCAGAGAATTTAACTTATGCACTCTTACTTTGCAGGAATTCAAGCATCAAGCATCAAGCAATCAAGCATCCAACATCCAACAATCAAGCTTCAATATCATGGCTGCCTCTTGTAGCTGCAATTATCTGTTTCATGTCATCTCATGCTAGTTTAATTCATTTATCATCTAGTATTATCATATTTAGCTCCATATCATTGCATTTTAGTATCCATCTCATTCTTTCAATTGTCATTTTAACAATCATAGTGCACTCACGATTTGAGAGCCATTTTGATTTAATAAATCTTGGGAGATAGAGAACAATATGACGCTTTCAATTGATTATTGCTTTGAATTGATTCAATTTGATTTGTCTTTGATATAATGTCGTATTAAGAAGTGTTTTGTGCTTTACACCTAATTCACCACTTACAATTTGGCGCCCACCATGGGGCATTAACCCCAATTTTACAATTTTTATGGAAAGTGTCACACAGGTTCACGGCATGTTTTACTTTAGCGCTTTCGTCAAATACTATAGCGCTTCCGTGGCAAACTACAACACTTTTGTGCTCTATTTTGGTGCTTCCGTGTTACTACAGTGCTTCTGTCAAAAATTTTAGCGCTTTCAACTTAAGCGCTTCCATCAACTGTTTCAGCACATTGGTGATTTAGTGCTTCCATGGAAAACTTCGACGCTTCGGTCTCCTGTTATGGCGCTTTCATGTTTTAGCGCATCAGGTAACTGTTTTAGCGCTTCGGTGCAATATTCCAGCGCTTTAGTAAAATCAATCTGGATCTGACGCGGCCGCGACCAGATTTTTTTTTTTTCACATTCGGGTTAAAATTTATCAATCCTAGGATAGACACTTCTGGTTTTCTAAAATATATCAATCCTAGGGTAGCCACTTTTTGTTTTCTTAAAAGAAAATTTATCAATCCTAGGATAGTCACTGCATTTTTTTCAGTACAAGTTAAAAAGAACAACATGATTACAGAACAAACTTATATGTTGTGCTTGTGGTGATTAGGCTTATGGTCTCCCCTTAACTAGGTGACCAAAGTGCCAAATTCACTTTTATTTCATGTCATTTATGCTTTGTTAAATCCTTTAGAAGGCCTGTCGTAGTGGGAAAAAGTACTCACCCTACGGGAACGACCTAAGTGGGAACACCTAAAGCCAAGGATTCCAACCCACTATAATAAAAATGCAAGTTGTTGATGAAAGTCCAACTTGACGGTAGTGAGCAAGATAACCATCCCCAAAATCTTTGTTCTAAAGATTGGGAGGTCTCCTGAGGGAGTTTATCTATTTTCCGCACCGCACAGAAGCCCTATCTACAAACCATAGAGTATTTTCTCACCGAGTCAGTATCCATATATTGTCATACTCGTAGTGCAAGGGGAGGGAAGAATCTGCCCCCAAGACACTCACCATATAATTGCCACAAACCGTTTTCTCTGAGGATGAGAAATCCAACTCTGAGTACGCACCTGCAAACGACAAAAACACGGGTGCCCTCTAGGGGGTGACAAGGCTATGTGTGTCAACGCAATTCAAGATGTGGGCTATGAGTATAATGATGACCTACTTGTCCTTAAGTGTGAGTCTATTTGATTTGTGTACAATTGTCAAAACGACCCATCAAAATCAATAAGAATAATTCGTGATTCTTAAACATACACGATCTATTCACTTAAAACAATTATTCACAATTGCTTGTTGTGTTTTCACAAATTCATTAAAATCAGATTTAAGATCATCTTGAAAACAATAAAGTCAAGTTAGATTAGAAAACCCCATGCTTTGAAAGTGGAAGTCCACCACGTTTCTCAAGAGGAAAATCAAAATCACAAAACCCAAGGACCCTCTCAATTATCAAAATAAATTGAAAAGGAAGCGTTTTCTATACCAAAATCGAAAACTTCTTTTACAACATAGAACATTCATCCACAGATATCACAATTTTTCTAGGGGTCACACCTTAGATTACGCGGTAGAACCGCTCTATTCACGAGCCTTCTTCCAAAGAAGAGCTCTCACTCAGTATCACAACCATAGTTAGCGCATACACCCTTCTTATCTTCCACAATCCATGATACAGTATGCCACAAGGCCAGATCAAATTTTATAGTAGAGCGTCTTAAAATCCTGTTTTTAGCATTTTGGAATCTTGTTTCAGCGCTTCTGGTCACTATTTTAGTGCTTCTATGAAATAGCACTTTCGAGCACTATTTTAGCGCTTCCAGTCTATATTTTAGCGCTTTCATTAAACAGCGCTTTCATCAATTTCTACAACGCTTTCATGCACTGTTTCAGCGCTTCTATCAAAACAATGCTTCCATCAATTTTTGCAACGCTTTCGTGCACTGTTTTAGCGCTTCTGTCAAGATAGCGCTTTTGTCACCTATTTTAGCACTTCAGAACTCTGTTCGAGCACTTTTGTCCTCTATTTTAGCGCTTTCAAAATGGAGAGTTCAAAATTTTTACTAGTCAATCAGTCTATCATTTTATCTATAGTCTTCATCAGAACCAAGTTTCTTTTTTATCAGAATCACTGTCTAGAGACCGAAAACATATAGGTTTATACAAATTTCCAATCTTATCAACTGAAACAAGATCTTGCAAATCACAAGTGTCAAAATCAAATACACAATTGATTACTACACTGAAGTTTCATCGTCAGGATACTATCATCCTTAATCATGAAACCAAGTATAGTAATCAAAATTTTAACATAGTCCAATCAATAAGATCAGTCATCTTATTCGACTTTGTTAAAAGTTTAATTGACATTTTCCTAGCATAGAAGATCAACATTTCGGAAGAAAGGGTAAGAATTTGTATGCCAATCTTCACTAGGTCCCAAAAACAGAGACTCTTAGAGCAAGAAATTTTAAAATCCCAAGCAATGGCAGAGGAAAATCCTTGGAACAATTTGAACTGAAATGATAAGAACGAAATAACTCCAGAGGATATCCAAGTAGCTCAACAAGATCCCAAGTTCCATATATTTATGGAAAAGATTTTAGAACAAGATATGGAGAAGTATCTTTTGATGTTGGCTGAATCAGGTGCGAAACTTCGCAAGGACTTCGATGTGAATTGTCTAAAGGAAGCACCTAGAACAAGTGAGACTGAAATTCTACAACCTACACAAATAATAGATCCAGTTGCCGCTTTAACATCTCAAATGCAACTGTTACAACAACAGATACAGGATATGAAGAAAGGAAGTACCAAAAGATATGTGATATAGGACATTTGTCCTTATCCTTTCGACGCAACCGTCAACCTAATACCTTTCCCTAGACACCGTGAGATCCCAAAGTACAACAAGTACAATGGAAGAATGGATCCGATAGATCATATCAGGGAATTCAAAACAATGAGTCTCGAGTTTGCCCAAGAGGAAACTTACTTAATGAGATTATTCCTAAGGAGCTTGGGAGGATCATGTATGGAGTGGTTTTCAAAACTACAACCAGGTATCAGAACTTTTGAGGAATTAGTCAACAGGTTCATTTCCCAGTACTCCTTTAACATCCAACACGATGTTACAATAAAGGATCTTTATAACCTAAAGCAAAACAAAGGGGAAACATTCTTGTCTTTTCTACAAAGATGGCGACGATTGTTCGCTAGATATCCTCGATCCATTCCTGAGGAAGAAAAGATGGAGTTATTCATTGAAAATTTGACGGAGGAAATGAGTTATAGACTCGAGTTACAATGCCCCCCCACATTTGAAAAGTCATAGAAAATGGTCTTAAAATTGAGGAAGCATTAGTCAAAAGAGGAGTTATCAAACATTTCAATGATAAAACGAACAACACAAATAACTCCTCCAATTAATACTCAAGCAGTGATAAGCCCAAATTTTGGCAAAAGAATCGAAACACGATTGCAAATGAAACAACAAATGATTCCCAAAATATCAAATTGGTCTTTAACTTGACAACATCTACATCAAAGAATCAAAACAATGATCAAATTGTCAAGTCAAATGTCATACAAAACAACGAGATCGTAAAGACACAATCATATCAGAGACCATCAAATCAGCAAAGGTTCACACCCTTAGGCCAAACAATAGAATCAACAATGAAAGAGCTAGTCGCTAGTGGCCTTATCATTGCACGGGAGGCCAAATTCTGGGATCCAAAGGTCAAACCACCATGGTGGAATGCCGCTGATTATTACAACTTCCATAATAACAAAGGCCACAAAACCAACGATTGTATGGAGTTGAAGCACGCAATACAAGACTTGATCGACAACAATAAAGCATATGGTGAAAACCTGAAAACAGGCGTCGTATGTGATTCTAAGATCAGCTTTCCCATCTATTTTAATATATATCAGGATCATTAGTCTGGCAGTCGGTACCATTTCATATCATGTCAGTAGTCTTGCCATCTTTGCATCCATATCAAAATCATTTTCAAATAGTCAAGTATCACTCCAAAGCTTGGGGGCAACATCTAGATATCACTAGGGGCAACAAACATATCGATTTCAACAAAGGGCACACAATAGTATAGCAAAAAACCGAAAACAATGATCAAAGCGCAACATCAATCATCGTTAGAAAGGCATCAACCATTCATATCATATCGAAAATCCAAAAACATGTCAAAAAGTTAAGTCTAAAAAAGCAACATCCAGAAACATAGGTCTGTGTTAGTCGAACTACGTGGTCTTTGTGAGTGTAACGTAGGCAAGGCTAATCTTTGATCAACCTTCGAGACCCCTAGGATAAGTTAGTAGGTTAGGTCTTTAGTCAAGATCTCGAAAATCCAAAAACATCACAAAATCAGGATGGATGATCTAAAATCTGAATAATGAATGAAACACTTTAATGTCAACAATGGATAAATTGTACTTTTGATTATCATTTCTTTGGAGTTACTCAATGATGTATTGAACTAGAGGAACAAGGAAGAAGAATGATGTTTTTTATTATCTGCTGCCTATAAGTTAATCATATAAATGTATGAATTGTCAGGGGATGTGCTATGCAAATGTATCACTGATGACATTCATAATTCACACATTGAAATGATTAATCACTGCCTGTTTACACAATGAATGCTCAGGTTATCTCGGTTAAATCATACCTAGATGCTTGTGTTCACTTGCAATATCAAAAATCATGAAAGAAGTACTCAGGTCGTCATTGGTCTAACACATACCATTGACGCTTGTATTCACTTTCAACATTCAATAAAGCTCTATGATGACAAAAAGCACAAAGATATTATTAAAATGACAATTGTTTTGCATATAGTTGCATGATAAAATTAGATTGCATTCATCATGTTCATTATCTACAGAGTACTTGTTGCATAAAGGGTTCCAATCAAGGATTATCTTATTTACACATAAGACTGAGTATACTTGACATTATTTCAAAAATCATCATCAAAAATATGTAGGAATCATCATCTCATCATTATCATTCATGCATTTCATCATACATCAAATAAATTATGAATTAAATTGTGTCATAGGGTACATCATGTTCATTTTTACCATAAAAAGCATCTATCCATCCATCCATACATTTACATTACATAATATATCCATATATCATGTATTCTACAAATACATTTATCATTGAATCATTACATAAAATAAAATCATTCATCATTACATCATCACATATCGAAATAAAATCATTCATCATTACATCCATCACATAGAAATCATAAATCATAATCATATCATATCATATCAAATGCATCTCATATATATATCATCAAGTGTCAAGTATACAATGAAGTCTGAAATAAAAATACATCATCAACAATGAGCTACATCATAATATACATCATGGCTCAAAAGGGAGAATCACAATAGCATCTACGATCTGCTACTGCCAGAGTGTGTGGGCCCAACAGGACCAGTACCATCACCACCCCCGGAGGAACCAAGATCTCGAGGATCTCTGCGTGGAGGCTGTGTCACCCCCTCATTGACTGTCCAAGTGTCTGTCCGCCCAGATCTTGACAGGGCATAGCTGACTTTGTGCTCAGCAGGCACTGCATCATGATACCTGCCTCTATAAAACTCTACCTCTCGACCGGCCCACAAAACCTCTCTCATATAGTCTGCCATCGAGGTACCATCAGCTACTCTCTGGAGGGTCTCCGCTGTCTCCTGTGCCCTCTCGACAATCTGCCAAGCACTGTCTCGCTCAGTTGTCAATGTAGCCACCTGCGTCTGCACAACAGCCAACTGTCCCTGAACCTGCGCTAAAGCCTAAGCATGAGCCTGTGCCTGGGCCTGCATCTGATTCTAGATCTGAATGAGCAAACCCCGAGCCTGTACCAACTGCCCCTGTAATGTTTGAACCTGTCCCTGGAGACTTGCTATCTATCTCTGTTGATCTACTGCTGGCACTATCACTGCTTGCCTCTTGCTAGGCCTACTAGATGATGGAGCACTGCTAATGGCTGGCCCTACCCTCTATCCCCTCCACAACCACCATCACTGTCATCACTGCCACTCTCCATGCTACTGCCTGCCAGAGTATCACCCTCGCTCTTTGTGGATCCCTTTGCCACATCATCCCCTACTAGTAATGGTCCTGGCTCATCTGGGATGGTGATGTGAGGATGTGGAACAAAGGCCAAGAATATAGCATACTCCTCGATGATCGACGCCTCTGCAATGTCCCTCCGCATATCCCAGGGTGATGGCTGCAATTCCCTATATCCCTCTACTAGAGCATCATATGACAGACAAGGACCCCAATCAGGAATATCCATTCATCGCCTCGCATAATGGGCTACTCCCTGTGGCATACACTGAACAATGTCGTACTTCTTGTATACTCTGCAGAGCAGGAATCTCTCTAGAACAAATGGTGTTCGACCGATGAGATACATGGAATCACAGAGAAATCCCAACACTGCATCATCCTCATCCCACTGCTCACAGTCAAGGTATGGACACCAGGTAATCTTGGTGTCATCGAACACCCACCTCCAGTGCTCTAACTTGCCCATCCGAGCTTGTGTAAACCGACCTCTGTATCTAAAAACATAAGGTCTACCTGGTGGTCTATCTGCAACTAGAAATGGCCGAGCAATAGCAAAATGCTCCCATGCTCACACCTATAACAAGGTCATCCCTGCTGATAAGCTCCGCACTTCGAGGTACACAACCGAGTGAAGATCATGATAGAGATGTGCCAACATGCACATCCCCCATGCATATCTGGTACCGTGTACCATCATGCTCTCTAGAGTCCTGCCCCAGCCAACGAGGAATCCCTTTGACCTGGGATCAGGGCAAAGGAAACCTCCAATAAAGCTGGCAAGCACTATTGGTAGTGTCATGTAAGAATCGGCGATCCTCCTCCATCAGACGCTCGGACCCGCAATGTCTTCATCTTGAAATACTCTGCGAAGAGCGTCTCTACCACCGGTCCCATGGGAATCATATACTATGATCTCTCCCATGAACGAAATGTGCAAAATATGCCACACATCCTTAGGTGTGACCATCATCTCGCCAGTGGGTAGGTGAAAGGTGTTGTGGTCACTATGCCACCTCTCAGCCAAAGCAGTCAACAGACCCCAATTAATCCTAATCTAGGGCATATCAAGTAGGTTGGTCAAACCACATTGGCCTATCACTTGAAGCTCATCTAGTGTTAGGTGAGGAATCAAGTCTGTGGTCCAGGGAAACCTCTTTCACATCTGGAGAGTACCTAGATGCTCCTATCATCACAATGAAACATCCACAATCAGGGAACTATGTCAAGAAATCAAATGTCATTCTACTATCAAGTCTATTCCAACAATCTGGTATGAATTTTTGATCAAAATTCATGGACGAACATCAACAAACCTCACCTATCATGAGGTTCATCAAACAGTATCTAATCTCACCTATCATGAGATTTATTGGATATTGAATCATCTCCTCGCCTATCATGAGGATCATCATAAATAGGTTTTCTTCTCACCTATCATGAGAACGAGTCTTATTTAAATCATCACAATCCAAACATCAAGAATTAGACTTATTAATCATACCAATCCAAATAATGGACATGATCAGAAGTAACAGAATCAAGGTTATCTAAGTAAAAATCTTCAATTCTGACATGAAAGCGCTAAAACAGGCTTCCAAAGCGCTAAATCCCAAAAGCGCTACTTCATCGGTTAAAAGCACTAAATTAGGCACCCAAAGCGCTAAATCTCGAAAGTGCTATTTTATCACTCTAATGTGCTAAAACAGGCTTCCAAAGTGCTAAATCCCAAAAGCGCTACTTCATTAGTTAAAAGTGCTAAATTAGGCACCCAAAGCGCTAAATCTCGAAAGCGCTATTTTATCACTCCGATGCGCTATAATAGGCATCCGAAAAGCTAAAAGTCCCTAAGCGCTATTTTTCCGCATCAAAGCGCTACAACAGTCCATCAAAGCGCTGCTTTACCAGAAGCGCTATAACAGACCATGAAAGCGCTAATCCACTAGATCAAAGTGCTAGAACTCTCTAAGCGCTAAAATTCGGCATCATAGCACTAAAATTTACTATCTAAGCGCTATATCAATGAAAGTGCTACATTATCCTATGGAAGTGCTAGAGTTTTTAACGCAAGTGCTAAAACTCAAAGCGCTAATCTACCTATTGGAAGTGCTACACCGGAGTGTAAGCGCTATAGCGCGGCTTGAAAGTGCTAAAACAAAGAAATTATGCCTAAAGCTATAAAATGCATGAAAAATAAAATTGTGCAAATGACGAGGAGGTAAAGGGGTACATACCAGAGGTCCATACGCGGCCGGCCATTGGTGATGTCGAACGCGCTCGAAATAGTGAGTGTGGTAGGGGATAGACATCTTGCTCCAACTTGTTGAAATGTCTTTATCACAAAGGTTTTTAAACTCAAATAGTGCAAATGAAATTGGAAAATGACCTTTTTGCACTATATATAATTTTTGAAAAAGTATTTTTGGTGGGTTTTATTATCTTTTGATTAATTTTATCTAGGAAATTAATTAAAATTCATCTGTAGGCTAGATTTCTTCATCATTTATCGGGAGATAAATTATTTCATCATCAAATCATCAGAAAATCATATTTTTTTTGAAAAATTCTAAAAATCATCAGATCATTTATTTATCTCCCGAGGGGGCATATTATCATCCATCATCTGAAAATCAATGTATGGGGCATGTCTGGGGCATACGAAATTATTTTTTTATCATCGATCCTGGCAGTAGTAGCAAAATTTTCTTCGAAGCAACACGTAAACACATCACTTCAAAGAGGGGCAAAATGTATACACCTAAAATTGGTCTGGAGCATCTGATTAATCAAATACGAAATATTTGATTAATTATCCTAATTTTCTCTACTATCGAATAAATAGAAATATTTATTTATATAGTTCACATTTAAATTCTTCTAAAAATCAATCTTAATTAAATAAACAAAATTAAATACTTTGTTTGATTTAATTATCAAATCTCTATTTCAATCTATCACATCCATCTTAAATTAATTAAATAAAGATCAAACGCTTTATTGATTAATTGTCGTATTCTTCTGTTTAATTTAATAAACAACTTCTATAGTTCGTTTTATTAAATTATTTATCCCTCTTTTGCTAATTTAAATAAATCAAAAATATTTGAATTAAAGCACAAGGAATATTCCATCTATATTCTCTCAAAAATGAATTAGATATCCTATGTCTAAACCATGTCTAAAATATGTCACAATTAATGCTTTGAAACTTTACGGGAAGTTTTGGAGACAAATTGGAGACAAATTTCAAATTCTTCTCTCAATCCTTCTCCATCAATCTTTCCTCTTCTCTTGCCTGGTGTTTTCATGGGTAGAGACAATCTCCATTTTTCTCTCAATCTCCTCCATCTTTCACCATTCAATCCTCCAGATTGAATCCAAGCCTCTCAATGTCTTCCTTGTGCATTTCTATAGCCAAGCATTCTATAAATACAACCTCATTGAACCAAGAAAAGGAGCCAGAGAATCTAACTTATGCACTCTTACTCTGCAGAAATTCAAGCATCAAGCATCCAACATCCAACAATCAAGCTTCAATATCGTGGCTGCCTCTTGTAGCTGCAATTATCTATTTCATGTCATTTCATGCTAGTTTAATTCATTTATCATCTAGTATTATCATATTTAGCTCCATATCATTGCATTAGTATCCATCTCGTTCTTTCAATTGTCATTTTAACAATCATAGTGCACTCACAATCTGAGAGCCATTTTGATTTAATAAATCTTGGGAGATAGAGAACAATATGACGCTTTCAATTGATTATTGCTTTGAATTGATTCAATTTGATTTGTCTTTGATATAATGTTGTATTAAGAAGTGTTTTGTGCTTTACACCTAATTCACCACTTATAGTTCTAAAACAATTTGTGAGGCAAAAGACTTGACCAGAAGGGTCCATGGTTGAGGGGTACATGGTTTTCTAGACAA
The DNA here is from genome assembly GCA_007115665.2 of Sequoiadendron giganteum. Taxonomy (NCBI): domain Eukaryota; kingdom Viridiplantae; phylum Streptophyta; class Pinopsida; order Cupressales; family Cupressaceae; genus Sequoiadendron; species Sequoiadendron giganteum. Next base: position 178,442,120 of record CM021110.1, on the reverse strand, counting down.
TGGTTCATTTGAGTGAGTACTTACCTAAATTGCATCTTGAAGCTCCTTGATTATGGGATGGTAACAAACCTCAATCATTTGAATGAGAAAAATTAGAGGGTCAAGGGACTTCAAAGAGGATAAAAGGTATACAAAAATGTTTGAAGTAATTGCTTTTATCCTAAATTTTATAAGACATGGCTTTAAATCATTATTAATTCATTAAACAATTCTATTTTTCATTGTAGATTCTAAGGAGTGGTAGTCATTACATTTGTATGTTGCATACAATTCTAACTTTATGTTGGAATGGATGGAGAATTATACTGAACAAAAGAAATTAGAGGATGAAAAGGCATGGACCAATGTATATAATAGACATGGTCAAAACACTGCTCGAGGACTTCCTACAAGCCATAAAAGAAAATGGCGAGATAGATGCTCGTGGAATTGGCTAAAGACCAATATTGAACACGAGGCAACAAAGGGGAAGAATAGAGTGACACAACAACAATTGAATTTTGTTAAAGGGTCTAGAAATGGGGAGGTGATACATATATATTAACATATTTGAGGTATTTAGTCATTTTCCTTTTTAACTTTTCTATTCGTGAATCTAATTAGTTAATATTTATATGAACTTAGGTAACGTATTACAAAGGAATGTGGAATTTCGGTCATCATTTTCGCATCAAAAGGGTTGATGACAAAAGACAAACTTATGATTGTGGAATTTCAGTGTCATTTGAGGTGGAATGTCATTCACATGCAAATGATAGACAACCAATCACAAGCACACTTCACTATTATGGAGTGTTGGAGGATATTATAGAGCTTGATTTTATATCTTTCAAGAAATTTATTTTTTGTGTTCAATGGTATAAGATTATCAAAGTGGGTGAAGAAAAAACTATATTGTTGCACAAGAATGGATTCCATATTATCAATACATCTAGGTTTGAAGCCACTTCTAAACCTTATGTGTTTCCAAATCAATGTGACCAAATATTTCTCATTCCAAATTTAGAACAACCTAGTTGGTCATTCGTGATTGATTATGATCCAAGAGGACGAAGAGTAACATTTGTTCAAGATGTAGAGGACCATGATTTACCTGAAGATGAAGAAGTCCCCCTTGAATACATAGATGGCCAAGATGGAGATGATGAAAACTTTATTGTCAGTGATGTATATGACCAAGATGAAGATCATGACGAGTTTACTGAAGTGTCTGAAGAATATGAGCAACAACATGGGCATCAAGTCCATTAAGATGATGAATTTATTGATTTTCATTTACCTGTAGTAGAAGGTGAAGAAGACCATGAAAACTATGGTATTAATTTATTTGTGGATTTAGGCCCATTAATGATGGTGCATTTATGTCATCAGATGAGGAAATTTAATGTGAGAATGAAATTGTTTGATCATCATGTTCACTTTAAGATGGTTGTGAGGGTTCAATATAATTAACTCTTTACATGTTAAGTATTGTGTTTTTAATTGTACACAAAATGTAATGGAAATTAAGTAATTTGAATGTTTTTAGTGTTTTGTTAGTGGATGCTTGTAATTCCAATGAATATAGTTTACAATTTTTTTTCAATTGGATAAGTTGTTTCATTTTTTTTAATTCTTTAACAATTTACTTGAAAGACACTTTTGTGTTTGGAATATTTACGTAATCAACACCTATGCACTTTACGCAATTGACACCTAGGCAAGAGAAACACAATACCATAAAGCTAAAAAAACTTTGGAAGTTGACCATTGTTTATATTTTTATTATGTATTGAAACATAATGAAAATTATGTATTTTATTGTTCATGTGCTAGTGAATTTGACTTATGTTACTAATATAACTTGCATATATTTACTAATTAATATTTTGTCATTTTATGTCATTATGTGTTTCTTTAGGAATTTTCCTATGGGTGCTCTTGATTCTACTACGGGGGATCCATTGATCTTAAGTGATCTAATTGAAATGCTAAGGAGTGAGCAAGGGAAAAACATTACTATGATGGTGCATGAGGTAAGTTTGAAAATCGTCTTTTATAGGTTCAATTATCTTATGTTCCATATTATATTATGTTAATTTATGTTTGTGGAATGCAAGCCATCTCTAAAGTCGTTCCAACCCCTATCACTCCCTTTAGTACATCTAGTATTATGCCAGCGGTAAGATTTGATCTAGATTCTTGTGCATTTAATTAACTTATTTCTCCTTTTATATTTTGTTAATATTTTTGTTTTTCTCACAGGGCATTTCTAGAGTAAGTCCACTGAGAATGCATCTTGTTGGCATGCGAGATCCAATTATGCCATCTGATACACCCAATGCTAGGAAAAATGTAAGATTCAACCATATGTTTTGTGTGGGTTTGATTATGTCATTTCCCCTATTATACCACTTTAATATTTATATTTGTGTCTTGCAGGATGTTTCAAGAAGATGTGTCACGCCCTCTACATCTAGACCAGAAACACCTGTCACAGGAGAGACATCAAGCATAATACCTCATAGCATTCCCTCTACATCAAACATGGATGCTCCTAGTATACCACCAACACCTAAATAAGTTTCCTTGAGGAGTCTTATAGAATCACAATCAAGAATACTAAGACTCCTACTAGAAACTCCTGAAAATGTTGAAATTAAGAAAGAAATACTTTAAAAATTTGAGTTATGGGAGAGGACATTGTTGGGGAGTGTAGCGATTACTTCAGATGAAAGGGTAAAATTATTTGGTAATATTATCTTATTATTCTTTTCTAGTTCATATTTTACTTTTATCACTATAATAGCATGTCGATTGCTAAAAGAATCATTGATGATTACATGGTTGCTTTGTGATGCTAAAATGTGATTACATTGTTGCTTGATGACCTTGTTGTGAATACGGGAAATAAATGACAAAGTGACTGATGTACCTATAGGGGCATTTACCTCAACCCCTAAGATTACAACAATATCCTCAGTGACTACAAAAGGAACTCAAGAAGTTACAATCTTGCTCACCTCAGAAGGAAATGTCTTGAAGGATGAAAGGGGGTTAAAATTCTTTCACTTTATTTTTCGTTGTGCAGAACAATTATTTGGCAATACCATTCAAATGGATTGGAGGAAGCAAGGCAATGCTAAGAAAGATGAACTCTTTAAAGATTTCATAATAGCATTTGGAAATCTTGGTTTTAATAAGGAAATTATTCTAGATATTGCACATAGATACATTCACTCTAAACGAGACAATTTAAGGTCAAAGCTGACAAAAGACTTGAGATATCCACATCCAACTTGGATCACAAACCAAATGACATGGGATGAACTTATTAAAGATACCAAATTTAAGAGGAAGGTGCTCAATAATCCAAACTATAGGCCATGTGCACAAGGAGGATCTAAAAGATGCCTTCGAGATACAACAAAAGCAACCCAAGCTAGGACTTGTCAAGTATTGGATCCCATAAATTAGGATCTGGTGAGTACAATATCATTCGTGGTGGCTTGGTAAGTGAATATTTTCATCTATTGTAATCTCTATTTCATAAAAAAGTCATGAAAAACTTGTGAGTTAATTTTATCTTATGAATCATTATACCTTATAAATTTGGTTATATTTGTTTATGTAGGTTCACCAATTTCAAAAGGAAGCTTTAGAGGAGGACCTAAAAAATTCTCTACTACATGGTTCTCAAGGCCTTCAACAACATATGCTAGATCGAGGGGAGAAATTAGTCACTGGTCATGAATCTAAGGTAAGTTCTTTGCATGATGGGCTATAATAAAATTTCATATTTTTCCTTCATTTCCATTGCAAAGAAAATGATACAAATATTAATCTAGACAGATACACCTTGAATTACAATAGTTTCTTTTTTGCATTGAGAAATGAAACAAGCAAAGCTAAAATTGCGATATGAGTTGCTACAAGATCAATAACTATCAGTTTACACCTAGTGAAAAGCATAGATTTTCATGGTTTATTAAATTATATGCTTTGAAGCAAGCAAATAAGGTTTGATATGTTATTTTAATGAGTTAAATTGTGTTGTGTATAGGAAGCTCAAAAATCAAACTCATCAGGTAGTAAGCATGAAGAGGAGCTAGAGGAACATGATGAATTGTTTGTTGCACACAATGATTCGATTGTCATTCTTGAACCTCGACATGAAACCATCCTTGAATTTCAGCAAGTGGGAGACAAGAATAATGAGGAGGGTGTTCAATGTGATGAACAATCGACACCCACAATTAGAATAGTGCTTTGTATTAGTACAGTGCCTCATAGAAAGAGGACATAAAGCAAGAGGATGGATAGAAACAAATGAACAAAAGACATATTTGCTTTTTATGTTCAAGTGTATTGTTGTATAATCATGTGGGATTGATCATGGATAAGAAAACAATAGAATATATAGATTAGAATGCTTTTGTTTAGCTCTCAGGACTTAATGGAAGAAGATCTAAGAAGTTAACGAAATTATTTTTTGTAGGATCGTTTATGTTCCTTACATTGATTATTGCAAGCAACTTGCCTAGTTTTCATTCACATGTGTGGTCAAAATCATTTGTTTTTGTAGATCAATTGCCTTGGCTAGAACTAAATAGGATGCAATTTTTTAGATTATTACTTTTTAAATCATGGAATCCCTTAGAAGTTGGGATTTAAAAATATTCTTTGATTTGATATAATAAAATATGATAGAGCAGAACATAATATGTTTCACTTTTTTATTTATTAAATATTCTAGAAAAGTAAGTTACAGTTTGGTTGATATTCAACAAAATTTGCAGCCAACAATATGTTGTGTTGACTTCAATTTTTCATTTCCCAAGCATTAAAGCTTTCAAAACATAGAAAAACTATTTTAACTAGCAATCAATCAAGCACCCAATGAAATCTGGAAGTTGACTCTTGGTTTTAGGAATAATTTATTTGACCACTAAACTCCTAGTTTACTTGCATAGCTTTCATCAGAGGATGGAAACTTGCCTTGGTAATGCTATCTATGATTCCTCTTCTTGTTGTAGTTGGTGATTCTATAGGTATGGTAATCTTCAAAATGTCAAGCTGGGGCCAACAAGCTTATGCAAAAGCAACAAATGTTGTGGAGTAGATAACTAGCTCAATTAGGATGGTGAATGTTTGATCAACAAGAGATTTATTCTCATATTGGACACTTGCATTCACAAATTCTGGTTGGCTTTTCTATATCTTCCTAGGGGTACAAGTTTTATGGAAATATCATAATTGTGCATGATCTATTAGGGTTGTTCATGTAGTTTTCCATTTTGTAAAATTTAGGTTGTTTCTTTTACTAGGGAGAGGAAATCCATAAAAGCCTATGATAAGTCACTTAAGATTGCTTACAAGGCTATGGCCTAGCAAGGATTGGTAGTTGGTTTTGGCATTGGGTCTACTCGTACTGAGTTCACTATTAATCACTATGTTGGTAATGTAAGGGTTTACTCTTCGTGGCCCAACAATGTAACTTAAACAACACTTTTCCTATCAACTAATTGTTTATATTCTGCATTTTATCTATTATGTAGGTCATTTACCAGGCAGATCTTTTCCTTGAAAAGAACAAGGACTTTGTTGTTGTGGAGAATCAAGCTCTATTGAATGCTTCCAAATTTTCCTTTGTTGTAGGTCTCTTTCCTCCTTTGCCTGAGGAGTCTTCAAAATCAACCAAGTTCTTTTCCATTGGAACATGTTTTAAGGTATATAATTAACACTATAAACTATTTTGTATGATGATGGTGTGATGTTCTGTGATGGTGTGATGTAAACTATTTTTTATGATGATGGTGTGATGTTCTATAAACTATTTTGTATGCTATTTTTACATCTCTCTTACATGTTTTGCAGCTATGACAAGAAAATAACATGTGACATGATTTGTGAAAAAATGGGTCTAAAAGGTTATTAGGTTTGTATGGAACATTTTCCTTGTTAAAGACTGGCCACTATCATTAGCAGTTGGGTTATATATATATATTTTTAAATAAGAGTGATAGTCTAAATTTTTACTTCTGAACAAAAGAACGAGGCATTTTAAAACTGAAATGAAAGTATAACATATACAATGAATATTTCAAATTAAGAAAAAAATAAAATAAAATCCAACCTAAAGTACTAGTTTGCAAGTAGTTATCTATACCTAATTGAAAATCATTACACTTTTCATTCCATTATTTATGATTTCTAATTTGGTTTGAATGGTATGTACCAACAGGTTGAATTTGCTGTCTTTTTTCTTGTTGATCAGTTTACAAGCCAGACCTGTAGATTGCAAATCCATGATTTGGGTTTTTGGTTTCAAAAGTGATAATGTTAGGACTATATAACTTTCACATCTTGCATTTAATTTTCTTAAATGAATGTTGATGTTCTTTCTTTGGTATGCATTTCCCAACTATTTAGAATGTTATATTTTTTGTTGTACTTGGAGAGTTCATCTGTGTATCATTAAGGTTTATTTTTTGACTCTCTTATGAAGTGATTTTGTCACTATTGGAGTCCATTATTCAATGAGTTTTAGACCAGAGAACTCTGTTGGGTGTTGAAGAGAATGGAGAAAATAAATTATGTTTTGAATCTAGTGTACTCCACTTGAAAAATTGGCCAGATCATTCATTGATTGAGATCTTATTTAATTATTTATTTCACTACCTTTTAGACATTTTTAACAAATTGTCGTGTGTGAAGGAATTCTCACAAATCATCAAGAGTTCAATTTTTTGCATGTTTCTTCATGTTAGGATATTTTCTCTACACTAATAATGGTTTTGTGGGCCCACTAAAATAGATAATGACTTAGCTCTTGTTAAGAATTTCAATCTGTGTTAAGATCCCGACTTCCACTTGTTTGTGATGTGTGAATAATAAACCTAGAGCGCAGCATATTGATCATGCATATCTTCAATTACATGACTTTCCTGGTCCGCATATCAGTTAAGTTGGGCTCAAACACATCTTTAGTAGCACACTTGTATACAGACAAGACAAGGCGTCGTTCCTGTTTGCCTATCATTGGGGAGCACATGAATTCCTTTGCCTCTTGGGGCATAACACCTTCATCGCCATAAACCTTCGCACACATTGAAAAGGACATCAAATTGTCTGGTGATTCATTTTAGAAAGCTTCAACTAATTCTCCTAATGAAGGCAGAGCTACATCAACAATAAGATAATCTTGTTGATCAAAGTAGACAAAATGAAAGGAATCTCGTATCAGTTGCTTTTCTTCAGGGCTCAGGGCGCTCAAGATCTTTTCCAAATCCGTAGCATTCTTATTCATGGCCTGCACTGTCAATAATTCTAGAAGTTTTCCATGGCTACAAGTCTCCAGATTGATGCATTAGGAATCTTTTACTTTCTAGTACTGACAGCAAACACTATAATATTTTTTTATGTTCTTTGTGGGTTCTCTTCCCTTTTGGTGCTTTCTTAATTTCAAACTACTATATTGAAAGATCGTGGTATATCCTTTTTTGTGGATTCTAAGTTATAAGTAAAAAGGAAGACATCTTTCTTTCTGTGAACTTGAATGCTTGTGGGAAACAAGTTAGTTGTTTGTTTATAGCTTGAACTCATTATTTAATTTGTATAGATTTTCAATGGTTCAATCTGAGTAATTGGTGTTGTAGGATCGAAGTAAATATATATTTTGCATATAGGTGTTTAATGGTGTCGTTTGGATTTTCAGGAAGCTCTTTTGTTTAAGAAGCTATGTGTGAAGTTGGATGCCCTTTCTCATTTTTCAGTTTGCTCCAAAACCAGTATGCGCTATCCTCGTGTTTTTGCTTCACATTTAATTAGAAACTTCATGAAACCGTTTTAAGGATACATACATCTACTAAATGAATTAATATGCAAATTACTTGGAAAAGTGATCGAAGATATGTCTGTACAAGCAAATGTTCCTGCACTTGCAATGGAAGAAGTTGTTGATTGATCTTTATCTCTAGTAGCTATTAGTAGTTGAAAGGAGTCAATGGTCTATGGTGGTGCTAACATATTTTTTTTATAGAACAGATAAAGTAAACTAAGGTATGTTATCTCAGAAAATTTGTTATTTATTTAGAATCTTAGAAGCTCATTACGCACTGCCTGAAAATTAGTTATTTATTACACACTTTCATTCTAAGATAAAAGTCGAGTACATATCTCAAAAGCTCATTATGCACTTCATGAAAATTCGAGTAAAACACTTGGTCTCTATTTCTAACGAGTAAAACACTTGGTCTTTGTGTAAGAAGTACGAATTATAAAATTGAGAAAATTATGGTTTATACTTATTGAAACAAATCAATACATACAAAATTTTAGCAGTTGGATTTTATTTTGGTAGTGTTTGTTCTTATCTTATCTTATTTTGTTTTGTTTGTGAGGGAAAGAAATGCAGATTTCTAAGTGATTATTGTATCTTGTTGTTTTACTTTATAAGTGAATCTTGAGCAAAGAATACAAGGTTAGTAGTGCAAATCTATCTAGTTAGTAGTTACCATAATTTTGATCTACGTTAGATAAAGATTGATGAAGTAATTGCCTAATTTTTTTGTTTTGACATAGGACAACAGATAGAGTTTTCAAGTTGCAGTTTTAAAGCATAAACGAGCAGTTGGGAAGGAAAAAGGTCAGTTTGACACCTGTAGCAACATTTTGCAAGCATCTAAGAAGGTATTGATGGGCAGTTGAGTAGGTTGCAGGCATATAGGGACAGTTTAAGCACCTGTAGTAGCAATTTGCAAGCATCCAAAAGGTTAAAGAGTGGATATAATAGCTGATAGAGGAAAAGAAATTTGAGAATTTAAGAGTCTTCTTTCACCAATGCCTTGCTAGAGCTTTTTTGTGGAGTCAAATAATGGAAGCAGTTTCTAGGCGGCCAAAATAAATCAAATTTACCAAGTCAAAGTACGAGCTGGTCATTGATACTTCTTAATGTCATGTCCTACATTCTCTCCAATGAAGGATATACAAAGAAAACTAAAATCACTTTTGTAATTAGTTCTTTTGATTTTGATACAAAATTGTAAACTTGGAAAAAAGTTTCTTTCTAGTCACTTTGACATTGTAACTCAGATTTTTCAGTTTTAGACTAAAACAAAACACTTTGTAACACATTTTCAAAGCAAGAGATACATATTTTTAGACTATGTATGGTTGCAAGAGCATCTTCTATCAATAAAATGAGCATTTTGTCCTTCAAAAGTTTTGTTTATATTATGTGTATGAGTTAATTGATGTCATTTTCTATGATTTTCAAACATAGAATGTTGAAAATCACACAAAAAAATATTTAAAATAAATTTTATTTTTTTAATATATTTTTTCAAATTGTCTCTATACTTTAATCCCAATTATTGTCTCTAGAGAGACAATATGTCTTTAATCTCAACTATTATCTCAAATTAAGACAATTTACTCAAAAATTGTCTCAAAAAATGTCTTAAAATCCCCCTTAATGTAATAGTGCACACTCACGAACATCATCAAAGACACACGAAACATGGAGGGGAATTACAATAAAACATCTTCATCGAGCACCCACTATGAAGCGTATTCTGTTAATACCAACTGCAGGTTGAACACCATAAAATACATCAAATGCTAGTCATAAACTATACTCATCTACTAAAACATAATAACAAGAATCACAACTTGAAGTATAAATCAGCCATACCTAAAATAATATCCATCGAGTGAAATAGCAATAAATAGTATTTGGTTGCCAAGCTTATAATATATGCATTTATCGAAGTATCAAATGATAGGCATAAGCCATATGCAATACATGCTATCGAATTAAAATGCAGACAAAACACTAAGCACAATAGAGTGTCCAGATGTGGAATGGTTCAAATAGTAAGGAGGGTGATAAAGGGTAGAGGAAATTAAAATCGATACCTTATTGCAGTTGGATTAGATTTGATACCCAAAGGAATAAAAAGATGGTGTTCACTCCTAGTGAAGGAGCTAGATCGCATCCACAAACACAAGAGGTATATGTAGAGGTGAAGAAAATAGCTCGGTGTCAAAAGGCAGCAGGGTACTTTTAAGATTTAAGACTTTTACTTAATGTAATGGAAGAGAAGGCGACTGGTTTATGGCCCTCATACAATGATTGGAATTAGGAATTATAGAGAGGTGAGTGGATTTTGGCTTGGTAAATGGACCCAAAATGAATTCAGTGAATGAGGCATGCCCTTCTACCTGGAGTTTAATAAAAGTTGTATTTTCTAAATGGGCCTGGTGGCTTAAGAATAAATATGGGAAGACAAGACATAGGAGTCACAACATAACAAAGTTCAATTAGACATACATGGATTTGCAGACCCAAAACAAAACCTTTAACTTATTCCTATTGTGTGGATTCAAAGTTAGCTTATAGGCATGCATGGATAACTACTAAGCATATAGAAATTAATGGATTTTGAAAACATAATGATGCAGACACACAGGTTAATATCGACATCGAACAGTCAGACACTCATTTTCTAATCAGAACTAAAGTTAAAAAAAAAAATAGAACCCGGATTAATGCTAGCTGAAACGAAGCCCCAGTGTCGAGATTAACTCCTATGTCTGCAACAATCCACTTCTTTCATTCCTTAAACAATTCTTCTATAATTTTCCCAATTCCCTATTTTCTTTTGAAACAATTCATAAAAATACAATTATTCTACCGAAGACTTTCTTCCCACAAAGTTCTCCTTCGAAAACTACAAATCAAAAATCAAAAAACCCAAAATCTCCACAAAAATTGATATTTAATAACCAGGGAAAGCTTTTATTTTTTAAAGACAGAAAGCGGATTTAAAGATCTCGTAAAAACAAGTTCCTTTTTTTACCATCAGTTTAAACTGTGCATGAACTTGCATGCAAAACCTTCTATCTTTTTTAATTGTTTTATTCCATTATCAATATCCTCATCCGATTTAATGTTTTATTTTCAATATTTTATTTTCTTATTAATATCTTTTTACATTTAATTAATTTATTTAAAATTATATTATTTTCATATTTGAATAATTAAATTCAAGTAATAATAAAATTAACAATTGTCATTAAATTCAATTATCATAATACCTTCTACCAAGATAATTTAATTTAATTAATCATCAATAACCATATACTTTCTATTTCTCAGTATTGGTTTATTTAATAATTTATTTAATTCCAAATAATTTGAGTAACCTTATAATTAGATTTTAATTCGATTACTCAAGATAACTCATAACAAAATTCATCAATCACTGGAAAAAAGACCAATCACGAAGGGACACTACATGGCGATGTTAGAATATAGTCTACGTTTTAATTTCGATGCTTTTATTTTAGGTATGGGCATTTGATATTTCGTATTTAGTGAATTTTCATTATAATTGGAATCGATGAATATGTAATAGGAATGGATTCACTATATATACATATATTCAATATTCGATGGGTATATGTTGTATTTGGAATTCGATTCATCTGCATTGTATATGGTAATCAATGGATATATGTTTTGTTAGAATTTCGATGGATATACATATTATGTTTGTTGATTGTTGCATATCATTTATGATTGGTATTCGAAGTTGCATCCTTCCTCCTACATACTTGTTGTTGTAGCAATGCTTGGGATTGCTTGCATATTCTTGAGATACTGCCTAAGTCATTTCACTCCATGCGCCTATCTTTGATATTGTTTAAGCTGATTTACATACCATAGTGTCGGATTTATATTGATGGTTATAATTTGGGTTGTGTGGTAGTCAAAATTGTAGGTTGTGAACTTATTTTCTGAGTGTTATAATCAATGTTGAATATATTTGATTTTATATCCATAGTTATGCTTTTATAATTAGCTATTAATGCTATATAATTTCTATGTTATGTGCTTAGCATTCGATTTATATAATTCAATGGTTTTGTGTTAGTTTGGAAATTGATTATATATAATTTGATAGATATTTGTTTTGGGTAGTATTCGATTATATATATATATATATATATGTATGTTTACAAATGTATATAGACATTGCCATATTATGATCTGTGATATTGAAAACAACTTTATGCTTATAATATATATATGTGTGTGTGTGTGTGTGTGTGTGTGTGTGTGTATACCAATATTGATGTATATATTTATATATGTATATGTATAATTGTGTATATATTAAAGTGTTAGAAAAAGTATATTCCTACCTATGTGAATTCAATTGATTATGTTAGATAAGGGAATTGGGAATTACATAAGGAAAATTTTGATTTATTTATATTTAAATAACTAAGAGATTTGTTAAAATGGGAGAATTAGATTATCCTTTTGTTAATTAAGAATGTTGATTTCTTTTATAATTATTTAATAGTCGAATTGTGAATTCACCATGTATTTCATGATTACATTATGGGATTTGTTGCTTGTATTGAATATTGTGTTTGGTTATTGGAAATTGGGGTGATTTTGGCTATTGTTAAAAAAGTGGGAATATTTTGTGCAAAGTGGTTAAGGTTGGTTTCCAGAGGCTTAGGAGGGAGTATCTTTGTATGTATGGGTTTTATGTTTGTTTCACTTGGAAGTGGTTGGTAATGTTTTGAGTTGTGTGCAAGTGGGTCAATGCCTTGCATTGTGTATACATTCTTGTGATTATGATATGTGGGCAAGATGGTCAATGCCTTGCTCTGTGTGTGGGATTCATGTGATTTTTTTAAATGTGCAAGATGGTAAATACATTGCTTGTTGTGTAGGATTTACTAGTTGCAAGTAGGGGGAGTGGCTCTCAATGGGGGTCAAAACCTAAAGTGGTGTCTAGGATAACCCATTTGAGGGTTTTATAATCCAGTGATAACTATAATAATGAATTAGGGGGATGGGAAGATTTCACATTAATCAAGATAATATTATGTCTCACTCATGGCTCAAGTTCTCATTTAGGCTTGAGATGAGATGGGAAGGCCTGGAATGGCAAGATCATCTACCTTGTCCTCATGAAAGGTACATTGATTCTGCATGAGTTTGTATGGGGGCTGGGGATCGGTAGAGGCTGCTAGGATAACCAAGGATGGGGGCCAGGGCCTAGGAAGATTTGTCAAGATAACCCATATCAAGTTATGTGATGACACTCTTCCCTATTGTAGTCTAGCATTCCCTAGTTGTGTTTTCCTCTTTTGTTGTGTGAATTCCTCTGGAAGCGAAGTATGAGTTGTACATGATGTTAATGGTGTTATCAGTGTTGTGCTGGAGCCATGTATAGCCTTGTTTATGTTAGCTTGTTGTCTTCTTCACTGTTTGTTTGTAGTGGGACCTTGTGTTATCTCCTAGCACGGGGGTGGACCTTAGTGTTCCACATGGTCAGGAGGTTGGTGCTTTTTCCTCCATTGGGTTTCCTTGTTGCATGTTTGTGTGCGTGGAGGTTGTACCTTGTGTAGCGGATTCCAATTCATGTTCCAATTTGAGAAGACAATCTTTCATGTATTTGTATTGGATTGTAAATCAGTTGTACCATTTATTGTAATTTGATGTATTCTTCCCACATGTGCTCAGGGAAGCATAACTATAAATAATGTAATGATGTAACAAATTTTGATATACTATAGTTCTCATGTAATGAATTTGGTATATGTTTGTTAGAAATGATCTTTAATGTTGTTTATTTGATGACATGTTATGGAAATCTATAATGTGGAATCATGTAATGTGGTGGTTTAAAATGTAATTAGCTTGTTAGATGAATCATGATAACTTTATAGTTAATGAAATGTGTAGTGCCTCTTGCACTATTCTTTGTTGGACTGATAGTTATTCTATTTAGCACATACATTATGATACTTGGTAGATGTTAGTTTTACTATTTTGGATTGGTTTTGGATGATAGTTGATCATACTTTGTTGCTCATGATACTATATCTAGACTTATGCATATGTTATGATGGTTATATAGATTTATTTGTGTGTTCAGATTCATTTAGTCATGAGTATTATGTGGTTATATGATTATGTTTATTGTGCATTTAATTCATGATTGATCTATGTTGTTTATGATGTAATTGTTGTTATTCATTGATGTGGACTATTGTTTGAAGTGTATTGGTGGGAGGGACAGTGTAGCATTACTCGTTTGTGAGTACTCTACTACGCTATGATTTCCTCTCACGATGTGTTTGATTGTTTGATATATATATTTATATGTTGTTCGACAGTTTATCTGATGCAGATTGTAGGTACCAGGCATCGACTCCACTTGAAATTGTCAAGTCTGAGTGTGTCTTAAAACCCAATGGAAATGTTGTTGAAAACAGAGATGACAAAATGTCCCCTACCCTTGTCATCATCCTCAACGAGGTTGAGTACCCGTTTAGTCACCCTGCCAGTTTGGTTTGCACCTTCGATCAATTGTCTCGTCTTGATTTTATGGTTGTTGGGTGATTTGTGATGATACTTAGTTAATTGTTGATTATGTTGTTTAACTAGTTATTAAATTTAAATAAATTGTAATGGTAATTGGTGGAGAAATTAATGTTATGAGTTGTTTTGTTTAATCGATTTAATTAAATTGAATTGATTTATAAGGTTGTTTGATTAATTTTGAATTAAATAAATCAAGATTAAAAATGGATATTTATATGGAATTTTGATAATTAATTTATTAAATTAAATTGTTATGTGAAAGTATTTTATAATTAAATGTAAAGATAATTATTATTATCATTGAGATTTAATTAAGCAAATGAGGAAAATAATATAATTTAAAATAAAATAGTTAATTGGATGGGATTTCGAACAAGTTGTTAAAGCAATTTAAAAGATAGAAAAAGTGGAGTTCGTGCACATGCACGACTCCAAACTAATTGTTGAATGGAAACATGTTGTTTTTATGAGTCTTTGTTCTTTTTGTTTTGGAAAAACAAAAGTTTACCTTATTATCTTTTGGAGGGGATTTTTGGGTTTCCATGTTGTATTTTTGTTTTCCAATGGAGAAAACTTGTTTGCAAGACTATTTTGTAAAAATAAGTATATTCGATTGATTGTTTTGAAAAAGAATTGGAAGTGGGGAAAAAAGTTTGGATTGGGATTTCTCGGAGTTGATTGGAGCTGTAATTTGTAAATCTGGGTCTCGACATCAGATTCTCACCCATTTCAATCAATTGGATCCAAGTTCCTTCTTTTTTGAAATCATTTGTTTCTTGTAACAAACTCTTGTATTCTTGTGCTATTGGTAAAATTAGATACTTGCTTGCTGTTTAGAATTTGAAACAATTAGAAATTATATTTTCCAATAGTTTTCAAATCTTGAATGTAGAAAATCCAATTTGTATGTTCTTGCATTCTTGAGATGCTTGATCTTCAATGTATATACTACGTAATTGCTCTCTAAAAATTTGAATTGTATGAGCTCTCCTGTAATTTATTTTGTCAGTATCGATTTTGCTAAAAGTTCATTGCCTTATTATACATTTGATACACTCCTATTTATATTATGTTGATTGTTGTAAAAGCATCCTTGTTAGGGCCGAAATGGCCTGTAAATTTGCGGTGCCTTCATGAAGGCTTTCTTTGGCAATTTGATGGAGCGCATTTATTTGTATTATGTCTAGTTTGAAAGTTAGGGACTTCGATGGTATTTTGGTCGCCATCTTTAGATTTCAGATTCTGACTCCTATGCATCGTGGTGGTAAATCGAAGGCATGTAGAACGAAATTGGTATTGGTATTCAATACTAATATTTTGTAGTTTATATGTATGTGTGATGCTCTATATTTTGCCTCATCTTGGTTTAGATGCATTCCTTTATTGAACTCACATTGGAGAACGTTACAATTAAGAAGAAATTAGGTTCCATGTGTACATAATAAACTTGGCATTGGGAATCGATGTATATCTAAATGTGTCCCTCTTTCTCCCTGTTTCGCTGCCTTGCAACCATGGTCATACAAACAGTAGTTGATTAAATACTTCAAATTCAATTTATTGTTTTCATATTACTTTCAGAGCTTTCGATTTACATGATTGGCATGGGAGTTTATTTATGTTGCATATGGGTATGCCTGGGTCACGCCTTTCTCCTTTTGCTTCATACCCAATACTCTATTTTTTTTTATTTGTGACTACATGGGCACCTCCTCCTTCTTTTCCGATGCCTCTAATGGTTGTATCTCCCTTAGCTTGGGCCGATGCCTTGTTGTCTCTAGCATCGGTGCATTTCCTGCACTTCATTGCTGAATATATATTAAGGTCGTACTATCTTTGATGCTCATTCTTGAGATATGTGTATTTTGTGGAGAATTTGCAATAGTTATCAATCGATATTTATGGTATTTACTGTGGTATCAAATATACATATATAGTTGAATATATGCACATTCATTATTTTTTATCGAACATGTACAATGTTGCACAGTATACTCCATTTCATTTTATATAAAAAACAACAGTTTATTTAAAATCAAATATGTATACATATTAATATATATATATATATATATGTTTATATTTAAATATATATATATGTACATATGTATGTATAAGTATATCATGGTTATCACTAAGGAATGATTGTTTGAGTAGTTAAATGATTAGAAAAGAATATTTTTGCCTTTTTAAATAAATGATCATATCGAAAATGAATTTGGAAATATTGAGTTATAAGAGGGATGATTTATGGTATTAATGTGAAATTAGATAATTATGAAATTAGTTTAAATGAGTGAATTTTGATGTACTTTTTAAAATGATGCATTTTCTCTCTTACTCTGTATTAGAGTAATGTAGATTCCCTATGAGCATAGTTTTTTGAATTCATGTTTTTCTTTTATATGTGATGTTGGGGTTATTGTTGCATTGTGAAATTGATTGTACAGTGTGTAAAATTTTGTGAGTTCGCTTATTGTTTTAAGTGGGAATCTTAGTGTTAAGTTGTTGAGGTTGCTTCCAGAGGCTTAGGGGGTAATTCATTGATTTGGTTTCATGATTGTTCTATGAGATGGTTGGTATTCCACTTGAGATGACTTTATGGGGGTCTTAAGTCTTGCACCATTTATCATTGTCATTCTTGTGTTGCGTAAGCAGGATGGTCTTTTCCTCACTATATGTGTATGCTTATGTGGATTAAAATTTGTGCAAGTTGGTTTTTTTCCCATTTGTGTGTTGGGTCTTCTGGTTGTTTTAGGGGGAGTGGCTCTCAATGGGGGTCGGTGCACAAAGTGGCATCTAGGATTACCCATGTGGGAGTTTCCTTAAAATTATTGATAACCTAACTATTAAACTAGGGGGTTGGGTAGAGGTTCACTTTAAATAAGATAATTTGGATGCCTCACCCATGCCTATAGCGCTCGTTTAGGCTAAGGATGGGTTGAGAAGGCCTGGTTGGCAAGATCGGCTTCCTTGTCTTCACAAAAGGAAAGTTGGTTATGCATGTGTCACCCTATGGGGTCGGCGTCTAGTAAGAGATTGTTAAGATAACCATAGATGGGGGTTGACATCTGGTGAGTGACTGTCAAGATAACCCATGCCTGGACCATGCGATGACACTCTTCCCTACTGCAACCTAGCATGCCCTTGTCTTGTGTTCCCCTTTGTTGTTTGCGTACCTCTGGAAGCGGAGTCACTCTTATGTGAAGTTTTGTGGTATTTGTATGTTGGAGTCATGTTAGCCACTTTTTTCATGCTACTGTTTTCTTGACTGCTTTGGTGGCGGGACCTTATCATTATCTCCTAGCACAGGGGGTGGACCTTAGGGTTCTACATGGTCGAGTGGAACGTGCTATGCACTCCATTAGGTTCTCAATTGATGTTCGTGAGCATAGATGTTGTACCTTATATAGAGATTCCAGATCTTGTACCAGACTTGAGATAGTGTTGATGCTATGTAATGTAATCATTTTAGCTGTATCTTATCATGTATCCAATGAATTCTTCTTGTTGTTATAAGGGAAGCTTGGATGTAATCTTGTGGCAATGTATTGGTGTACCCTTATGTAAGAGAAATTGATTATGTACTCATTTGTTCATATTATATGCTCTTTAATGGTGTTATATCTATGGAAATATATACATTCAATTCTTTTAATGTAGTGGATTTAAATGAACTCTTGCTGTAGTTATTTTTATGATGTATGTTTAGTTTGAATAATTGTTATGTTCATAATGCAGTCATGGAACCCTAGAGGACATAGTTTAGATGATATGTATGTTTAGTTTACATTCTTTGTAGTTTGTTAGATAGATTCATACTTCATGATAATTAAAAAAAAAATTGGTTCCACTATTGTTGCTTTGTTGTGTTGTCCTCTGGGGTTTCATGGTGGGGCATTACAAAATGATTCTAGCTCTTGAATAATAGATATGTTGGTGACGTATTCATGGAACCTTAGAGGACCTAGGATTAGATTATATGTTATGTTACGTTATGCATTCCACTGTTATTTCATAAAAAAAAATGTTTCATTATTGTACCATAGTTGTTTTTCCTCTAGGGTTCCTTGGTGGGGTGTTACACCTTGTATCAAAGCCTAATTTCTAACACTAGGTACTTTGGCTTTATATGAGCCCATTATGTTGTCCTAGTGCTTAAAATATTAAGCTTATGTTTTCCCCCTTTTGTAATCCTTACCTAATAACCTGTGACTTGTCCTGTGGTGGTGTTGTGCAGGAAGATGCTTAGAGGTAGAGGTCGAGGTGGTGGCCATGGGGCTAGTTGTTAGAACACCCCTTCTCAAAGTTCCCACGAGAGTGATCATGAGGAACAACATGGCTCTCAGAATGATCAGGGAAGTGAGAGTCAGAATCCAGGTCAACCAGGGTTAGAGGGAGCTTAGTTACATCAATTGCTTGAGGAGGTCCTTGCCTACCTAGGCCCTAGATAGGAGGGTAATCAGCAAGTGGATAGGGAAAGAGAAAGGTCTCTTAGGAGGAGAGATGTTACAACAGAGAAAGAGACTATTTTAGTAGGTCATATGAGGGATCTCTTGAGGGCATGTCCTCCTACCTTCGATGGTTCTAGAGGTCTTTGGAGGTAGAGACTTGGTTGATAGATTTGGACATGTGTTTTTCCATGCACCTATATGGTAGTAACACCAAGGAGAGATGTGCCATCAATCACCTTAGGGGTTTTTCTTCTACACGGTGGTGGTTGGAGGAACAAAAATTACATTTAGATATTGGTTCAGTTTCTTGGGAGATGTTTCTGGAGAGGTTCAAAGCTTGTTATTGTCAGATCACTGGAGACAGTGTCATGCTGATGAGTTTCATGAGTTGAGGCAGATGGCTATGTCTATGGAGTAGTATGAGCGTAGGTTCTATGAGCTTAAGCAGTATGTAGGTATTGGTGATGATGAGGTCGTGTTGGTTCAACATTTCATTAGGGGTTTTAATGCCCATATCAGTGGGGGAGTCTGTGTCTTCGAGCTGACGACCATGGAGGTGGCAGTAGAGAAGGCTAGATTGGTAGAGGAGAATCTGACCATGGCACTAGGAGGTTAGACAGGTGTGCAGATTAGTAGTGCACCTCCAACAGGCTTTAGGTCTCAAGGTGGTCAGTCTCAGGTAGCGGGTTCCTCTAGAAGCCATCATGCACCCACTAAGGGTGGACAGCAACAACAACAATAGAAACAACGTTCCTAGTCGAAACCTAAGAAATTTCAGTCTAAGCAAGATGGTGGTTCTCAGTCTAGGGAAAATCAGAGTTGGTGGCGAGCCAAGTGTAATCGTTCTGACCAGCCATCTCAGAGCACATAGTCTATAGTCAGTAGAGGTAGTTTCTAGTAGTCCATTAAACCCTCAGAAGGCAGGGGGTATGGTAGAGGTACAAGATGTTTTTTCTTGCAGCCAACAAGGCCATATAGCTAGTCAGTGCCCTCAAAAGGGCACATTAGGATTCAGTCAGAGGTCGACAACTTCAGAGTTGATAGTGGGTGATGTAGGTAGGTTTCACAGAGTGTTTGTAGTAGTTGATAACTGCTAGGCAGAGCATTAGGGAATAGTTAGGGTATTGTTATTTCTATCCTTTTTGGCTTTGGTGCTTTTGATTCATCTATTTCCCCTTCTTTAGTGGAGTGATGTGGACTGGTGGCAAAAAAATAGTATGTTAGGTGGCAAGTTGAATTAGCCTTCAGAGCTATAGTAGCGGTAGAATCCCTTGTGTATGGTTGTCGATTGGGGATTGGTACTCTCTTTACCACGATGGATATCTACATCATACCCCTAGGATCTTATGACATAGTGTTTGGAATGGATTGGTTGGATGCTCATTGAGCAGTGATAGATTACCGACATAATTCAGTGCGGTGTTTGGATGATTCAGGCAGGGAGGTAGAGATAGTTGGCATTCAAAGGCCCATCTCTTTGTGTATGATTTATGCTATGTAGTTAAGGAGATGTATGCGTCAAGGTTGTCAGTTGTTTGTTGTGACGGTTAATGATTTGGAGATAGGGAAGAGTCAAGAAGTGTTTCTTGATGATCATCCTATCCTTAGGGAGTTTGTAAATGTCTTTCCTAGTGAGATTTTGGGGATGCCACCTAAGCATGACATCGATTTTAGGATAGACCTTGTTCCTAGAGAAAAACCTATTTCTCAAGCTCTGTATCAGATGACCACTCAGAAGCTTTTGGAGCTTTGGTTACAATTAGAGGATTTGTTGGCTAAGGGGTTCATTCATCCTAGTGTCTTTCCTTGGGGAGCACCGATCATTTTTTGTGAAGAAAAAAGATGGATCGCTTCGATTGTGTATTGACTATTGGTAGCTAAATAAAGTGATGGTGAAGAAAAAATATCCCTTATTGAGGATTGATGACCTCTTTGATCAGATTAAGGGAGCTAAGTTGTTTTTGAAGATTGACCTAAAGTCGGGGTACCATTAGTTGCATATCTTTGAGGTGAACATTCAGAAGACTATATTTCACACTCGATATGGGCACTATGAGTTCACTGTTGTACCATTCGGGTTGATGAATGCACCATTTGTATTTATGAGCTTAATGAATGGAGTTTTCCACACCTATCTTGATATATTTTTCCTTGTGTTCCTTGATGACATTTTGATTTATTCGAGGACTATGGAGGAGCATTTGCGGTAGGTTTTGCAGTGTCTGAGGGAGAATCAACTATAGTCAAAATTGGCTAAGTGTGAATTCTTCTAGACAGAGGTGAGATATGTGGGGCATTTCATTTTAGGAGAAGGTATTTTCATGGATCCCTTGAAGATTCAAGCCATCATAGATTGGCCTGAGCCCACTAATGTTTCAGAGGTTTGTAGCCTTATGGGTTTAGTAGGTTATTATTGACGATTTGTGCAAGGTTTTTTTTAAGATAGCTCACCCTATCACTTCCCTTCAGAGGAAAGGGAAGAAGTTCATTTGGTCATAGCAGTGTCAAATAGCTTTCCAAACTCTCAAGGAGAGGTTGACTAGTGTACCTATTTTGGCAGTTTCTAATCCTATCAAAGACTTTGTGGTGTGTACTGATGCATCTTTGGAGGGTCTAGGAGTAGTTTTGATGCAGGATGGTCATGTGATAGCCTATGAGTCTCGCAAACTCAAGGATCACAAGTTGAACTATCTTATGCATGACTTGGAGTTAGCCACCATCATTAATTCCTTAGTGAGATGGAGACATTTTCTATTGGGGCATCGGTTTGAGTTGCATAGTGATCACCATAGCTTATAGTACATATTCACGTAGCCAAACCTGAATGCTAGGCAGAGATGGTGGATGGAGTTCTTGTGTGAGTATGATTTTGAGGTGAAATATATCCAAGGTAAGGAGATTTGTGTGGGAGATGTTCTTATAAGTTAGTGGAGGCATGAGCTTTCAGCAGTGACTCTTGGAGTAGATTTGAGGAGTCAGATCCTTGCAGCAGTTCTTCCAGAAAGTTGGTATCAGGAAATCAAAGGTTGAGTCAGGCAAAGCCTTGGAGATTAGATTTGCGATTTATTCTCTTGAGTCAGATGGGCTCTTGTGGCACTTAGGTTGCATCTATGTTCCTCTTTTAGAGGGTCTTCACACCCTAATTATGTTTGAGGCACATCAAGCACCCTACTCAGCTCATTTGGGTGTCAAGAAGATGTATGCAGACCTACTTCAGTTATATTCTTGGGCCGGAATGAAGAGGGATATTGTATATTTTGTCTCGAGGTGTTTGGAGTGCCAGAGGGTTATGGAAGAACATCAACACCCCGCAGGTCTTTTGTAGCCACATCTTGTTCCAGAATGGAAATGGGACATCATTTTAGTGGATTTAATAGTCGAATTTCCTGTATCTTCTCATCATCATGATGCCATCATGGTCACTATGGACAGGTTGACTAAGGTGTCATAGTTCTCTCTTGTCTGGTCTTCATATAATACTTCTTCAATGGCCAAGATTTTCATGGAGGATATAGTCAAATTGCACAGGATTGCTTGTAGGATTATCTCTGATAGAGATCTAGTGTTCACTTCAGCACTTGGGACGTCCTTGCAGCATGTGTTGGGGACTCAGTTGAACTTTAGTTTTGCTTACCATCTAGAGACAGATGAGCAAACCGAGAGGGTTAATTAGGTTCTTGAGGATATGCTCAAGATGTATGTCATGGATCAATAGTCTCATTGGGAGGATTATCTGTACTTAGTGGAGTTTGTGTATAACTATAGGTACCACAGTTCTATTGGTATGCCCCCTTTTTAGGCCTTGTATGGTTGTCCTTGTCAGACTCCATTGAGTTGGGATCATCTTGAGGATAGAGTCCTCCTTGAACCATAGATGCTTCAGGAGATGGAGTAGCAGGTTGTTCATATTAGAGAGTATTTGGTGGCAGTGCAAGACAGGCAGAAGAATTATGTGGATTCTCATAGGGTTGATTGTCAATTTTCAATTGGAGATCGGGTATTCTTGCGGGTGTGTCTGTGAAAGAGTCTAATCCGCTATGGAAAAGGCTCTAAGCTCACACCGTGTTTCGTTGGGCCATTCAAGGTTTTGGAGAGGATCGATCCTATTGCGTACCATCTTTCTTTTCCACCCAGTCTATCACGTATCTACGATTTATTTCATGTTTCTATTCTTAGGTCATATTATCCAGATATTTCTCATGATCTCGACTGCACTTCTTTACAGGTAGAGGACGGGTAGCTAGCTTTGGAGCCCGTGGGAATTCTGCAGCATTGGAGACTCACCCTCAGGGGTCGAGACATTGAGCACGTGAGGGTCCAGTGGGATCCTAAAGATGAGTCTTTAGCCACTTGGGAGGATGCATCCCGGATGCAAGAGTTATACCCTTTCTTGTTTGCAGGCTTTTGGGAGTAAGTCTGATTCTAGGGGGGAGGATGTAGTGTCCCTCATATTATTCTCTATTAGATTGATAGTGGATTTACTTTAGGATGATACAATACGATACCTTGTTTTATGTTGGACTTATTGCTATGATGACTCTTTAATGATACTTCTATTACTTGAGTTTATGCACATATTATGACTAATATATGGTTTATTTGATTAATTCTATTGTGAGCACTATGTAATTATCTGATCATGATTATTATGTGACTATCTTGTGATTGTTCTTATCTTTTTGCTATGTAACTAATTGTTATGAGTTGATGTGTTTACTTGATTGATGTGTTTGGGTGAAAGGGACAGTGTGACATTACTCACCTATGAGTACCCTGCTATGTTGAGATTCCCTTTCACGGTGTGCCTGATTATATGTATATGGTTATGTTAGGAAAATTTAAGGCACGGAAAAAACTCTCCTAATGTCAAAACTCAGAGAAGAATGCAGATATGTCTTTAAATTTTGCAATTACAGTTCATTAAGATGCACATGAAAGGAATAACAGAATATAGAAATAAACACATACACAATTGGACACTAGATTTACATGTGAAAACCCTTATGGGAGAAAAACCCACCACACCAAAGAAAAATCACTTGTATTATAGTAATCAAATTACATACAAGTTACAAACTCTCCTTTCAGATGTCCATTTTACAGCAGCAACATTTCCCTGATCAACCTTGTACAATAGAACATCAGTATTACAATGCTCTCCAAAAGAATACAATGAAGTTCACACACTGATCAATCCATGTTCCAATCGAACAACTCTACGATCATTCAAATTGTTCAAACTTCGACCATTACAAAGAGTTCCATTTTTTATCATAGTTCACAAATAGTCTATTGATCTTCCCATAAGTGAATAGTCTCAACAGTCCAACTGCAAATGGTTTACATTCTGCTTCTCTCATTGGTTCAAAGAAAACCATGTAGGACAATCGTTCGGTCAAAATTATTCAACTGTATCGCTTATCGGTGAGACACCAGTCTGTGTCTCACCGATGCCAAATTGCTCATTTGACAATCACACACTACACAATCTTCTATCGCTCTATCGGTCTAACTTGGTGAAGTCTCATCGACCAAAAGACTATCAGGCTGAGATCCTACCTTGGAGGAAGTCTCCAAATCTCCTTCAACAATTCTTGTCACACCGATGAAGTTCTTGCTTGTTGATGTCATTGGGGAGACTTACCTCGATTGATTCCATTGGGTAGACCAATATAGTCAGGATGATAATCCAAAGCTAGGCTAAAGACCCAGGTTACTCTGATGCCATCCAATGGCAGGACTTACGCTGATCCCAATCCATCAGCCAGACTTCAACCATCAGACAAAGATCTTAAATTTGGGTCGAAGTCATATTTCACACCAATGAAGGACCTTCGGCAAGACTCACGCTGACCATATCCCATCGGTCAGACTTCTATTGTCGGTCCAATCTTCACAAGTCTTACCAAAGACCAAAGTTAGCCCGACGGAGTACCATCGACAAGACTCTCATCGATCATCGCCTATTAGTCAGACTCCTACCTTCATCGAGAGATAGAGAAATTATGTCGATCATTCAGGTCATACCGATGGATCCCATCAACAAGACCGACCATTAGTCACACTGACATGATCATTTCAAACCTTCAGGACCAAGCTTCTTGTCGGCAAGACAGGCCAAGAGTCTCACCGATTTTTCTCTTTCAAGAGTTTCATGTCAGTAAGTTTGAGGCATATTTTCCAACAATCTCCCACTTGACAAAGATCTTATTGACTCCTCCAAAGCATCCAGAAACTACTAAGATTCATGGGCACCAAGGCCCATCAAACTAGCACACCACCTATACTTGTCTATGCTCATTGGTTTCATCAATGCATTTTAAACATTTTCTAGAGTATCCACTTTTTTTAAAAAATCTTTCCATCCTCCACCATATCTTGTACAAAGTGATACTGCACATCAATATGTTTCATCTTGGAATGGAAAGTAGGATTTTTTTCACCAGATAAATAGCACTCTGACTGTCATAGTAAATTGTAATATGCCTTGCATCAAACCCAATGTTAGAACACAAACATTTTAACTAGATTGCTTCTCTATAGGAATGTGTAGCTACCATGTATTCTACCTCTGTAGTGGACAAAGCGACTACAGCCTACCACTTGCTCATCCAACTAACTACACCACCATTCACCATAAAAATATATCCACAGGTGGATCTTCATCTGTCAATATCCCCTGCCCAATCAAAATCCACATACCCACAAATGTTGAGAGTCCTTTATGATCCAACCAAATTTCTATGGTAACACAAAGCATATTCTGAAGTGCCCTTCAGATATCTAAAAACTCTTTTCACAACATCCTAATGCGGTCTTCCTGGATTTTCCATAAACCGGCTAAGTACTCCCACTGCTTGGAAAATGTCTGGCCTTGTACAAACCATTGCATACATTAAACTTCCAACTGCACTTGCATAAGGCACCTTGGTCATGTCCTCCATCTCAGTAGGAGATTTTGGAAAATCTTCAAAAGATAGCTTCGTTCCCTACAAAATTGGAACAACTAGTGACTTGCAATTAGTCATGCCAAACCTCTCTAGAACAGTGTTAATATACTTACTCTGGCTGAGCCAAATTTTTCTACTCTTTCTATCCCTTGTTATTTCCATCCCCAAATATACCTTGTTGCACCCAGATCTTTCATTTCGAATTTTGCAGACAATTGAGATTTTAGATCAGAAATCATAAACTTATTATTCCCAATAAATAACATGTCATCCACATACATGACAATAATTAAAATATGATCATTCTCATCTTTGTAATACACACAATGATCATATTTCGATCTTACAAATCCCAATGACAAAACAAATGTGTCAAACTTATGGTACTACATTCTAGGAGATTGTTTTAATCCATATAGATATTTTTTCAACTTGTAAAGTAGATTTTCTTTACCTTTTTTCACAAAGTGCTCTAGCTGGGACATATAAATTTCTTCTTCAAGATCACCATGAAGAAATGTTTTCTTCACATCCATCTGATCAATCTCCCAGTCATATGCTGCTGCAAGTGACAAAATAAATCTGATAGATTTCAGCTTTGCTATTGGAGAAAAAAATTCCCCATAATCAATTACCTCTACCTAGGAATATCCCTTTGCAACCAACCTCATTGTATACTTTTCAACACAACCATCCATACCAATTTTCTTTTTAAATACCCATTTGCAGCCCATGGGCTTTCTAACTTCAGGCAATAGAACCAGATCCCAAGTATCATTTTTTTTTAATGATGTCATTTCTTCATTCATGGCTTCCAACCAGGAATTTGAATCAGACATTTTAGTTGCCTCTTTTACAATCCTAGGCTCATCAATGTTAGTAATCAAAGCATAGGCACAACTAGAATCCAACATAGAGAATCCATACCTATCTGGTTGCCTCCTTTCACGTGTAGACCTCCTCACAGGTTGAGGCTGAGGACATTGTTCATCACCTTGCTCAAAAAAATTAGAGCTGCTTGAACTCTCCTCAGATACAGGTACATTTTGAATTTTTCATTCCTCTTTATCTGGTGTGGGAGGAATTTCAACTACATCCTCTTTTTTTTTCTAATTTTTTCTCTAACTACAGATCCAAAGTAGAAGGCTTTAGCTCACGAAAAATAACACTTTTGTTGTACAAAACCTTCTCAGTCTCAAGATTCCAAAGCTTGTATCCTTTATACTAGTGCTATACCCAATAAAAATGCATTTAACAACCTTGTTGTCCAATTTAGATCCTTTTCCATTCGGCACATATGCATATGCTTCACAACCAAAGACTCAAATATGTCTTAGAGAGGACTTCTTACCAGACCATGCTTCCAAATGTGTTTTATCAACAAGAGAAAAGTTAGGAGAATGATTTACTAAGTAACATGTTGGTGCAACTGCCTTATCCCATAATTTCTCCTCCAAGCCAGCACTGCTCAACATACTTCTTACCCTTTCCATCACCATCCTGTTGAACCTTTCAGCAACTCCATTTTTCTGTAGAGTGTAGGGTGTAGTTTTATGTATTTTAATTTGATGATATTTGCAATACCTTTCAAACTCATCAGAATAAAACTCACCCCCATTATCAGTCCTTAAACACTTTATTTCTCTTCCAGTCTGATTTTCCACAATTTTTTTAAATTCCTTAAAATGACTGAACACTTCTAATTTACTTTTCAAAAAATATACAAATGCCCTTCTAAAATTTTCATCAATAAAAGAAACATAATATTTAGATTTTGATAATGAAGGAACATTCACTGGACCACACACATCAGAGTGAATGTAATCAAGTATACTAGAAGATTTATGAGGACTGGAATAAAATGAAACACGGTTTTGTTTGCCATATATACAATGTTCACAATATTTGAATTCAAGGTTACAGTCATCAAGCCCTTCAATCAGGTTTTTATTTTTCAAAGTTTGTAAACCTTTTTCTCCAATTTGGCCAAGCCTATGATGCCAGAGTATAGTCTTTTTTGCTGGAATTTTAACTTCCATAGAGTTTGCACTATCAACGATATTTTCCTTCTTCTCTTTATGAACAACCTTGTATGACTTTATAGAGACATTGTTGCATTGAACAACCAATGTGTCCAGCTTCTACAGAGTACCAATTCGAGCACCCCTAGCCAACACCATTGAGCCTCTAGTCATTTTGCAGCTATTACCAAAGAATGAGACTTGCACTCCAACATTATTCAGCTTACTAACAAAGAGTAAATTTTGAGCCAGACCTAGTACGTGCATTATGCCATCAATTCCTTTGACTCTTCCATTAGGGAACTAAATTTTGACTCTTCCATGGCCAACTATTTCTAGAGATGAATCACTTGCCAAGTACACCTTTCCACCATCATATTTTTCATACTTTTTGAACCAATCTCTATGAGATTTCATGTGGAAAGATGCTCTGGAATCAATCATCTAGACATCATCTGATGTTTGAATTGCCAAGGCTGCAATGAAGGCATCTGCATCACTCTAAGAAGAATCATTATCAAAAGAGTTCTTCTTCTTCTTCTTTTTCTCCTTTTTGCAATCCTTTCAAACATGACCAGGCTTCTCATAGTTCCAACACTTCACCTTGGACTTCTTGCCAGGAGACTTTGATCTCCCTTTTGATTTAGATTTGGACCTCTTATCCTTCTTCTTGCCTTTCTCTTTTGATCTGCCTCGAATAGCAAGAGCCTCCTTCGCCATCTCAAAAGATTTCCTTCTCATCTCTTCTGATAACAAAGAAGCAACACCGTCTTCCATCTTAAAAGTGGATGTCATACTCCCAATTTCCACCACCAAGTGATCCCAAGAATCCGACAAAAAACATAACAATAGCATGTACATCGATCTTCGTCATCAATCTTCACACCCGTAGATGCTAACTGAGCAATCAAAATGTTAAAAGTATTTAAATGATCAACAACAGATGCTCCTTCCTACATTTTCAAAGAGTACAACTTCTTCCTTAAGAACATCTTATTCACCAAGGACTTGCCCTGATAAATGTCACCAAGTTTCTTCCACAAAGAGGTTGTTGTCTTCTCTTCATGAACATTCAGGAGAACAAAGTCTGTTAAAAAGAGTCTTATCAACCCTTTTGCTTTTTGATCTTCCTATTCCCATTCTTCTTGCTTCATGCCAGAAGGTTTTTTTCCAGACACAACAACCCAAAGATCGCGATCAACCAAAAAATCTTCCATTTTGAGTTTCCACAACTCAAAATTGCTGCCATTGAATTTATCAATTTTAATCTTTTCTAATGTACTTGCCATTGCCATCACAATCTATAAATTTCAATTTCCAGACTTCTACAAGACTCCCACTGAACATAATTGACACAAAAACCCAACCTACCCACAAGGATAACACAACTGGCCAAGCTTTGATACAACTTGTTAGGAAAATTCAAGGTGTGGAACAAACTCTCCTAATTTCAAAACTCAGAGAAGAATTTAGATATGTCTTTAAATGTTGCAATTACAGTTCATTAAGATGCACATGAAAGGAATAACAGAATAGAGAAATAAAAACGTACACAATTGGACACCAGATTTACGTGAGAAAACCCTTATGGGAGAAAAATTCAGCACACCAAAGAAAAATCACTTGTATTACAGTAATTGAATTACATATAAGTTATAGACTCTCCTTTCATATGTCAATTTTACAGTAGGAACATTTCCCTGATCGACCTTGTACAATAGAACATCACTGTTACAATGCTCTCCAAAAGCATACAATGAAGTTCACACACCGATCAATCCTTGTTCTAATAAAAAAACTCTACCACCATTCGAACTATTCAACCTTTGACCATTACAAAGAGTTCCATTTTTTTCACAGTTCACAAACGGTCTATTGATCTTCCCACAACTGTATCACTTATTGGTGAGACACCAATTTGTGTCTCATCAATGCCAAATTGCTCATTTGACAATCACACACTACACATTATTCTATCGCTCTATCGATCTGACTTGGTGAAGTCTCACTGACCAAAAGACCATCAGGTTGAGATCCTACCTCAGAGGAAGTCTCCAGAGCCCCTCCGACAATTTATGTCACACCAATGAATTTCTTGCTTGTTGATCTCATTGGGGAGAATTACCTCGATCGATTCCATCGGGTAGACCAATATAGTTGGGACGATAATCCAAAGCTAGGCCGAAGACCTAGGTTACTCTGATGCCATCCATCAACAAGACTTATGCCAATCCCAATCCATTGGTTAGAATTCAACCATCGGACAAAGATATTAAAGTTGGGCTGAAGTCATATTTCACACTAATGAAGGACCATCGACAAGACTCATGCCAACCATATCCCAATGGTCAGACTTCTATTGTTGATCTGATCTTCATAGGTCTTATCGAAGACCAAAGTTATCCCGATGGAGTGCCATCAACAAGACTCTCGCCGATCATCGACTGTCGGTCAGACTCCTACCTTTACTTAGAGATAGAGAACTTCCACCAACCGTTCAGGTCATACCGATGGATCTCATCGGCAAGATCGACCATTAGTCACACCGACATGATCATTTTGAACCTTCAGGACCAAGTTGCTTGTTGGCAAGACATGCCAAGAGTCTCACCAATTTTTCTCTTTCAGGAGTTTCATGTCAGTAAGTTTGAGGCACATTTTCCAACAGGTTATGCACAACTATTTTTTGTGTTGCAGGTTGCAGGTACTAGGCATCGATTCCACCTGAATTGGCATGTCTGAGTGTACCTTAAACCCAATGGAACAGTTGATCAGATATAACATTTGGTCCCCTACCCTAGCCATCATCCTTGAAGAGGATGAGTATCTGGTCTATTACCTCGTCAGTGTTGTTAGTTTGTCTGTGGTCAGTTGGTCTTGCTTTTTGACCCTGGTTAAGGTTTAGGTAATATTTGTTGACATTTGGTTGTTTAATTTAAAATTGTTTAATAAATTCTATTTTTGGTTAATTGATGTATTAAAATAAATTATTAAGAAAAAAGTATTTTTGATAAATAAATATAAATATATTTATTGATAATCATGGTTTATAATAAATTGAATGTGTAATGAAATAATAAAATAGAAATTATAATGGAATGTTGTAATTAATAAATAGTAAAAATAATATAAAAGATAGAAAGGATTTTCTTGGAGCACATGCATAACTTTGAACAGATTTTCGAAAAAGAAACTTGATGTTTCTTGGGGATTTTGTGAGATTTTATTGGATTTTTGGTTTCGAAAATCAAACAGCTTCCTTAATGTAAATATTTTTTCCTTTTGAGAGATTTGGGATGATTATTCATTTAGTTTTTCCAGGGATGGAAGTAATTTTGTCTACGAGATTTTTTTTGTAAAACAATTGCATTCCATTATTGATTCTTGAAAGGGGGGAACACAAAATGATAGGCGAAGGAGGGCATTGTGTCAAATCAACTTGAGGAAAGAAATTCTATAGGCGAGTCTTTGTTCTTCCTAAGATCATGTCATTGTTTTGATTGTTGAGAAATTTAATTGTTTTGTTTATAAATTAAGTGAAATATATATATTTATGCATATCCTATAATTGTTGCATTTCTGAGAAACCATTTATCCATAATTTGTCGATTACCTTCTTAAATGTGTTTGATAAATCCAATTTGTGTATATCTTGCAACCATTGCATTTGAAGAGATTAAATCTATCTTCATCCACTAATTGTATTTGCTTGAAATTTTCTTAAGCCTTTTCAACAAACAATTTTGTGTAGTCCTGCTATCATCGCACACCATGATATAACATCTATTTGAGGCATTCAATTAAAACCCCTAGCCTTTCCTCAAATCGTTCAGCGCACCCCTACTATTTTTCTTTTTGTGAGACAAATTTTGAGACCCCCTGTTAGGCAATCTATGCGCCCAACCATCCGGATGGGTCGCACGCACCCTCTTGGCTTATGTTTTTATCGCTGCAAGTGATGCATGACTCTGTTACTCCATGTGAATTTACAGCCTTATCAGTGCATTAGGTTTCAGCTTGCCTTTTCATCTAGTACTACTTGTGGTGATGTTAGAATAAAGTCTGCATTTTAATTTTCATGCTTATATTTTAGGTTTGGGCATTTGATATTTCATATTCAGTGAAATTGCATTATAATCGGAATCGATGAATATGTAATAGGAATGGGATTTTTTGTATATACTTATATTCACTATTTGATGGGTATATGTTGTTTTTGGAGTTTGATTCATCTGCATTGTATATGGTAATCGATGGATATATGTTTTTTTTGGAATTTAGATGGATATATATTATTTTTGTTGATCGTTGCATATCATTTATGATTGGTATACGAAGTTGAATCCTTCCTCCTGCATACTTGTTGTTGTAGTAGCGCCTGGGACTGCTTGCATATTCTTGAGATACTGCCTAAGTTGTTTCACTCCATGTGCCTATCTTTGATATTGTTTAAGCCGAGTTGCATAACATTGTGTCTATTTTATATTGATGATTATAATTTGGGTTGTGTGGTAGTCGAGACTGTAGGTTGTGAACTTATTTTCTAGGTGTTATAATCAATGTTGAATATATTCGATTTCATATCCATAGTTATGCTTTTATAATTAGCAATTGTTGCTATGTAATTTATGTTTTATGTGCTTAGCATTCTATTTATATAATTCAATGGTTTTGTATTAGTTTGTCAATTGGTTATATATAGTTTGATGGATATTTATTTTGGGTGATATTCGATTATAAATATATATATGTATATAGATTTTTTCATATTATATGATATATGTGTGTGTGTGTGTATAAATGTATATACTGATATTGGTGTATATATTTATATATAAATATATATATTTAGATATTTATATGTATAATTATGTATATATTAAGGTGTTAGAAAAAGTATATTTCTACTTATGTGAATTCAATTGATTATGTTAGATAAGGGAATTGGGAATTAAATAAGCAAAAAAAATGATTTATTTATATTTAAATAACTAAGAGATTTGTTAAAGAGAGAGAATTAGATTATCCTTTTGTTAATTAAGAATACTGATTTCTTTTATAATTATTTAATAGTCGAATTGTAAATCCACCATGTATTTCATGATTGCATTATGGGATTTGTTGCTTGTATTGAATATTGTGTTTGGTTATTAGAAATTGGGGTGATTTTGGTTATTGTTCAAAAGTGGGAGTCTTTTGTGCAAAGTGGTTAAAGTTGGTTTCCAAAGGATTAGGAGGGAGTATCTGTGTATGTATGGGTTTTATGTTTTTTTCACTTAGAAGTGGTTGGTACTATTTTGAGTTATGTACAAGAGGGTCAATGCCTTGCACTATGTATACATTCTTGTGATTGTGATATGTGGGCAAGATGGTCAATGCCTTGCTCTATATGTGGGATTCATGTGATTTTGTTAAGTGTGCAAAATGGTAAATACCTTGCTTGTTGTGTAGGGTTTACTAGTTGCAAGTAGGGGGAGTGGCTCTTAATGGGGGTCAAAACCCAAAGTGGTGTCCAAGTAACCCATTTGAGAGTTTTTTAATCCAATGATAACTATAATAATGAATTAGGGGGATGGGTATATTTCACATTAATCAAGATAATATTATGCCTCACTCATGGCTCAAGTGCTCGTTTACGCTTGAGATGATATGGGAAGGCCTGGAATGGCAAGATCAACTGCCTTCTCCTAATGAAAGGTATGTTGATTTCGGGCATGAGTTTGTATGGGGGTCGGGGATCGATAGAGGCTACTAGGATAACCCAGGATGGGGTTCGGGGCTTAGGAAGATCTGCCAAGATAACCCATATCAAGCTATGTGATGATAATCCTCTCGATTGCAGTCTAGCATTCCCTAGTTGTGTTTTCTCCTTTTGTTGTGTGAATGTCTCTGGAAGTGAAGTCTATGTATTACATGATGTTAATGGTGTTAGCAGTTTTGTATTGGAGCCATGTATAGCCTAATTTATGTTAGCCTATTGTCTTCTAGACTGTTTGTTTGTAGTGGGACCTTGTTTTATCTCCTAGCATGAGAGGTGGACCTTAGTGTTCCACATGGTCAGGAGGTTGGTTCTTTTTCCTCCATTGGGTTTCCTTGTTGCATGTTCATGTGCATGGAGGTTGTACCTTGTGTACTAGATTCGAGTTCATGTTGCAGTTCGAGAAGACATTCTTTCATGTATTTGTATTGGATTGTAAATCAGTTGTACCATTTATTATAATTTGATGTATTCTTCCCACATATACTCAAAGAAGCCTAACTGTAAATAATGTAACAATGTAACAGATTTTGATGTACTCTCATGTAATGAATTTTATATATGTTTGTTAGAAATAATCTTTAATGTTGTTTATCTAATGACATGTTATGAAAATCTATAATTTGGAATCATGTAATGTGGTGATTAAAATTTACTTCGCTTGTTAGATGAATCATGATAACTTTATAATTAATGAAATGATTCTATTTCTTGAGTAATAGATATGTTAGTGACGTAGTCATGGAACCTTAGAGGACCTAGGATTATATTATATGTTATGTTATGTTATGTTATGCATTCCACTATTATTTCTTTAAAAATAAATTGTTTCATTATTGTACCATAGTTGTGTTGTCCTCTGGAGTTCCTTGGCGAGACATTATAATAAGGAACCTAAAAGCAAATAATCTGGATTTAGGAGCCAAACTAATTTGGAAAATTTATAAAAACAAACATTGATGTATTATAGAATAATACAACAAAAATATTTAGACAATTCAGAACCTGAGAGAGTTCTCACAATAGCCAATGCAAGGGGTGGTTCACATGTGTGTAACTTCATGTTAAACTGTAGACACATAATCACAAACCATGTAACTTGGAAAACTAATGATGGTGCTAAAGCATATTTCTAGCAGGACTCATCGGGTGGGCACAAACCATTGGTGCAGTACCCAAAACTATTACCTCACATCTCTGAATCAGAGAAAGGATTGGTAAATATGTTCAGGATTATTGCAAAATAGATAAGAATGGTTTTTGCAATTGGGTGAATCTTGATTAAAAAAATGGAGGAATCAACAAGAAAGAGATTCTCATAAATAATGCAAGAAAGGCGCATATGCCTAAATAATCAAGCGGATAAGACTATGGTGTGGGGCAAAATATGGAAAATATTCAGTCAAGTTAGGTTTACCAAATTCAAATGGTACAAGGGGAAAATAATTGGAAATACAAATTATGTTGGGGACAAGGGGTATTGCCTAAATTTGAAGCCTTCTCATGGACAACCTTGCATGGAAGAATATTAACAAGACACTATTTGAATTCAATAGCCATAGAAGGCCCTAATTGGTGTGTAATGTGCAAATCAAGTGATGAGAGTGTTGACCATTTCACATTGTGGGCACACCTACACAACAAGAGGCTTTATATGTTGGTTTGATCTCCTTATCGCCAAATCTTGAGTTTTTTTCTTGTTTTTAAGTATTTTGCTTGATTTTCTTGCATTTTTAGTAGATTAAAAATATTGCACACATCCCTAAATGATGATGACCTCAAATCACTTCCATTAGGGAAATACCAAGAGAGACTCAAGGTAGTGGATATCATATGAGTCTAAGTCTTTGGCCAAAGCATTGCTTATCTTGTTTAGATAAATGCTTGTCCCATGTGGACAGATGCATATATCATATGGATGGATGTCTATTTCATTTGCATGCATGTTTATTTTATATGGATAAAAGATACTTGAGTATATAGTTGAATGAACACATAAGAAATTAATAAATGGTTAAAAAAATTAATAAATAAAAAATGGGTGAAATTTTTGAGGTACAACTTTAGAATTATTACAATATGAGCTTGAATTACAAATTGTATTGTCTAAATATCCACTTGAATATTAATTTTTTACAACCATAAAGGAACAATGTCCATTTGAGACTAAAAATTCCACAAGAAATAAAGGATGAAATATAATATTACAAAGCATTTGTATCCACAAGGATTTGACATGCTATGACACATAACACATACAATTCATAAAGGCCCACTTGAGTATCATTTTTCACATATAATAATTCAAATGGGCACATAAAATATGGAAATATTTTCTTGGACATCAATTTTCCATATGGAGGGAAAAAATCACTTATCTATTCAAGGTTCACTAAACTATTGAGATTTATAATGCACGAAAGGAAAGATACGGAAACTATGCAATTTTTAAAATACGATTAAGCATCAAGTTTTAGTGGAGCTAGAAAGAATAAATATTTGGAAATAATGATTGATATTAGATTATGTGAGTATTTCACTTAAGTCAAATTATTCATGAAAATTTGATGAGAATAAAATCCAAAAATGTTTCTTAAAAGTCATTGAAAAGGGCTTCACTTATTGTCATATGGATATTAAAAGGGGTCAACCATATAAATAACATGACACATATACCTAAAGAATTTATAGATCTTTTTTATAATGTTTTAAAAAGAGTCGACTAATAAAGTCAAAGAATTTATGAAAAGATCACTAAATTTTTTTAAACGTATCTTTTAAAGTCAAGGAAAAGGACATTTTTTTACACAAAGAAAAAATTATGGTAAAGAGTTAAAGATTTAGTTAAAAGCGCGTATGAAAAGATATCAAATATTAAAGTGAAATCACACAAGAAAAAATATTTTACCTACATTTATTATATTCCCATGTAGATATTTAAGAAGGTAACCAATAAAATATAAATTTTAATTTAGCACCTAAATCAAATGTTGAAAAAGGGGAGATCAATTGTAAGAATATAAGATGCATGTGAAAGGCGAATATGAAAGTTCCAAACTATATTTACATGAAAAAGTTTAAAATATTTGACTTATTTTAAATAACTAATTTTTATGATCAATAAATCTAAATATGTTGGAAATAAAGGAGCTCATAAATATTTGATTTAATTGCATGCAAAAACTCAATCCTTTACTTCCATTTTCATATTCCAAACATATTTAAATATTTAAATAAGGTAAAATATCATTATTCTTGTGGGAATTTAAACCCCAACTACACATTTCATCATTTGAAGTTTCAATGGTTGTTTTAAAACATGAATACTCGTTTTTAATTGTCAAAAGCTTTAAAAATATTACAAAATATAAATAAGAAGTTACAAATTACATTTTTTATTTAGGTTTATCTTTAAAAATATGTGATATTTGATAAGTTTAATTTTTTTTTTTTTGTAGGTAATGTTAAATTCCAGAATCTTGAAGCTCCTTCTTGTAAATCTAGTAAAATCTATCAATTTGTATAGCCTATCCCAGAATGGGATATCCTAGGAACTAGAATATACGTTTGTAAATAGAAAATATAATTTTAAATATAGACCATTGATCCAAGTCAAATCTCATCCATTGATTTGTAACTAATTTTTGAGTTCCCATGTCTATAAAAGGCTATCAAATTGATCATGTTGAGGAGGAGAAAATTATCGATAATTAGGGGATTTGATAAAATTATTTTTATAGCTTAATTCACTCTAAGATTTTTTTCCAATAGAATATGTGTATTTGTAACTACTATAAATTAGCATGTACATATGTCTATTTGGAAAGGATAAGGATG
Organism: Sequoiadendron giganteum; assembly: GCA_007115665.2. NCBI lineage: Eukaryota > Viridiplantae > Streptophyta > Pinopsida > Cupressales > Cupressaceae > Sequoiadendron > Sequoiadendron giganteum. Next base: position 178,404,708 of record CM021110.1, on the reverse strand, counting down.
TTCCAAAAATGACTTATACCAACCTATGCTTAACACTTAAGAAACTTAAGTAGATAATTAAAACAAATCACTTAAGAAAGAAGAGAACTAAAAACACTTAAGTGAACCCCAAATTATTATTTTTTAAATAAATTGATTATATACTCAAAAGAATCCAATGGATGAATTTGTTGAACTCCTCAAGGCTTTAAGCCAAATTTTGAGGTGGGAATCAAGTCTTTATTTATATATCCCTTAATGATGGCAACCTCGATGCACTTCCATTGAGGAAATATAGTCATTGAACAAACACTCAATACAAGATTTCACATGAGACCGATTCTCTATCCGAAAAAGTGTTTATCCTATTTAGATAGATGTATGCCCTATATAGACATATTCTTATAATGTATGGATGGATGCATGTCTCATTTGGATGGATTCATGTCTCATTTGGATGGATTCATGTCTCATATGGATAAAAGATACCTAAGTATATAGTTGAATGAACACAAAAGAAGTTAATAATTGGTTTAAAAAAATTTATAAAAAAAAATGGGTGAAATTTTTCAGGTGCAACTTGAGGGTTGTTACAATAGGAACTTGAATTGCAAATTGCATTGTCTAAAAATCTACTTAAATATCGAACTTATGTAACTATAAAGGAATAATATCCACTTGAAACTTGAAATATCAAAAGAAAAAAAGAAGGGATTAAAATATTACAAATAATTTATAGTCACGAGAATTTGATGTGTTATTCAAGATTGTCTTGATTATCGATATTTTTTAATACACAAAAAAAGGACATTTTTTTGTGGAGATAGAAAGAATAAATATTTGAAAATAAAATTGATATTAGTTTATGTGAACATTTTTCTTAATTCAAATTATTCATGAAAAAATATGAAAATAAAATCCAAAAACTTTGAAGTCTTAAAAGTCATTGAAAAGGGGTTGATTTATTGCCATATGAATATTAAAATGGGTCAATTATTTCTATAATCTTTCAAAAGAATTCAACTAATAAAGTCAAATCATATGTGAAATGATCATTAGAAGTTTTTAAGCATATCTTTTAAAGGCTCAAATCATAGAAAAATGGCATTCTCAATAGTAATAAACTTAAGGAAAGGACATTATTTTTTCTTACATAAAGGAAACAATTTGGTAAAGAGTTAAAGGTTTAGTTTAAAGTACATATGAAAAGGTATGAAATATTAAAGTGAAATCAAATAGGAAAGAACATTTTACTTTATTTTTATTATATTCATTTGTGGAAATTTAGGAAGGCAATCAATAAATTATATATTTTAATTTATTATCTAAAGAAGGTGTTTAAAGATATCAATAGTAAAAGACAAATAAAGATGTACATGAAAGGTCTATATGTAATTTCAAAACTATATTTAAATGAAAAATGTTAAATTTTTTCACTTATTTTTTATGATTCATTTATTTTCAATGTGGATCTTAAATGGTTGACTTTTATGATCAATAAATCTAAATATGTTGGCAAATAAAGGAGCTCATAGGCATTTGATTTAATTCCTTGCAAAAAAAATCCTTTAATTCTATTTTTGCATGTCAAACATATTTCAATGTTCCCATAATATAAAAGATCATAATTCGCATGGAAATTTGACCCTTAACTACACATTTCATCATTTGAAGTTTCAATGACTATTTTAAAATGTGAATAATCATTTTTAATCGCCAAAAGATTTAGATATTTTTAAAATCTAAAGAAGAACCTACAAATTATATTTTTATAGCATAATCAACAATTTGTAACACCCTGCTAATGGACCCGATGGATTAACACAAAATACCTCAAACCTCATACCAACAACTTTCTTTTAGGAAACTAAAGTGACACTAACTAATGCAACTCAACAAATTAACATGGATAACCTCATTACATTAACATCATATCATAATCACATTATGACCCTAAAGTAACATTAATCATATCCCACTTACACACCTATCCACCATGGTCCCCAAACGTCACTACTATGACACATCTATATTAACCTAAGCTATAAAAAGACATAATATACATGAAGAATACATCCACTCAATCATATTAACATGAATTAAAATTAAATCTCAACCGTCATTTACATATGTCAACATGAATTCAAATATAAATAAATCTCATCTAACACTATGCCAATATGAACCTAATCATAATCAAGCCATGAAATAGGTACATAAAGATATATCACATCTATTACTAAATTAAGTCCATATGCTTCATAAATACAATATTCCTACGTTAACCTTTCCATTACATAATAAACAACAATAAATATATCTTCAAGATTACATCAATTCATTTACATTTTCTTTACAAAAATTCTATAATGTACAAGATTCATTCATCTGAGAGGTACATATATATAAAATACATATTGGACACAATTCTATTAGAAATATCATCTGCACCATAAAACTAGCTCTAGAACGAAGTGGAAGGAAAGACTCTCCATGTTGCACACAAAATGTACCACCTAAACCCCAATGGATGGTTGGAAAATACCACCCTACCATGTGGATCCTTGAGGCCCACTCCCTCCATGCTAGGAGACAACACTAGACCCAACACACAAAAAAACAACAAAAACAACAAGTGGTTGACACTAAACATCCAGAAGAGGCCCAACACATAACACAAATAGATAGGAAACCCAAAAGATGATCAATATACCAAAACACACAATGAAACAAATTACATCATTTGCACAATCTTATAACATTATAGACAACTTTAATTTCTCTTTCTCAACAATTCATAAATAGAACCAACAATGCATAACCAAGGTACAATTGATTCTTACACAGTACAAAAGCCTCAACACAAGATTTCACAATTATGAAGGAATTGTCAATATACAAATAGTAAAAAAATTCAAGGACAAATGGTACAATGCAATATAGATGAAAGGGCGGAGCTATATCCTTCTATATAGCCTTCGAAATTCAAATAAATCCCTCTTGACAACAATCAAGTCTATCGGCCATAAAATAGTCAAATCAACTCAAAATCCAAATCCATCAAAAACCCATTTCAAATTTGGCCCTCGAATACTCAACATCATGGGAAGAATTGACCAAAAATGACTCAAAAATTCACAAAATGTAAAACAATAAAATGACTCCCTTAAAACCCTCTTTTCGGCATACCCGATTACAATCAAATGACAAAATGAAAAAAATAGCAACCAAATCTTTTCCAGATTATCAAAAACATTAAAAACTCAATTAATTTAACCCTTTTCAAATGCCTGTAAATTTGAAATGCATAAATTAACAAAATGAAGAAAATTTCTACCTCAAATTTGATGAACAATGATGAAAAATAAATTGAACCCCAAAGAATCCTCTAAGCTCAAATCACCAATCAAAAGCCAAAATGTCCATTCACTAGCAGCAATGAATTCTCATGAATTCACAACCAAAATTCCAAATCACCCTTTTCAAATCCCATCTCAAATCGCTTGAGATCTCACCAAAAACATCAAAATTTATCCCAATTCTTTCAACTTTCAAAACCCCCAAATTGCAACAACTCTCGAAGAAATCTCTTTCATTGCTTCTTCCTCCTCACAACCATGGCAAGAACTCAAAAGTGAAGAATCAAACATGAACTCCAAAACAAAAAATGAAAAAAGAGAGAAAACACCCTCCATATAAATAGAGAGAATCCATAGAAGGGGAAAAGACAACCTCCTTTTCAACTTTCCACTAAAAAGGAAACCTAAAAATGAGACTTCCCATAAACAAGAGTCTCCAAAAGCGATTATTAAATTAACTTTAAATTGCATTTCTCCAAATAATAGTAAAATAAACAATAATCAAATACCAAATAATCAATAAACCAAACACATGATAATAATAAGCAATAATTAAATAACCATTCCCCAAAATAATAACATAATAGTATGCACATAATAGCCTTATGACTTATTAACATAATCTCATGACAATATTAAACCACCCCCTTAGCATAAATAATAATAATCAATACCCACTCACACCAATAATGATAATATATAATAACATAACAACACACTAACATAAATAAATATGTCACTTATGAATAATATTAAATCACACCTCAAACACATTAATAACAATTAACATGATCGACCCAACATCTAACTCATTCAAATAATCCACAATCCAAGGCTAGACAGAAACTACAAAATAACTTTTCACATAAAAGAGACATTCACATCAAAGCATAAATAACACTAATCACCATAATAACAACCCGTCTAACCACATGAATTAGCACCATCTAGCTGGGATCCAAAACCAAGGCTAAACACTAGAATCAAACAATCACATATCCCATAAGAAACATTCACATAAATGCATCACTTCAAATATAAGGTATAGGTGATCAGGCATTGTCTCATGACAACTCGTAAAGGTTAACACATTCTTAATCAATTGTCCCTAATTGAAGAAAATGGTTAGGGTTAAGGTATATTTGGGCCTAGATGTTATCTTCTCAACCACTATTTGGATTAGAGGCACGCTCAAACCTACTAATTCAGGTGGAGACGTAGCCTAATACTTGTTCACTTAAACATACAAGTTGGAGCACATGTGCATAATAGTCGAAGCACTAGGAAAGGAACTCTAGCAATCATATCTCATTCTCATATGCCCCCCATACGTCCAATGGTATGATGCCACTCTTTCCTCCTAACCTGAAAACATACTATTGCATCACCTAACTATCCAAATAACTCTTTGCATAGTAATAATAACATAACAATATACATCATACTCACTAAAGCACTAACAGAAGCTCATGTCCCATCTGCAACCAGAACACTTGAACACAAGCCAGTACATCTTCATGAAAATAAAGATAATCATAATCAAAATCATAATGACATGTCACGTTGAGAATGGAGGGGCACTACATCCTCCCCCCCTAAAATTTGACTTACTTCTAGAAGTCGCAAACTAGGGTGGAAACATAACACATTAGTACTGCAACTTTCTATTACTAAGATCAAAGCCGATTCATTACATCATAATAATATACACTAGTTTTTCCTATGAAAATAATTCATCTCACAAGGATATATGCCTATATAGTCCATTTCAAACATGACAAAGAAAACATTGCACCCTTTTAATCCTAACTAGCAGAACTTCTCATAACAGAAACATATAAAAGTATTCAATTTCAAATGCATTACCATGTCATCTTCTTTACCCTTAAATTACAATTCCTCTTCCAATACACTGTTAAGCAATCAATACATTAGAATGCTACATTTCCATAAAACACAACATAGTTATACACACAAAGCACACATTTTTCATTAAATATCCATCATTTAAAAATAGGACATTCCACTTTATTTATTTTACAACACTAAATCTCATAACATATTCAACAAAAGATCATGATTTTATACCATTTTAGAAGCATGGAAACACAATTTATCATTTCATAAGTACTATATTCATTATTTAACATACATTCTTCACATACACACAAATTCACATCACTGGGAATGATATCACAAGGCTACACAAGGCTCCATCCGGACACCGGAAGCAACATACTAATCCATGATACATAATCCATGAGCCAAGAGTCAATATCCATCTCACATAATCCATACGTCACACTTAGTGGCTTGATGGTGTTAGGCCACACACACATGGTGAGACAATCCAAACAAGAGCACAATGACCTATCTCTTGTTGTATAAGGTGGTTAGCCTCCAAGAGATAGTCATCACACATAGGTGGGTAGTGGGTCCTAGTTGTGTAACAACCTCACATACCCCCATCCTCAAGGTTCCCTGTGTGTGCTTCCTCATATACACTCACCAAGTCTACCTCATACGTCCTTGGAGAGGAATCAAAATATGACACATGGCCAACATAAAAAAAATAAGGATAAACTAGTTTAGCCACCAAGGTCGTAAATAAATATCAAATAAAGATTCAATTTCAGAAATAAGAAAGAGATGCATATAATTTCAACACTAAATCAAGTGTAACCATGAGGGCTACATGCAAATAAGATCACAAGGTGTGGCTAAACCATCATAATTAAAGGTAACCAAAATTTTGGCCTTCAAAGTCAATAGAAAATCATCAATACCATAAAGAAAATACATAATCTTTAAAATTGCACTGTACAACACTCTGTGACTAGATACTAGCCACCAAATGAGGAAGGAGGGAATAATGTCAAGCTATAGTAGTAGCCTTCATGTGGTGTAGAGTGAGCATGCCATCCACATGGCTTAGAGTGTACTCCTCGGCAACATCCTACATTGCGTTTTCACGTGACATGGACTAGCCAAGTGGCCCATGCACTCCTTGGATACTTGCATGGGATGTGCACCTTGGCCCCCATCCCGCATCGCATCTTAGTGCGACCTGGTCATATGTTAGCCGGAGAAGGCACATATTGCTCATATGCCACATGGCAGTGTGTTTGTGGCTCCGTAGAAGTAGGCACACACAAAACACACCCCACATAGTGATACCTCGTGGAGAAGGCACACACAGGTACTCATCGTAGCTAGAGGTATACATGGCTAGGACATACCCATATGCTAATTGACCCACCACTATCAAAAGAAAACATGAGTATCCCTCTACAAGTGTGTGAGGCCTCATTACGCTCATCAAACAACAAGGCTATCATAACAAAATATCATAGTACACCTTCACATGTCTATGCACGTGGAATATTGCCCTCGAGCCCAACTCACTACCTTCAAAAACATGACATCATCACCCACACTATTTCATAATATTAGTGGGGTGTGGCATCGTACCTATTGCATCATGTAGGAACATGTACAGATACATAATCCATCTCAGCATGGGTAAAAAACCTCCCTCCACATGTTGGACCTCAAAATATACATATACATGGGGCACATGGTCTCACTTGGGTTTTCCATGCAGGTCCCTCTCACCTTAGACCTCGGCCCCCAACTAACAACTCATGTGGAATATCATACCTTTCATGAAGACAAGGTAGATGATCATTCAAAAAATACCATCAATATGTTAAATATTCAATATACTGAGAGGGGGGGTGAATCAGTATATTCTTAAACTTATTGAACAAATAACATCCAACCAATCCAAAACATACAATAATTAAGAAAAGAAGAATCATCAACAAAATATGAACACAATGCACAAGAGACACCAAATTTTTACATAGAAAACCCAGGGTGGGAAAAACCACAGTGAGGATTAACTCACAATATAGTATGATTGATTATAAGATATTACAAAAGGGTGGCTCAATGCCAGGACTCGCTGTCCAAAATGGGAGGCTCACTGCCTACAAAAATGAAGTAACAAAATGGCTAACCACTAGAATGAACTGATAGGAACACATCTCAAGTGCAAATTCAGTTCCTTTGTAATTCATAAAAATTCTCATGCCAACAGATTACACGTTGCCCTATTTGCTTCCATCTGTAGCTTGCTATTATTTTCTCAACACCATCTCTTCATCTATCTCATCAACTCTACAAAAGTATCTTGTATATATATTTGATTGTCAAAGATTACAATCAAGTCGGCTTGACAAATCTTCTCAATTGATAATCCAAATGTGTGGCACGCTATAGATTTTGACATGGATTATACAAAAAAAAACTAATCCATTACATCTTTATCCATTTGATAGGTCGGTCAACAACAGACCTAATAGCCAAGACAAAAATTGATACCGAAGATAACCATGAACATCTGTGCTTACGAGTTCCTTTCAATGTATGCATTTCTCAATCACATACTATTTCCCAAAAACTGAAGTAGAAACAATTTACCAGAGAGGATTCCAGAGCAAAATATTAGAGGTTGATTCTGTATTACTGGTTGAGAATACCAGATTGGTATGACTTGGAGTCTTCATATATAATGGTGAAATCAATGACAACAAAATTGTTAACAAGGGATATGATCTTATTAATTCTTCCAATAATCCCCTCCTTTGTCATTGATGGCAACATGTGCCAAAAAGAACATACAAAAATGTGCAAACTATGCTCTACTTCTCATTCCTCTTCTCCCCCTTTGAAATCAAGGACAAACTTCAACTAACAAAAGAAAAAAATGAAAGATATGTACATTTGGTCTAGAATGACCAAACACATGGAATCAAATTTTGAACTCCCCTTGAGGAGTTATCACTTGCAAATAAATATAAAAAAAAAATTACCCAGAGGAGGGGGCACTTTGCAGTTCCTGTAGAATGCCTTGCCAGACCATTTTTCCATCCTCCCAACTCTTCTTAGCAGACAACAACTTGTTCAAAGATTCTAAAGCAACAAAAAAAAATTCAGCTTCATCTAGAGTTTCTGGAAACAGATTTATCTTGTCCAAATTCTTGTCTTTAGCCAAAGTATTGGCTACTGAGGCATACTCCATTCTTGCATTATCACCAAGTAAGCCTAATTTTTTTATTATCTCTTCTTTCTTCTTCTGTAACAGAAAGAACCTTTCTTTGTTCATAGAAATAACATTCCAATTTGATCCATCTTTGTCCATTGATACATTGTAGGTGTCAGAGGCAGTGGTCAACTGAGAATCAATGGAGTCCATGAGATATTTTATGCTTTGAGTGGCATTAGGCCACCTTATACAATATGTAAACATAGAATTGGCTTCAGCTTCACAAGCCTTCATAGCTTCAAGGATTTTCTCTACACTGGCATGTGCTGAGGCACATTTTTCGTGAAGGATCAACAACCTTTTCTCATTTAGCTTCTCCTCTACATCTTGTTTTTTTTTCTCAATAAGAATTGTAGCATTATCCTTAAACGAGTCCAATAGAAGCTTCAAATTCTCAACCAGAGAAAGAGATGTGTCAACAGATGTATCCGGTGTAACATCTTGCAGGGCCTTAATGGCGTCTTCAATCAGCTCAGTCCATTTTTCATGCATCTCCAAGATTTGTCTTCTATTCGATGCATGAAATACATCGCCCAACACCAATTTGTGCACAAAATAAATCTTGTTTAAATTTGCAAGACCTTGATTCATCAGAAGTTGCAAGAGTTCCATAGGAACTACTAGTTGGAATCTAATCTGCTTTGACAACAATCCTTTCAAAACATTATCACCAAAAGAAGATTCTCTAGTGGAATTTTTTGATTCTACCATTTGCTCGGATACTTCTTCATTCTTTCCAGCATAAAATTTTGTATTTCTTTCTTCTATTTCCTCCTCTATTTTTTCTTCCTTAGTGTTCTCCTTTTCTGCATTCTTCTCTTTCATTTCCTTTTCTTCATATTTTTCTTCCAGTTTTTCTTCCTCTATCTTTTCTTCTTCAATTTTATCTTCTTCTTCTTCTTCTTCTCCCTTATCTCTATCTGCTTCTTCAGAGTGTACCAGAGGGGTGGCAATAGGCTCTTCTATTTCAACATTTTCTTTAGCATGTTTTTTAGTTTCTGAATTCTCATTAGCAACATTAATCTCTGGTAGAACACCTATACTACCGGTTTCCAGAGGAACATTGGTGTCATTCACTTCCAAAGGTTCATTTTCATTTGTTGCACTAGAAGGAGGTTCTTCTATGACTTCTGTAGAAGTTTCTTTTCTAGGTTCGAAGGCCGAACTAGATGCACCAATCATGCCATACTTTTTTGTAGTGTCCCTGATAATGCATATTGTTTCCTTGCTTATTTCTTTGATTTCTTTCTTATCTCTTGTCATCAAGACATTGACTCTTCTTTTCTCCCTGAAATATTTAGCACAAATATTCTTCAAATATTCTAAGTTATCCGTAGTTAGAGAGGGTGCAATTCCTTTATAGGCTTTGTTTCTTATTTTCTCTTCTAACTCGACCGCCTCTACTCTCTTTTTCCTCAATCTTTCCCACAAGTTTTCAGGAACATCACACATGATGTTGTCCCATTTGGCTTCCAAAATGATAACATATTTGATAAGGGCCAAAATTATTGTTTCTTTATCCTCTTCTTCTACCAAATTATACACTTACGTAGTGGACTTCACCATACCATCTTGATTCACCAAATTATTTATCAATACATCAAGTTTAAGAGGGAAACCAGGCCGTACCAAGGAGACATTCTACTTTTCCTAGTCCAAAGAAACTTCCTCTTCAACTTTAGTCTTCTTTTGCTTCTTCAACATCATGTTCATCAGTTTCTTCAGATGATGACACATAGTGGAATTTTCTTGAGCCAACACTGATTTCCTGTGATGCACCTTCATTGGAGGAGACACTAACCCTTCTCTTGTCAATTTTTCAGCAGGGTCTTCTTCCTCTTCCTCCTGATAATTTGTAATGCTCATATTATTTTCTCTAGTAGATTTTTCTTTTCTTCTTTTGCAGGGGCTAGCGGAGGAACACCTTTCCTCTTTCCAGATCTAGTATTAGGTCTAAAGGGGACCGAGCCTTTGCCTTTATTAGTAGTGTTGGGTACATGCTTCATTGTAGAAAGACCAAAAGCTGGTATGGAAGGAGGGGTCCTACCAGATCTCCTTACATTGGGTAGTTCTACAGAATTTTTTCCTTGAATGACTCTTTCTTGAGCTAACTTTTCTAGGTGTGAAACATTGATTAAGCATTTTCTCCACATTTTTCTTACTTTGAGCTTTGTGCTGCTCCAAGTGAACTTCTTTGGATTTTTTTGCATAAGTCCCAAGTTGGAGTTCATTCGGATCTTTAGGGATTTCCAACAATAGTTGCACATATCCTTCAACAACATCTTCTGAGACTTCATAACCCAGGGGTTGAATCTAGATGGTCTGATGTTCAACCGCTTCTATCATACATTCATCAGAAGATACATGAAATATAATTTCATCTTTGTATTTCTCACCAACTTCCTCAAAATTCTATCTGTCTCATTCATATTCTTCTTAAACATTGAAAAGAATGTCATCATGGCATTTTCTACATCATTCACATTTCCCAAAGTCTTCTTATGCTCAAAAATTTGATGTACAATAGGTCAGGATGGATCCCAACACACAATTCCAGATCTCCCTAAAGCATTCTCGGAAATTAGAATAACAGGTATACAAGCAAAGAGCCAAACTTAAATAGGTACTTCTTTTCCTTTGACATTCTCAAGTTCTCAAGCAACTGTTGTCGAAGAAATTCACACAGATCATACTTCATACCATACACCAACATATCATAACTAGTATAGATATTTGGGGAAAAAACAAAATTTTCTCTCTAAGTGAAGTAAATTTTATGGACAATCATGATGGATGCATACTTCATGGCTAGATTTGTGATAGGATTTGTAGCAAGATCCCTTCTATCAAATGTTGCATTGGTAAGACTCAATATTGTTTCATTCTTCACAACTTTCAGTACAAGGACTAGTCCAATGTCGCAGAGTTTTGTGATGGATTCAATTGCTTCCTTGTTTATCAAATGGGTCCATAAGAATTGATCATGAATTCTGCTAAGAATCGGCTTTACATATGGGTCATCCACTGTAGAACTGAATTTTGGAAAATTATTCCAACGATCCAAATTCATCTCCACAAGATTTGAATATTCAAGTTTTAACTAGAATCTATCATTAGTGAGTTCATTCATCCACATATCAATCAATTTGATATGATTGAATTCTTCTGACTTAACCCTAATGTACATTTGGGCATCCTCTGTCGACATGATGCCATGGGGAACTATAGAAAAAGTGCCCATAGGGTCATCCTTATATACCTTCATCGAGTATTTTTTGTATGAGGGTCTAGGTCTTTCTGTTGTGTTCACAACTATGAGAGTTTCCATTTTCCATATTTATAACACTTAAAAGGATTCAAGAAGGAATTTCCACAAATTCACAATAGCACAGAATCAAAAATACCTTTTCTTCACAAAGAACTGAAACTAGGGTTTTCACTAGATGCTCCTCAATTGGCTTCTAAATCACTCTATGCTGCTCTCCACTTCTTTTGAATGCACAAATGATCGAAATGCCTTCATAATATTTCTTTATAGATTAATGTGATGCCCTAATTCACATTTAATGCACTTGGAATTCAAAAAAGCTACTAAATTCCTTTAGTTGTGTTGTAAGACCCTAATATGCTTCACAAACGATCATTCAAGACTCTTTTCATCTGGTTTATTTTTTAAAATCTTTGCATACTGATTTCTTACAACTCTATTTCATGTCATAGATCAGACACGCTCATAATCAGGGTTTTTAAGGATTTTCTGCTAAAGCTCCCCCTAAGACCATGCTAGGTCTAGTTATCAGAGGGATCATCTTCACCAAATGAGGGTACAGATGCATCAGTAGTCTCTGATTCTTATTTATTTTTCCATACTTTTCTCATTTCTTGCTTAACTTCTTCTTTGTCAACATTCTTCTTAGGTTCATTCTTCTTTTCTGGAATAGACTATTTTCCCTTTTTGCTTCTACATACCTTTGAAATATGTCCTGGTTTGTTTCATTTGTAATAGACAACACTTCTTTAACTTGATTGAATTCCATTAAACCTTGTTCTGCATTGATTTGCCTTATGCCCATATTTATTGCATGTATAGCAATAGCCAACAAAGGATTCATTCATCTTTTCTCCATTAAACCAGTTCATCATTTGAGTTCTGCATTCACTAGCTCTATGTCCAATCTTATTACATGCATATCATTGTCCAAGAAAAGGATCAAAGAATTGATTCTTCCTGCTTCTACATTTAGTTTCCTTGTGTCAAACTTGTTGCAAGAGAAATAAGTGTCATTGAAAGATGGGTACCTTTGTGCATTTGGCTATTTGATAGGTGCTTTTCTTCCTTGATTCCTTTTCTACTTTCCTTTATCTTGAGTCTTTTGATCTTTTGTTGCTTTATAACTTTCACCTATTTCCAATCCTAGTCCTCCTTTGTATTTAGAGGGTTTCTATCCAGCAATCAGTTCATCAAGCCTAGTGGAACTTTCCTTGAAATTATCCCCACATACTTTTTCCTTTTTCAATTCTGCTCTCAGATTTACCACGTCTTTCTCAAGTCTAGAACATTCATCAAAAAATTTCTTTATTTTTGTATTCAGACATTCTTCAATTCTTTTGTTTTCTTCCACTTGCAGCTTCAGTCTAGTAATGTCTTCATTTGCTTGTTTCAATTGGTCACTAACTTCTCTATGTCTTTCTTTGAATTTCCTTATTTCCTCCTTCAACTTTCAGACACATTCATTCACCTCATCAAGATTCTCTTTTAGATCTTTATTCTTATTTTCAACTTTTTCTAGATCATCAAGAGTAGTCTGGAGTTCTGCATTATCCTCCATCTGTTCATTCTTCAAGATCTCCCTCAAGTTGTTAGACTTCTCCAGAGGAATCAAGCTCTAATTCCAATTGTTAAATATCCAATATACTAAGAGGGGATGTGAATCAGTATATTATTAAACTTATTAAATAGATAACATCCAACCAATCCAAAACATACAATAATTAAGATAAGCAGAATCATCAATAGAACATGAACACAATGCACAAGAGACACCAGATTTTTACATGGAAAACCCAAGGTGGGAAAAACCATAGTGACGATTAACTCACAATATAGTATAACTGGTTATAAGATATTAAAAAATGGTGGCTGACTATTGGGACTCACTATCCAAAATGGGAGGTTCGCTACCTACAAAAATAAATTAATAAAATGGCTAACCACAAGAATGAACTAATAGGAATACACCTCAAGTGCAAATTCAGTTCCTTTGTAATTCAACAAAATTTTCATGCTAGCAAATTACACTTCGCCCTATTTTCTTCCATTTGTAACCCATTATTTGCTCAAAACCATCTCTTCATCTATCTCTTCAACTCTATAAAAGCATCTTGTATATATATTTTATTTTCAAAGATTACAATCAATTTGGCTTGACAAATCTTCTCAATTGATCATCCAAACATGTGGCACACTATAGCTATCGGCATGGATTATACAAACACAAACTAATCCATTACATCTTTATCCATTTGATAGGTTGGCCAACAATAGACCTAATAGCCAAGACAAAAATTGATACCGAAGATAACCATGAACGTTTGCGCTTACGAGTTCCTATCAATGTATGCATTTCTCAATCACAGACTATTTCCCAAAAATTGAAGTAGTAGTAATTTACCAAAGAGGATTATGGAGCAAAATACCAGAGGTTGATTCTGAATTACCAGTTCAGAATGTCAGATTGGTATGACTTGGAGTCTTCATATATCATGGTGACATCAATGACAACAAAACAATTAACAAGGGATATGATCTTCTTCATTCTTCCAACACAATATGCTCAAGAACTATGGGGATTAGGCTAGCACATATGGATCAAGTACCCTGATCCATCATAAAGGGAAGTAGTGAGTACTTTTCCTTGAGATTGGTTGAGTTGAGGCTGCTCTACACCGTAGTATTCATATGTTGCACACCCCACCCAAAAAACTTTGTGGCTTCTACTACCTACCCCTTCACGAATTGAGGGACTAGAGAACCAAAAGAAAAGAATTTGTGAAACTATCTTTTGGCTACTCATATATAAATTTCAATCACACATGGGTTGGCCCTCAATCAGGTAACAAAAATACAAACACACATAATGGTATGGTTAATCCCACACAAAAACAATACAACATATTCCCGATGGATGGGTACATAGTATCACCATCCCATGGGCACACAAAGTAATTATGGGGTATTCACAACACTCAACCAATGCACAGTTACTGGTTTCTCACATTTATGGGGGTACAATTACATACACGATTCCATTACTTCTCAAGGATCACATACCATGAGTAGATTTATTTCCATAACCAATATCATTCCCTTTCCAAAATCATATCATTACATATTATCCATAACCCTTTATTAGTTTTTCTTTCACTCTACTCTTTTCCATATATCACATGATACTAAATGTCAAAGTCATGATCAATGTGATCACTTAACAACTCCTCTTAACAAATTCACATTCACTTTTATTCATTTGGTATAAAATTCTATCCTCATAACATATGAATATTCAAACTAACTTTTCTTCCACACAATACGAATTTTACATAAGCACCATGAATTTCTAAATGCATCCAAGAATCATTAATACTTTCACATCAACATTCATGCATCCAGAGTTCAACAAATTATACACAAGTTCCATATTCACAAAAGAACAATAATGATCCCTGACTTAGCTCTTACTACTTCATGCAGGTCTTTCCTAAACACAAACAACACTCTACTTCATCACAAGTTATTCAAATTTTCATAGAACAAAAGGATTCACATATTTGTTCCAAAAAAAAAGTCCCACATTCTCTCAAACTTTATCCCAAGCTAGTACAAGTAACACTAAATATTTATATAGTGATTATGCCTACTCAAACATCCCTATCCCATACCTAAGCTTAATTACTTCACATGTTACCCCCTCATAACAATTCAACATGCAAGACATCCAATGCATAAATCTTTTATATTTATACAATAGTAAGAAAAGAGAAAGACATTACATCATAGGTTTTAGCGACACATATATAAGTGGGCACACACTTACATAACTACATTTTTATCTAACTTAAAGACATTGATCTAAACAAAATAAATTTTAAACCTCAATTTCAAAGGATTGTTTTAATCACCAATCCTAACTTAGTGAAGATACAATGTTCTTTAAAATAATTAAGTTTTCATCCTAAACTAATTTCCTACAACAACAATGAAAATTTTCCACTACCTAAATAAATATAAACAAATATGTATTTTTTATAACCTTTAAATATTCTAATTTAATCAGTTCTGAATAAGATAAATAGATAAAATGCATTAATAACACTTATAGAATCTTAGACTAAAATTTTAAAGCTTATCATTGTAAAGTAATTAGAAAAGAAAACATCAAAGGATAAGAGTCAAACAAATAGAAAGTATGTCAAACAAGAGATTTGGCCAAGAAAAAGGTAGGGATTTATTGGCACAAAAAAAAATTAAATCTCACTAAATTGCACTATCATTTCTTACTATTTAAAACTCATTTACTAATTTGAATAGATTTAATAAAATGACTAAATAAAATATGTTTTTCTAATTTGAAAATAATTATTAAATTATAAATACAAATAATTAAATCTTAAAATAATTTGTGCATTCTAGTCTTAATAAAAATAGTTGAATAAAGACAATATATCTATTTTTTAGAATGTTAAATTAATAAATAAAGCCACTCACTAATTAACTTAACTAATTGAATTTCTCATTTAAAAGATTAAATAAACTTATTAAACAGTATGTTTCCAAATAAAGATAAATGAAAATAAATTTAAACTAGTTAATTTTGAACTAACAATATTATAAATCAAATGTACATTAATAAAATAAATAGAACTATTAGAATTGATTTGATAGATCATTAAAATAAACCAATAAAACAAGTTGTATTTCTACATTTACTCTTCAATTTATTTCGTTTTACTATGCTTTCTTTTTATTCTTTTCAACAAAATTGTTGTCTTCTTTTTCTATTTAATCAAGTAATCTCTATGATTTTTCCTATTTTAAAAATGTGTTAGAAAAGTAAAATAGAGATAAAACAATATCACAAATAATCAACTAATAATTTCCTTTAATATAATTTTCTAAAAATCATAAAATCACATATATAGTCATAATTTTCAAAAAAGCAATATAGATAGACAGTTCCTAATTTGTACATATCTCATAATTAAGAATCTGTGTATCATTTTTTATATGATTTAGATAACTCAATGGTGCACCTTTCCTAAAATTTTCAGACCAACCCAGTTTCTAAAATAAAATTTAATGAAAATGGAACAGACTGGTTTATTTCTAAAATAGTTAACTAAGGAAATGATACGAACCAGAGAGATATTAAAAAAAATTCTAAAGAAATAAATTTAGAACAACAGCTGCATACACAAGATGCAACTTAATACTATAATGTATATCTCTTCCTTGAACTATTCTTTTACATAAACTATAATATAAACATTTGCAACAACCCAACAAGACTTTTACAATCAACCCAACAGACATTCGAGAACACATGCATAAGAAAAGTTACTATAACTAAACATAGGTGACAACATTAACTAGAGATCTCAACACTACAACACTCGCTTTGATCCCAAGTGTAACACCCCACTAAGGGACCCGGTGGATTAACACAAAATACCTCAAACATCATGCCAACAACATTTTTTTTAGTAAACTAAAGTGACACTAACTAATGCAACTTAACAAATTAACATGGATAACATCATTACATTAACATCATATCATAATCACATTATGACCTTAAAGTAACATTAATCATAACCCACTTACACACCTATCTACCATGGTCCCCGAACATCACTACTATGACACATCTACACTAACTTAAGCCTATAACAATACATAATATACGTGAAGAATACATTCACTCAATAATATTAACATGAATGAAAATTAAATCTCAACCGTCATTTACATATGCCAACATGAATTCAAATATAATTAAATCTCATCTAACACTATGCCAATATGAACCTAATCCTAACCAACACCATGAAATAGGTACATAAAGATATATCACATCTACTACTAAATTAAGGTCATACACTTCATAAATACAACATTCTTCTATTAACCTTTCCATTATATAATAAACAACAATAAATATATCTTCAATATTACATCAATTCATTTACATTTTCTTTACAAGAATGA
Organism: Sequoiadendron giganteum; assembly: GCA_007115665.2. Classification (NCBI taxonomy): domain Eukaryota; kingdom Viridiplantae; phylum Streptophyta; class Pinopsida; order Cupressales; family Cupressaceae; genus Sequoiadendron; species Sequoiadendron giganteum. The sequence continues at coordinate 178,386,995 of CM021110.1, read as the reverse complement.
TACAATGTACAAGATTCATTCATTCGAGAGGTACATATATATTAAATACATATTGGACACAATTCTCTTAGAAATATCATCTGCACCATAAAACTAGCTCTAGAACAAAGTGGAAGGAAAGACTCTCCATGTTGCACACGAACTGCACCACCTAAACCCCAATGGATGGTTGGCAAATACCATCCTACCACGTGGAACCTTGAGGCCCACTCCCTCCGTGCTAGGAGAAAACACTAGAACCCACACACAAGAAAGAAACAAAAATAACAAGTGGCTAACACTAAACATCCAGAGGAGACTCCCTAAAGAAAAAATCAACAAAAAATCATAAGGACTTCCACAAAGACTTTCAGATACTTCAAGAGGCCCAACACATAACACAAACGAATAGGAAACCCAAAATCTGATTGATATACCACAAAAAACAATGAAACACATTAGATAATTTGCACAATCTTATAACATGATATCCAACTTTCATTTCTATTTCTTAGCAGTTCATAAATAGAACCAACAATGCATAACCAAGGTACAATTGATCCTTACACAATTCAAAAGCCTCAACACAAGATTTCACAAATAGGAAGGAATTTTCAACATACAAATAGTAAAACATTCAAGCACAAATGGTACAACACAATATAGATCAAAGGACAAAGCTATATCCTTCTATACAACCTTCAGAATTGAACTAAATCCCTCTTGACAATAGTCAAGTTTGCCAACCATAAAATAGTCAAATCAACTCGAAATCTAAATCTATCAAAAACCCATTTCAGATTTGGCCCTCATATACTCAATTTTCTAGGAAGAATTGACCAAAAATGACTCAAAAGTTCACAAAATGCAAAACAATCAATCAGATCCCTTAAAACCCTCTTTTTAGCATACCCGATTATAGTCAAATGACAAAATGAAAAAACAACAACCAGATCTTTTCTAGATTATAAAAAACATTAAAACCTCAATTTAACCCTTTTCAAATGCCTATAAATTTTTAATGCATAAATTAAATAAATAAAAAAAAATCCTACCTCAAATTCGAAGAACAATGATGAAAAATAAGTTGAACCATGAAAAATCCTCCAAGCTCAAATCACCAATCAAAAGTTGTGACTAGTAGCCAAAATTTCCATTCACCAACAACAATGAATTCTCATGAATTCACAACCAAAAATCCAAATCACCCTTTTCAAATCCTATCTCAAATCACTTGAGATGTCACCATAAACATCAAAATTTATCCCAATTCTTTCAACTTTCAAAACCCCCAAATTGCAACAACTCTCCAAGAAATCTCTTTCATTGCTTCTTCCGCCTCACAACCATGGCAAGAACTCAAAAATGACGAATCAAACATGAACTCCAAAACAAAAAAACAAAGAGAGAGAAAACCCCCTCCACATAAATAGAGAGAATCCATAGAAGGGGAAAAGACAACCTCCTTTTCAACTTCCCACTAAAAAAAAAACCCGAAAATGAGACTTCCCATAAACAAGAGTCTTCAAAAGAAATTATTAAATTAACTTTAAATTCCATTTCTCCAAACAATAGTAAAATAAACATTATTCAATAAACAATAATCAAATACCAAATAATCAATAAACCAAACACATGATAATAATAAACAATAATTAAATAACCATCCCCAAAAATAATAACATAATAGTATGCACATAATACCATTATGAATTATTAACATAATCTCATAAATATATTAAACCACCCCATTAGCATAAATAATAATAATAATAATCAATACCCACTCACACCAATAATGATAATATATAATAACATAACAATACACTAACATAAATAAATATATGACTTTTGAATAATATTAAATCACACCTCAAACACATTAATAACAATTAGCATGATCGAGCCAACATATAACTTCACTCAAATAATCCACAATCCAAGGCTAGACATAAACCAAAAAATAACTTCTCACATAAAAGAGACATTTACATCAAAGCATAAATAACACTAATCACCATAATAACAACTCGGCTAACCACATGACTTAGCACCATCTAGCTGGGATCCAAAAACAAGGCTTGACACCAGAATCAAACATTCACATATCCCATAAGAAACATTCACATAAATGCATCACTCCAACTATAAGGTATAGGTGATCGGACATTGTCTCATGACAACCCGTAAAGGTTAACACATTCTTAATCAATTGTCCCTAATCAAGGACAATGGTTAGGGTTAAGGTATATTTGGGCCTAGATGTTATCTCCTCAACCACCATTGGGATTAGAGGCACACTCTAACCTGCTAATTCAAGTGCAAACATAGCCTAGTACCTATTCGCTCAAACATACAAGTTGGAGCACATGTGCATAATAGCCGAAGCACTAGGAAAGGAACTCTAGCAGTCGTATTTCATTCTCGTATGTCCCCCATACGTCCAATGGTATGATGCTTCTCTTTCATCCTAACCTAAAAACATACTATTGCATCACCTAACTATTCAAATAACTCTTTACATAGCAATAATAACATGACAATATACATCATACTCACTAAAGCACTAACATAAGCTCATGTCCCATCTGCAACCATAAAAATTGAACACAAGTTAGTACATCTTCATGACAATAAAGATAATCAAAATCATAATCATAATGGCATGTCACAGTGAGAATGGAGGGGCACTACACAATCAAGGAAAATATTTTTACAGAACATTTTCTTTTTGTCCTCAAAAGAACCGAATGAATCCCCCCTCCCTGAAACTGAAAAAATTTCAAGAAAAACAGGGATGTCCCCTATACGAGAAACCCCAACGAACTTTTAAATGGGTTAGAGATAATTTAATTTATTAATTTAATAGTTAGGTTAAATAAAGGTTTTTTTTTTTAATTATAATTTGGGTAAATATAATTAGTAGGTAACAATTCACACAACGGTAAATCCATTCACCAACAATTCTTACCTTTTATAATTAATCACGTTTCCCAACCTTAATTTGTTTTCCTTATAATATTATTTATTAATTCTAACTTTATATTGAAGGTTACTTTATTATTAATTAAAATTATTTATTTATTCATATATAAATATATATGATTATCAAAATATACCTTCTCTTTCATTAACAATTAATTTTAGTTCACAATTTAACCAAAGACCTTTATCAAACAATTAAATCAATTAAAACCAAAAGCCAATAATTACATAATCCACGTCTAGGATCACAATAAAAAACACTAACACAGTGACCGACCACCGAACGATATTGACAGTGCTGACAAGGTGCTAACCGGATACTCATCCTCTTCAAGGATGATGGCTAGGGTAGGGGACCAAGCATTATCTCCTTATCAACTGATCCATTGGGTTCAAGGCACACTCAGACCTGCTAATCTAGGTGGAGACGTAGCCTAGTACCTATTCACTCAAACATACTAATTAGATCACATGTGCACAATAAACAATGCACCAGGAAAGGAACTCTAGCAACCACATCTCATTTCCATATATCCCCCATACGTCCAATTTTATGATGTTTCCCTTTCCCCCTAACCTAACAACATACTATTTCATTTCCTAACTATCCAAATAAATCTCTACATAGCAATAATAACATGACAATATACATCATACTCACATAAGCACTAACGGGAGCTCATGTCCCATCTGCAACCACAAAACTTGAACACAAGTCAATACATCTTCATGGCAATAAAGGTAATCGTAATCAAAATCATAATGACATGTCAACACAATAATAATATATTAGAATCAAGTGAAAACCCTAAAGGAAACAAAAGCACTCCCATCACATCAATATGTCCATAGCCAAACTACCTACATATCCACAGTGAGAATGGAGGGGCACTACATCCTCCCCCCCTAAAACTTGACTTACTCCTGGAAGTCACAAACTAGAGTGGAAACATAAAATGTTAGTATTGCAAATTTCTATTACCAACATCAAGTTGATTCATTTCATCAAAATAGTACACACTAGTTTTTCCTATGAAGGTAATTCATCTTACAAGGATATGTACTTATATCGTCCATTTCAAACATGACCTATCCTTTTAGTTTTCAATACTACAATAATAACACAATCAAGACTTGCATTTCAAAAAGGATTCCATAGTATATCAACCACTCAAAATTATTACATATTAGCATTAACACCCATGAGTTTCTTTTAGGACAAGGAAAATATTGCACTCTTTTAATCCTAACTAGCAAAAATTCTCATAACATAAACATATAAAAGTATTCAATTTTGAATTCCTTACCATTTCATCTTCTCTACCCTTAGATTACAATTCCTTTTCCAATACACTATTAGGAAATCAATACATAGGAATGCTATGTTTCCATAAAATACAACATAATTATACACACAAAGCACATATTTTCATTAAATATCCATCATTTACAAATAGGACATTCCACTTTATTCATTTTACAACACTAAATCGCACAACATATTCAACAATAGATCATGATTTCACACCTTTTAAGAAGCATGCATACACAATTTATCATTTTATAAGTACTATATTCATGATCTAACATATATTCTTCACATACACACAAATTCACATCACCAAGAATCACATCACAAGGCTACACAAGGGTCCATCTGGACATCAGTAAGAAGCATACTAATCCATGAGCCAAGAGTTGATATCCATCTCACATAATCCATACCTCACACTCAATGGCTTGATGGTGTTAGGCCACACACACATGGTGAGACCATCCAAACGAGACCAAAATGACCTATCTCTTATTGTACAAGGTGGTTAACCTCCAAGAGATGGTCATCACATAAGGGTGGGCAGTGGGTTCTAGCTGTATAATAGCCTCACATACCCCCATCCTCAAGGCTCCATGCGTCTGCTTCCTCGTATATGCTCACCAAGTCCATCTCATACATCCTTGGAGAGGAATCACAATATGACACATGGTCGACATCGAAAATAATAAGGGTAAACTAGTTTAGCCAGCAGAGTCATAAATAAATATCAAATAAAGGTTCAATTTTAACAATAAAGCAATAAATGCATGCAATTTCAACACTAAATCAAATGTAACCACAAGGGCTATGTGTAAATAAGATCACAAGATGTGGCTAAACCATCACAATCAATTATAAACAAAGTGTCAGCCTTCACAATCAATAGAAAATCATCAATAACCATAAATAAATTACTCAATCTTCAAAATTGCACTATACAACACTACGTGAATAGATACTAGCCACCAAATGAGGAAGGAGGGAACAACGTCAGGCTATAGCAATAGCCATCATGTAGTGTGGAGTGAGCACGCTATCCACATGGATCAGATTGCACTCCTCGGCTACACCTTGCATCACATTGTCATGCGACATGGACTAGCTAAGTGGCCCACACACTCCTTGGCTTCCCACATGGGATGTGCACCTCGGCCCCCATCTTGCATCGCATCTCAATGCGGAATGGTCATACGCCAGTTGAAGAAGGCACATACTGGTCGTATGTTGCATGGCAGTGTGTTTGTGGCTCTGTGGAAGTAGGCATGCATATAACACACCCCGTATAGCGATACCTCATGGAGAAGGAACATGCAAGTACTCGTCATAGCTAGAGGTATACATGGCTAGGACATACCCATATGCTAACCAACCCAAACACTATCGAAAGAAAACATTAGTATCCCTCTATAAGTGTGTGAGGCCCCATTACACTCATCACACAAGTAGGCTATCATAGCATAATCTCATAGTGCACATTCACGCGTCTATGCACGTGACATCATGTCCTCGAGCCTAGCTCACTACCGTCAACAACATGACATCATCACCAAAACTGTGTTGGAATATTAGTGGGATGTGGCATCGTACCTATTGCATCATGTCAAAATATTTGTAGATATGGAATCCATGTTAGCATCGGTAACAAACCTCCCTCCATATGCTAGACCTCAAAATATACATATACATGGGACACATGGTCCCACTTGGGTTGTCCATGCAGGTCCCTCTCACCCTAGACCCCGACCCCCAAGTGGCAACACATACCATCACATAGTTCCAGTTGGGTTGTCCATGCAGGTTCCTCTCACCCTAGACCCCAACCCCCAACTAACAACTCATGTGGCATATCATACCTTTCGTGAAGACAAGGTAGATGATCATCCAAGAAATACCATCAATATACTCAAGAATTGTGGGGATTAGGCTGGCACATATGGATCGAGTACCCTGATCCATCATAAGGGGAAGTAGTGAGTACTTTTCCTTTGGATCGGTTGAGTTGGGACCACTTTGCATCACAATATGTGTGCATTGCACACCCTATCCAAGGAACTTTGTGGTTGCTACTACCCCTTCATAGACTGAGGGACTAGAGAACCAAAAGAAGAGAATCTACAAAAGTAGATTTTGGCTACTCTTATTGTTGGATGTTGTGGTTGTGTTTCTGATATGTGGTTGCCACTGATCTCAACACTATTAGCATTAATTTCTTTAAGACTGTATATGTCAAGGATATTGAGAAAATTGTAATAAAATAAGTTGCAGGTTGTCTATGAAGCAGTAGAGATCAGTATGATGGAAATTTCAGTATATTGATGGTGAGAAGTTGCAGATTAAAGGGTTTTTTTTCATGTGTATCTAGTTTATCCACCAAAAGTTTTAGAGGTGTGCATGAAGATTTGAGCAAGTTATGAGTTTCTATGTTTCGACAATTATTTTGTTACTGTAGCTGATGCTCCTAGAAGAAGATAATGTGATTCTGGTAATCTGAGTTGTTGTGTATGCTCTTATTATGTTTGTGGATGTTTCTAGATCATGCTCTATCTATGTTGCATGTCTGCATTGATTGTTGTGCTCACGGTCGATAATTTTCTCTTGTGTGTTCATGTTTTTCATGTTCATGGCCAACAAGGTGATTGTAGCATGTTGTGGATCTTTGAGGAATGGTCTTTAAAGGTGTTTTGTGTTTGAGGATATTATTTTGGGTCTCCACCATCTTGTGGCTGACCTGGTAGATTCACATTAATAATCTTTATTGTTTTGGGCCGACAGTTTGTATTCATCTTATTATTTTGTTGAAGCCGACATGTAGTGATGTAATTTCTTGTTGTGGATATATATAAGCGATTGTTTCTTCATTTGAATGTGAGTGTGTGCGAGCGAGAAAGTGTGTGTGCATGAATAATGTTCTAAATCTTTCGAAGGTAGAGCAGAGTGTGAAGAAGAGTGAAGAAGAGTGAAGAAGTGTTCATGTGCTTAACTGAAACTGTAATCAGGCATTATCAGATGCTATTTTCTCAGGTCAATATCTTTAGATGGATTTAATTTGAATATTACTATAAGATAGTGAGTCTTCCCTTGGGTAGTAAGTCATTTTTTAATTTTGTAGTGAGCTCTAGGCAGTGTGCTTGAATGCATGTGCATTCCCCATTTATTCTTCTTATACTTTTAATAAAGTATAAACTTTTGGATTAACCTCCATAGTGGTTTTTCCCCTAACAAGGTTTCCACACAAAAATCTTGGTGTTATGTGTGTTTCTGATGTGTTGTTGATTTATTCTTTCATGGTTATTGATCAGATTTGAGAATAGGGGTTAATAAATTTAAATAATTTTGAAATTTTGTGACAACTGATTCACCCCCCCCCCCTCTTAGTTGTTTGCCCTTGTGTTGCCAACAATTAATATCAGAGCAAGTTCCTTGGAAGAAGTTTAACAACTTGAGGTGATTTGGGATGGTGACATATAAGAAGGATACTCCAAGATTTGATGGAACAAATTATTCTCCATGGAAGACTCGAATGGAGTGTCATCTAAGATGCATTGGTGAATCTTACTAGAACATTACAAGTAATAGGTATGTTATTCCTCAAAATGGTCCTACTACTACTGTTGAGATTAGGGATGCTGAATACAATATCAAGGCTAAGGAAGCATTTTTGAGTGCTTTGACTAATTTTGAGATGACGAATGTTATGAATCTAAAGACTAATGAGATCTGGAAAAATTTGGAAACTTTGTGTGAAGGTGATGCTAATGTGAAGATTTCTAAGCTATAGAGTCTGAAAGGGAAATATGAATTGTTGAGAATGGGTGATGATGAGAATATTACTACTTTCATACAAAGTGTGAATAAACTTGTGTGTGGTATCAAATGTGTTGGTGGATAGCTGGATGAATCGGAGATTGTTGCTAAAGTGCTTAGATCCTTTCTTAATGCATACAAAATCAAAGCTACAACTATTGAGGGGCTCCAAACTGTGACAAATGTAACCAGAGATATGTTGATTGGTAAACTTACTACTTTTGAGCTGAGTGAATTCGGTGATGCCCTTCCTAAGATAGAATCTGTATTCAAAGCTACTACTACCAGAAGAGATAAGCAGAGATATGATCCTAGTGAAATTTCTTCTAGAAAGATATTCAAGTATGAGGAAGAAATGAGATAGATTGAAGAAGAATAAAGAGAACTGAATGAGCTTGAAGCACTTATTGTCAAAATAGAAGCCAGAGGAGAAGGTAAGTATAAAGGGAAATTTTCTATTAAATTTTTTTCCTGCAATAAGATAGGTCATTTTGCTTCAAGGTGTCTGGAAAGAGTTCCTAAGACAAGACATGTAACAAGCCTAGATTTCAAAAGAAGTGTTATTATGTTGTTGATAAAGATGTGACAAATGATAAATCTGATAAAGGGAATGTAAGTGAAGATGAGTTTGTGTTTATTGCTATCAAGGAAAATAATCTTGTGTCTACTGAATCTGCTAGTTGTAAAAATGTGGAGAAATCCCTAGCTGCTCGAGTTGAAGAGAAGGATGAATGGGTAATTGACAGTGGATGTTCAAATCACATGATAGGTGATAAAAGAAAATTTGTGAGCCTAGAAAAGTATGATGGTGGTGTTGTAAGATTTGGTTATAACAATGGTGGTATAATCTGTGGCAGAGGATGTATTTCTTTTGATGGTAAGCATAATACTGATGATGCTCTTTATGTGGAAGGTTTGAAGCATAATCTTTTAACTGTCAAAAAGATGGTTGACAAGGGATACAATCTTCAATTCAAGGATGGAAAGTGTAGAATATTGGGAAGTTCTTGAAATGTGATTGCTTCAGGTACAAAAACAAAAGGTAATATTTTTCACCTGAATGCTGCTAGTAAAAGTTGTCTGATTGCTCAAGTTAATGAAAGTTGGTTGTGGAATAGGAGAATGTGTCATGTAAAATTTGACAATATTATCAAGATAAGTTCTACTCAGGCAGTGAGAGATCTTTCTAAGTTGGTAAAAACCTCTAATGCCATATGCAAGGAATTCGAGTTAGGAAAGAAAACTAGAATTTCATTTCGAATCAAACAACATTGTTCAAATGAATTGTTGGAGCTTATGCATACTGACCTGTGTGGTCCTGCTAGAATCAGAATTTTACAAGGTTATAGGTATTTCATGTTGCGTATTGATGATTATTCTAGGATCATGTGGGTTAATTTCTTAAGGGAGAAATCTAAAGCTCTAGAGAAGTTCAAGATTTTTAAGGCTATGGTTGAGACAGAGACAAGTTTGAAGATTAAATGTCTGAGATCAGGTAGAGGTGGTGAATTCACTTCCAATGAGTTTAATTCTTTATGTGAAGTGCATGGGATAAAGAGACAATTATCTGCACTGTAAACCCCTCAGCAAAATGGAGTTGTGGAAAGGAAGAACATGAAAATTCAAGATGCTGCTAGAACTATGATGTTGGAAGGAAATGTTCCTCATATCTATTGGAGAGAAGTTGTGAGTACTGTTGTTTATATCCTCAAATGGGTACAAATCAAAGGTGATACTGGGAAGATCCATTTTGAGTTATGGTTTGATCATAAGCCTACTATTAGATATTTCAAAATCTTTGGAAGAAAATGCTATATTAGAAGAGACAAAGATATAGGAAAGTTTGATGCTAGGAGTGATGAAGGAGTCTTTCTTGGTTATTCTACTAAGAGTAAGGCCTACTGGTGCTACAACAAGAGATTGAAGAAAATGGTTGAAAGTGAAAATGTTAAAGTTGATGAAGACATTGCTAGACCATCCAAAACCTATGGATATGATTCTAATGATTAGAATGACAGTACAAACAAAGGTCATATTTCAAATCAAGTTCAGATCATTTCGGTGAATCAAGAAGATCAAGAGGAAGGAGAAACTAGTGAAAGTGCAGAAGAGAGATCACAAGAGCATGATGTTCAAGAACATCCTAAGACTCCAAGGTATGTGAGATTAAATCACTTAGAAAATAAAATTATAGGTGATAAGAACAAGGTGTGCAAACTAGGAGAATAATTGCAAAAGAATATTGTTTGATATCAAAGACTGAGCCAAGTAATGTAAATGAAGCATGCAAAGATGAACATTGGATTGAAGCAATGAAAGAAGAATTGTAGAAAATTGAGAAGAATAATACATGGATTCTTATTCCTAGACCTAAGGACAAAAATGTAATTGGAACTAAATGGGTCTTTAGAAACAAACTAAATGAGAAAGGTGAAGTTATCATAAACAAAGCAAGACTGATCTGTAAAAGATATTCTCAGATGGAAGGAATTGACTTTGAAGATACATTTTCTCTTGTTTCTAGAATAGAAGTTGTGAGACTGTTTCTTGCTTATGTTGCTTACAAAAACTACAAGGTTTATTAGATGGATGTCAAGTCAGCATTTCTAAATGGTGAATTGGAAGAAGAGGTGTACATTGAGCAGCCTGATGGATTTCAATTAACTGATCAGGGAGATATGGTTTGTTAGTTGAAGAAAGCATTGTATGGACTCAAGCAAGCCCTTAGAGCTTGGTATGCCAGATTGGACAAGTATTTGCTAAAGCTTGGATTTAACAAAGGTGTTTCTGATAGTAATTTGTATTTCAAGATTGATGATGATAAAGATTTGATTGTGGAATTCTTTGCTAATGATATCATATTTGGAGGAGATGATGGTTTGTGCATGAAGTTTTCTGATGGGATGCATAATGAGTTTGAGATGTCAATGATTGGAGAGAAGAAATTATTTTTGGGATTGCAAATTACTCAGTTACATAAAGGGATCTGAATATCTCAGTCCAAGTATGTGAAATAATTGCTAAATAAATTTGGTATGGAAGATTCAAATCCAGACGGTACACTCATGGTGACCGGATGTAAGTTGACAAAAAATGATGATTCTCCAAAGGTAAATCAGACTAGATGTAGATTAATGATTGGTGGATTTCTTTATTTGACTCAAACTAGACCTGATATCATGAATGTTGTATGTATTGTTGCAAAATTTCAAGCTGATCCTAAGGAATCTCATGTGAGTGTTGTGAAGAGAATTTTCAGATACTTGAAGGGAATAGTTGATTCTGGCCTATGGTATCCTAAAGATGATGATCTTACTTTGAGTGCATATACTGATGCTGATTGGGTAGGAGATGTGAATGAGAGGAAAAGTACTAGTGGTGGCACATTTTTCTTGGGAAAGAAGTTGATTTCATGGTTAAGTAAAAAGTAGAATGCCATTTCTTTGTCTACTACAGAGGATGAATACATTGTTGCTACTAACAATTATACTCAAGTATTGTGGATGAAGCAGATGTTGAAATATATCAGAGTTATGTATGATGAGCCTATTGTTATATTCTATGATAATTCAAGTGCAATTAACATTTCTAAGAATTCGATGTTGCATTCAAAGACCAAGCATGTATCTATCAATTTTCACTTTTTGAGAGAGAAGGTGAGTGAAAAGGAAGTCAGATTGGAGTATGTGCCTACTAAAGACTGGATTGTAGACATATTTACTAGGTCATTTCCTAAGGCTACTTCTGAGTATCTTAGAGGGAAGTTAGGGGTGATTACCCCTCCTAATCAGAACTAAGATGCATTATCTTGCATCATTCTATGTATTTCATGGTCATATCTTGATTCAAATTGATGTTGTGGTGGATGCTACTTAGGGGGAGTAGTTAGATGATTCAAATATGTGGTTCAGAGCTTTTGTGTACCTTTTCCATTGATGTCAAAGGGGGAGAAGAGCAATGTGAAAAACTAGGAATTATCTAAGGAGAAAAGAGTGAGAACCTAAGGGGGAGTAAGTGCTAAAGTTAGCTGCGTTGATGGTCTTTTTTACATCATGTGTTTCCATCAATGCTAAAGGGGGAGATTTTTGGATGTGGTGGTTTTGTTCCTGATATGTGGTTGTCATTGATGTCAACACTATTAGCATTAATTCCTTTAAGATTGTATATGTCGAGGATATTTAGAAAATTGTAATAAAATAAGTTGTAGGTTGTCTATGAAGCAGTGAAGATTAGTATGTTGATGGTGAGAAGTTGTGGATTAAAGGGTTTTTTTTCATTTGTATCTAGTTTATCCATCAAAATTTTTAGAGGTGCACATGAATATTTGAGCAAGTTATGAGTTTCTATGTTCTAATAGTTATTTTGTTACCATAGTTGATGTTCTTGGAAGAAGATAATGTGATTATGGTAATATGATTTGTTGTGTATGCTCTTGTGGTGTTTGTTGATGTTTCTAGATCATTCTCTATCTGTGTTGCATGCCTTTATTGATCGTTGTGCTTGTAGTCGATGGTTTTCTCTTGTGTGTTCATGTTTTTCATGTTCATGGCCGACAGGGTGATTGCAGCGTGTTATGGATCTTTGAGGAATAATCTTTGAAGGTGTTTTGTGTTCAAGGATATTTTTTTGGGTCTCCACCATGTTGTGGCCAACCTTGGTAGATTTGCATTAATAATCTTTATTATTTTGGGCCAACAATTCGTATTCATCTTATTATTTTGTTGAAGTTGACATGTAGCGATGTGATTCCTTGTTGCAGATATATATATATATATAAGCAATTGTTTCTTCATTTGAATGTGAGTGTGTGCGAGTGAGAAAGTGTGTATGCATGAATAATTTTCTAAATCTTTCAAAGGTAGAGTAGAGTGTGAAGAAGAGTGAAGAAACGTTCATGTGCTTAATCAGAACTGTAATTAGGCATTAGCAGATGCTATTTTCTCAATTCAAGATCTTCGGATGGATTTAATCTTAATATTACTGTAAGATAGCGAGTCTTCCCTTGGGTAGTAAGCCTTTTTTTAATTGAGTAGTGAGCTCTAGGCAGTGTGCCTAAATGCATGTGCATTCCCCATTTATTCTTCTTATACTTTTAATAGAGTATAAACTTGTGGATTAACCTCCACCATGGTTTTTCCCCTAACAAGGTTTCCATGCAAACATCTTGGTGTTATGTGTGTTGCTGATGTGTTGTTGATTTATGATTTCATGGTTATTAATCAGAAATGAGAATAGGGGTTAATAAATTTAAATAAGTTTGAAATTTTGTGACAACTAATTGACCCCCCCTCTCAGTTGTCTGCCCTTGTGTTGCCAACACTTATATATATAAATTTTAACCACATGTGGGCTGGCCCTCAATCAAGTAACAAAGATACAAGCACACATAATGGTATGTTAATCCCACACCAAAAAATACAACATATTCCCCATGAATGGGTACATAGTATCACCATCCCATGGGCACACAAAACAAGTACGGTGTATTCTCAATACTCAACCAATGTACAGTTACTAGTTTCTCACATTTACAGGGGGGTACAATTACATACACAACTCCATTAATTTTCAAAAGATCACATATCACAAGTACATTTATTTCCATAACCAATAGGATTCCCTTTTGAACTCATATCATTACATATTATCCATAACCCTTTACCAGTTTTATTTCACTCCACTCTTTTCCATATATCACATGACATAAAGCAAAACTTAATCACTTAAATTTATTTCCAACTTCATAGATTAAAAACCCCAAAACTACACTCAGTCTCATTCATAATCTATCTTTAATGCATAAACCAAAAGTAAGGAGTACAGTTTCAGGAGAGCATAAGATCAATCACTCAAGTAATTTCATACATAATTTCTTTAATTTGTAGTCAAAGTTTAAGCATACAAGTTTAAGGCCTAAATGATTTTCTATTATAATGTGGTTTAAGACTAATTCTCTTTACTAACTATATGAGGGTTAAGAGGAGAGGAAGCAAGATAATTTAATTCAATCCAAGCAACTTGCAAACACAACCTTTCCAAACAAAGCATCTATATAAAGGAAAATTAAGTCACACAAGAAAAATAAACTAGGACAACATAATGGGCTCATATAAAACCAAAGTGCCCAATGTTAGAACTTGGGCTCTAATATGAGGTGTAATGCCCCTGCCAAGGAACCCCAAAGGACAACATTACACTAGGTCAAAATAATAGAACATTTTTTTTTTAAAAAACAATAGTAGAATGCATAGCATAACATGATAACTAAACCTAGGTCCTCTAAGGTTCGTCAACTGTGCTACTCACAATCTAACATCAATATTACTTGAAAAAATTCATCAACTACTAAGATAACATGATTGATCTAACATGAAAGGTTTAGTTTAAAGCACCACATCAAAGATTCTACATTACTTACTTCCACAATGTAACGACTAATAATCAACCATTAAAGATAATTTTCCTAACTAACTTTCATATGAAAGATGCATTTCTTTACAATAATTTTCACAAGGAGATATTGATAATTACCATATTTACAACATTTCTTCCCCAAGTATATGCAGGAAGATTACATTAGATTACATTAAGAGATACAAATAGATATACAATCCAATACACAATGCATGATAAGATGCCTTCACAACTAAAATGGGAATTGGATTCCACAGTGCAATACTCAATCACCAAGCTCATGAACATTCAACAAGAATACCCAATGGATGAAAAAGCACCAACCTCTTGACCATGTGGAACCCTAAGGTCCACCCCCCGTGCTAGGAGATAACAAAAGGTCCCACATCCAACAAGAAAAAAGGAAAGAAACAAGCTAACATAAATAAAGGCTAAATAGGACTCCAACATGACACTGCTAACAATACCAACACCATTTCCAAAGGCACTCACACATCAAGAGGAAAAAATACAACTAGGGAGTGCTAGATTGCAATAGGGAGGAGTGTCATCATGTGGTTCTAGCATGGGTTACCCTGGACACCGCTTTGGGTTCTGAACCCCATTGAGAGCTACTCCCCCTACTTGCAACTAGAAACCCCTTTAATACAATATCAATACCACACCTCCAGAATCCATGCTTGACAGAAGGCAACACCCTTAGGGATCGTGACCACACAATGCACACAACCCACAACATGGCCAACCAATTTCAAAGTTAACAGCCATAAGGACCATTCAGATAAATATATATACCCCCTCTTAGGCCTCTCGAACCAACCTTAAACATCTTTACACCATTGTGATGTAACCAAGAACATACACTCAATAGAATTGTGCCATTAATCATGTGAGAGAGACAAAGATTCAAAATACCTAGAAAACAAAAAAATCTTCTATTCACCAACTTTGTTTCTACAATGAGAGAAAACTCTCTTATATCCAAAAAAACAAAAAAAAACAAAAAATTACCATTTTTTGGTAGATTTCGGCAATTATTAGATTTTGTTGTTTTAGGAATTTTGCATGCATAACTTTGAGAGTCCATTTTTTTCCCAAAAACTTCCTAAAACTAAGGTAGGATGAATTTCCAACTAACATCCTAAATTCAAAACATGCATTTCGAGTTATTAACAAAAATGACTTTTTAAAAACTAGAAAAAACACTAAATTAGCATTTTGAGGGCCAAGATGAAATCTTCAAGCCCTGAAAAAAGTGCCAAAATGGGGGCCAATCGACTCAGTGTTGTTGGGAATCCACATGCCACTTCATAATGCATCCAAGTGTAAAATTTCAGCCCAAATGGACATTGAGTCAAAAGTTATGACCTCCAGAAGTTCCTGCATCACAATGGGCGCCTACTTTTTAACAATTATAAAATCACCCAATCCCAATAACCAAAACACATTGTCTAATGCAAAAAATTAATCACCACATTATAATCATGAAGAAATTCCTTTAATTAGAGCATTATACTCATTTTAACTTAGCCACTTAATACAATAGATAAATTATTTACCGCCAATAATTATAATAGCAATATCCTAAATAATCAAATTACATGGAAATTTACTAATCAACTATAATTAATTATATAAAAATAATCATCATTCCTCTACTGAATAATTAATGAAGAATAATCTAAATCATTTATCTCTTAATCTGAAATTTTTAAATTGAATAAACTTTTTCCTAGCATTTACCTCTACATAATATTGACATCCCCTTAAGGTTATAATTATACTCACAACTTAATTTAATTTACCTTATCATTTAACCTTAAGTAAATAAGACTAAGTAATTAGAACCCTAACTCTCGGTTGTGAAATAAATCAATTTACATTAATTAAATACTCAATTTTCTTTTACCTATAACAATTAGATACTCATTTAGCAACAACTATTGATTAAACTCTTTTAATATTTAATCTATTTCCTTTATTTAATCTACAAATTATTATTTTACTCAATTCATTTGTCTATACAATTAAACACTCATTTTCACCATATCTATCCAATCAAAATTCTCTTTTTTTTGTTTTTGTTAATTAATATAATGTATATCAACTTATCAATAAAAGGCAATCATACTATAATTAAAATACATACATACATATATATATATATATATATTATCAAGATCATACATTCATAAAAATACTTTACCAAACTTTAAATCGCATAAGGGAAGACATTATTTATCTAACCCTAATATAACATATATATATATATATCATACTGTTATCCTTGAAATGTAATCTCCCAATTTTGATGCAAGTATTGAGACATTGGAAAAGATTGTGGAACTGGGATTACTTGTAGTGTCCATCTAGTTGCTACTATTTTTTTCAGTTTGTTTTGTTCGATAGATAGTTGTTTTTGTTGTCTTTGGATATTATTCTAATTTGTTTCAGTTATGATACTAATACTATGTTGGTTTTATACTTTGTTGATGATACATTAGATACATTGTTGATCATCTGATTATGTTTGTGTGGTGACATTATGATAAACATTATGTGTATTATGGTTTTATGCTATTTTAGAGCATTAGTGCATTTATGATGATGTATCTGATGTTGTTTATGATGTATTACTGTATGTTAGTCTTGGTGAAGGAGACAGTGTAGCATTACTCACTCGTGAGTACCCTGCTATGCTGTGACTCTTTTTCACGGTGTGATTATTGATTTATGCATATATGTTTGATAGTGTTGTTTTATGTAGTTTGCAGGTATAGACATTGACTCCACCTACTTTTTCAGGTTTGAGCATGCCATGACCCAATGTAAAAATGTTGTTTCAGAGATAATGTTAGGTCCTTCCTTGGCCATCATTTCTTTATAGGACAATAATCTGTGTTGCCATCTATTGTTGTTTGTCATCTGGTTTCATCATGTCGTTTGTGTTTTCGTCATGATTGGAAATTAATTGATTAATTAGTTAAATGGTGTATTTGATAAGTTATTTGATTTAGTGTAATGTTATTTAAATAAATTAAAATAATTAATTTAGATAATTTAATACTTAAAAAAATTGATCGTTGTTTTAAAAGGTTTGATTTTAATTTTTTTATTAGACTACAGGAATCAGGTAGCATGACCCCCTATAAACTACAGTGCGCTTGGTAAAAATTTTAACGTAACTAGCAGCGTTGGCATGACACACCCTCTGGTACCACGGGGGTGGGGGAAACTAGACCTCATGACCAACCTCCTGCAATAGGAAAGATTTATCCAACCGAGCTAGGGCCCCAACCTCTTTTAAAAGGTTTGATTAATTCAATTAGTTAAATAGGATATTTAATTAAATGTGACTATTAATTGTGAATAATATATATTTATTAATTCTAATGTGCAACTTTAAATAAATGAAAAGCAGATATTATTGAATAGTTTGTTTTCAACAGGTTATGAATAAATATATGGAATCTTGACTCATAGTTTGAAAAGTGTTATCTTATGTAATTGTTTGATCAAAACCATCTAATCAATCTCATTTGCATGCTAATAGTCAGTTAAGTTCGGTGATAATGAGTTAATTGGAAAGGAATTAAAAGTTTTGAATAAAAATATTGTTCACGCCAATTTTATTTTGGGGGTTTTTTTTTTGAAAAGAAAAGTTTTTCACGACAATTTTGGGGAAAAGTTTCTTCTATGTGTTTTTGGTTAAAAAGTTTTGAAGACAGTGAATTCAAAGGATTTGTGCATTTTGGAAAGAATAGTTTTTTGGAAATTCTGGATCTTGCTTCATTCTACGTCAGAATTCAAGAATATTATCTAGGTTTTCTTCTTTGTTTTGCATTTTCTTGAATAGAAACTTTTGAATGTCGTTTATGGTATTTGATTTTCCTTCTGTAGAATTTGTTTGTTGAATATTTTGCACAAAAACCATAAATGAAATTGTTGTGGATTAGTTTTGAAATAATTGAAGAATTTTGTAGAGAAATGAAAGCTATTTTAAAAACCTATTTGTAATAAAATTGATGAAACTGAATCTCATAGCTTGTTTTCATTATGTAACTCCTAGAATTTGATAGTTTCTTTACTTCAGATCACCATGGGATTTAATCATTTGTACCTCTTATTCGATGTGCTTTAAATCCCTAAATTTAAAAGAGAATTTCCTTAATTTTTTTGTTGGCATGTTGCTTGATTTAATCTCCATCGCTGATTTGTGGTTTCACATTTCTTTGAATCATGAGCTCTCTAAAACAAAGAAATTAATCTCATATTAAGAATTTCCTCCATATCGTAGGCATGTAAAAATCTTTTGTTGGCTGCATGGAATGGAACCACGATGCCATGGCTCGGTGCAAACAACATCATGTTTGTAACAACTTGAACCATGATATTTCTCGAATGAGGATTATCCATCTTATGTTTCTATGTCACTATAACCAATCTTCTTAAGTCTCCTATTTCTTTTGTTTGCTAGTGTTGTGTACGACCTTATGTTTTTCCGTATTCTTTGTTCTTCATTTTTTGTTCCTTTATTCTTTATTTGCATGCAAGTTTTGCTTGAAGTTATCAACGATGCTCTTCTTTATGACCAAAATATTTACAATCTCCTCATTCTATTGCCTTGCAAGTTCTGATTGGTGTTGCTGACGCAACTCTTCTTAAGACATCTTCTGATTATCAAATCATTGTATTTCCTTGTTGATGTCTAAATTCCCCTTCACTTGTCTCTGTCATGGCTCTGGTTATTAATCCACGTCTTTTGTATTGTTGATTATTTAACTTGCAATGTCTATGATCACTTTGCAATATACATGAGATGAAATCAAAGTACTTTTGAGAGAATTTTATTTTCCCTTCATGGCCATATTAGTGCATGCTCTCTCTCCTTTACCCATGTCATTGTAGATGTATGTGATTGTGGATGTTAGTTGAACTCCCTTAGTACGTTATTTTAGGGGCTTGGCCTGTATGGCGTTCAACATTTTATTGATTCTTGATTCGAGGCATCAATGAATTTATATATATTCATTTAATGCTTATATCTATGTTGTGAATATCCTTAATAATAAACTAGATCTTGCATGCTTACTATCTTCCTGTACAGTGTTACCTAAATATCTTAAAGTTTGATACTTGTGCATGGCATATTAACTACCATTTCTTGCTTTGAGTTTATTCACACTTAACTGATTACCACTTTGCATGACCCATACATTATCAATGTAGTTAACTATTTGAGTCACCAACAACATCAAATGGTTTGTTTAATATGTTTTATTTTTGTATAAATAAATTAGGCCTTGGATCGTATAATTTAATATTTTAATTATGAAATTCTATGTAGATAATTTTGTGGATCCTGTGAGATCTTTTAGTTATTGTAATTTATTTGATTTTTAATGTTACTCTGGATATAAATATATACATATACAAGTATATATATATATATATAAATATTTTTATATATAATAGAATTGATTGGATTTTATAATATGATTGGTTATTGAATGTAAAGAATTTATTTTATTCTTAATAAAGTATGATTATTGATTTATTTTGTTAGAATAGAAATTATTAATAATAAGATGTTTAATTATGTCAATGTGTTATCTCTTATGAACTTTTAGTTCATGAAGACTTGATGAATGTATATGATGGGAAATATTATATTTGTTATTAATTTAAGAGTATACTTCTCTGTTATTGAGTTTTTAAATCTTCTAGAGGTTAGGAAAGGAAACTTGTTTTGTAAAGTTTATTGTGTTTGTACTTTGATGTTCAATTGCAATGACTTGATTTGGGATTTAGCCATGCACAAATTATTGTAACCTTGGTGGTATCTTGAATGTTAAATGGTTTGTGTCATGATTGAGATGTGTTTGTTCATGGATTTGTGTAATGTGCATGATGGTTATATTTGTAATTGATTATGAGTTATGTTATTAGGGAAAGTGGCTTGCGATAGGGGCTAGAATTCTAAGAGGTAACCAAGGCAACCTATCAGAAGTTTATAATTTAGTGGAAACCTAGTTATATGTACTAGGGGTTGGTTATTGTTCATTAATAATTTAGATAATTTGATTGCCTCACCTAATACCTTAGTGCTTGTGTAGATTAAGGGTAGGTTGAGATGGCCTGGAATGGCATGATAATCTAATTTGTCTTTTTGAAAGGTAGTTTGATCCCACATGAGTTTGTTTAGGGGTCCGGAATCGGTAGAGATTGCTACGGTAATTCGATATGAGGGCCGATAGTCTAAGAAGATTCATGATGGTAACCTATAGTAAACTATGTGATGACACTCTTATCTTGATGCATGTTATGTGGTCTCTTGTGTAGAGTTACCTTTTGTTATGTTGTTGCCTCTGGGGACCTTGTTTGTAATTATGTGGTTTTGATATCGTTATGTCATAATGTGTATGTCAAGCCATGTGATGTGTTTTATCTTCATGTTTATTATCTTTGTGGACCTGATATTATCTCCTAGCACGGGGGGTGGACCTTTGGGTATCGCATGGTTGGGAGGAACGTGCTTTATGCTCCATTGGGTTCCCTTGCAAGTGATGTGGTGCATGAATAATATTTTTCTTATGACAAGTTCCTGACTTTACCTTGTTCCTGAAGATGGACGATGAGTGTGCTCATGAACAAGGTTGAAAGATGTGTTATGATCTTCATCTTTATCGTATACATTCTTGATGTATTTGAGACCTTATTGTGATATTATTATGATATAACAAGATTTGTCACAATCTCGCTTGATGTAACTTGAATATGTGACCTAACTACATTATGATTATGTAATTGGATCATTCATTATTGATATGATTTATCCTTATGTTTAATGCCTTTGGATTAATGATTAGATGTTCTTACTTGTGAATGTTTAAGTAGTGTTGTCATGAAACCTTGAGGATGTATGTGTAGATGTTTACGTTTTACTCGTGTTGTAATTGAATGTCTTTAAAAAAAATTGTTCGATTATTTAGTTAATTTGTATGTTGTTCTCTGGGTTCCATGGTGGGGCATTACAACTTGGTAATCGAGCACAAGGTTCTAACACTGGGTACTCTGGTTTTTGTGAGCCCATTAGGTTTTCCTAGATGTGAGACTATGTAAATTTTATTTTTTAGTTGTCTTTTGCATCTTGAAACTGAGACTTGTCTTTGGTTTTGTGTTAGACCATGCCTTGACATCAAGGTAGGGGTCATGGTTGAGGCCAAGGTGGTGTCTGTATGGTTAATCGCTAGGATAATCCTCCTTAGAGTTCTCATGAGAGTGAAATTATAGAGCAGCGAGATCCTCAGATTAATCAGGTGGGTGAGGAACATAATCCGATTCAACTAGGTTCAGAGGGAATTATGTTGCGTCCCTTTCTTGAGGAGGTTCTTGTTCGCCTTGGTCCTAGACAAGAGGCTAGTTAGGAAGTGGGTAGAGAACAAGATAGATCACCTAGGACAGTTGTTGAGACTATGGAGTAGGATGTCATTGTTGTAGGGCATATGAGAGACTTATTGAGGGCATGCCCTCCCACATTTGATGGTACTAGTGGTGGTCTGGAGGAAAAAAATTGGTTGATAGACTTGAGATGGTGCTTTGATATGCATCCATATAATAGTAACACTAGAGCTAGATGTGCCATTATGCGTCTTAGAGGCTTTGCCTCTACATGGTGGTGATTGGAGGAGTAGAAGATGCATTTGGATATTGGTTCAGTATCATGGGACATTTTTTTGGAGAGATTCAAAGCGCATTTCCTATCAAAGCATTGGAGAAAGCATCATGTCACTATTATATTTGATTCCAATTTTTGATTAATGTTTATTGGAATATCGACAATCTATTGTCGGAATACTGACGAATCACTAAAATAGAAAAATTCGCTAAATTTTTGTCGCTTTCTCGACTAGCTTTAAAATGTCGAAATGACAACTCATCTTCATCATTTTTTGCCATGAAAAAGGGACCTGTTGTTCATTGAAATATCGATAGAAATTTAATCGATCTAGCAACGAACAGTAGCCAAAATACAATGGAATGCCTCTACAAAAGCATCTAATCAACAACAGAAGTTCATCGCAATTACGATAAAATAGGCAAGTCATTACGACAAAATATGTCACGCTGATAAGATTACATCAGCAGGAGTCTTGGCGACATACTTGAGATCGAAATAACAATGATAGTAGTTCATCAAAATTACGAAGAAATAGGCAAGTCATTACGATGAAAGTTTCATCAGATGTATTGCAAATTCATCAGATTCTTTTGGAGGTTCGTCGAAAGTTCGACGAAACAATACAATTTAAAAAAAAACAATGAGAAAAAGGATAGTGATATGAATGTTTAAAATATCAAACAACATGTCAGTTGTTGCGTTTAATTAGGCTTATAGAGGCAGGGATTTATAATTTTTTGCATACATCTGCAGTCCAAGCTCTAGGTCTACATTATTTGGTTACTATGTATGAGAAATGAGCAGGGAATAATTGTAGAATATGGAGGATATGGATGATATTATGATGGCCACATTTTATGTTGATGATCAACAATTGGAGCAAAATATAAAACCTATGATGAGTCATGAGATCAAGGGGACTATCATGGATAGTGAATGACGAATCATAGATGTTAAGACAAAATATTCACCATAGAGCACATGAAGAATAGACTTTATCAAAGGAGGCCTCAAAAAGAGGAGTGACCACATCATAAATAATGTGGCTTCACAACTTTTCTGGCCGCTGCCACGTGGCGTTCAATCGAAGCTTCCCTTCGAGATGCTTCTCTTTCTTTTTGTCAGGCTCTGGTTGCTTGACACGTCCCCTCGACCTACTTTCTGTTTAGATGGGGGCCACACCACAGTCACCTTTTCCAAAGGTATGTTTGAGGGTGGTTTAGCTAAGACAGTTTTGGCATGGCTAAATTTCGTTAGCAATATGGTAGTACAAGATGCTTACATAATGGAAATGCACAAATATCAAAGCAGGCCTAAGAAAGAGGAGTGACCGCATCATAAATAAAGTGGCTTCACATCTTTTTCGATCGCCACCATGTGGCATCCAATCGGAGCTTCCCTTCGAGACACTTCTCTTTCCTTTTGTCGGGCTCTGGTTGCTTCACACATCACCTTGGCCTGCTTTTTGTTCTGATGGGGCCCACACCATAGTTACCTTTGCCAAAGGTATGTTTGAGGTTGGTTTAGCTAAGACATTTTTGGCACGTCTAAAGTTAGTTAGCAGTATGGCAGTACGGGATGCTTGCATAATGGGAAATGCGCAAATATCAAAGAAGGCTTCGGAAAGAGGAGTGACCGCATCATAAATAAAGTGGCTTCGCAGCTTTTTCGGTCATCACCATGTGGCATCCAATCGGAGCTTCCCTTCGAGATGCTTCTCTTTCCTTTTTTTGGGCTCTGTTTGCTTGACACATCGCCTCGACCTACTTTTTGTTCAGATGGGTCCCACACCGTATTGCTAACCAAGTGGCTAGAGTTGTGCGAAATAGTTGGAGGCAGTGGGTGGTGCAGTGGAAGGTTTGGTAATAGTGTGGTGTGAAGGTTGGGAGCATGTTTATAGACATGCTTCAGGATTCTATGGAAGTTGAAAGCATAGCAGCTAAAGTGGTGAAGTTGGTTTATTTTCTAGAAGGTGTGTTAGCGAAAGCTTTTCAGGGGTACGACCTATGGGAAGGAAACAAATTTGTAGCATTTTTTCCCCCAAGAATTATCTGTTGAATAGAGCGGCCTTCCAAGCATTGTTTATTGCAATTAATAAAACTTTTTCTCACAAAGATTCCAACTACATGTTAAGGGCTTTGCGGAGGTATTTAGGAGAAATAGACCCTGACTTAGCTGAAATGGTAAAGGTAAAAGTGCAGGTGGTAATGGCTTTATTGACCCATATTCATGATGCATCAAATAGTACACAAGCATTAGAAGGAATGGTAGTGATGAGAAAGATGGTGCCACAAGCACCCAAAATAGTAAGGGCTTTTGAAAGGGCATGAATTAATTTAAACGTGTCACTGCCAAGCCTATTCGAGGATCCTCTTGCAGAACAATCGAGATAATCAACTACGATGGTCTGAGCACTATGATAGACAAGCATGGAGGACAAAGTCAAGCCAAATGAATAGTCTTAAATAAGCTCTGAAGACAAATTTTGATAATGGAAAGTAGAAAGCACAGTATTCAAAGGACAATGTAGGACTCAAAGCTGGATAGATAGTATAAGTTTGTGAGAGTGCCTTCAAGAGTGTAATGGTGATGAGATATTGAAGGCTAAAGTTGTTGCAAATGTAAACATATTTACTAAATAAAATCTCAATTGCTTTGTTTCCCATTCTCATTGTCAAGGAAGTGTTGACACAGTAACACACGGTTCATCATGGGAATTACAGAGAGGTTGAAGACACTATTACAAAAAATTAGAGGTATGAAAAAATAGTGAAGTAACATAAAGTTGTGAAAGAGAAGATTGAGACATTCATATGAAGGACAACCATAAAACAAAGGTTTTAATCAAGACACAATCATCCTTTGATAAGTTGAACTAAATTCATGAATATAAGAGGACAGTTTACAAGATAGTCATATACATTGTAAAGGAAAATGAATAAGGTTTTAAATTATTACTCAAAGAGCAACTAGTAACCTAATCCTAATATCTGAACTCCATTGCATAAAATTTTATTGAAAAAGGAAAGTACTGTGCAGCTGAATACAAAAAACTCATTTTACAAATTTGCACAGCAAGCACAACCTACAAACTGGATTCTAATTTTGCTAATAAATAAAAAATCAAACTAGTGAATATTAAACTACACACTAGAATCTAATTTTATGGAAAATGAGAAATTTGGTGAGAAAAAGTACCTGCAATGCATCTTGGATACTTAGCTATTGTACCAAAAAATAGGATTGCAAACCCAAAATTATTCTCACTTTGGAATTTCAATAGAAAAATACATAATGTTATCCTAGATACTTAGCTCTTAGATAGACAATAAAACAATATGAGCATGATTATGAATGGTTTTACCTGGTCCCACTCTTGATCTCCATGTTTGAGATCCTTCTCGTTAAGACCCATGAATCCACTTTGATCCATTGTTGCCAAAAGAAATATTAATGTGTAAACAAGGAGCTAGATTTAGACAAACTGGTTGTTGATTTCTTCTAAGAAATTTAGAGACAACAAAGAGAAGATACTTGATGGGGAAAATGTGGGCTTCCTAGAGAAAGCACTGCAATATGGCCTCAAGTAGCAATGAAAAACTTTGGATTAGATTCACATTAAATCCTAACAACATGACATTGTGGCTCCTCTTCATTAAGTTGATGGTATGAAGAACCAGATCCATATCCTCCTTGAGATACATATCATATTGAATAGAAAAAAATAGTGACACAAGCAATATGAATTGTGAGATAAAGCCTCCGAACCCTCTATGGAAATATGAATTTTATCAGATAATCAAAAATTTAAATTTAAGTAATACCCAAGAAAAATAATTCCATACAATGCAGCTACACACGAAAATTACAGATGGGACTGATCTTCCACTTCTGACTCTCCTTCTTATTCCATTTGAAGAGGACAACCTCTACCCCTTGATTCATCTATGTAAGTTTAACATTAACAAATAAAAATATTTTTAGCACAAGAAACAATCCTCACCCATCTAAACAAGCACCTGTAAGACAAGCCCAAAAATCTAAGTTTATCACATTCAAGTAAAGATTAAATCCTTATAATCAATCACAATAACTAGAAAGTATTCATTAGATCAGTAAGAAGAATCAAATAATTAGGGTTGGGCACTATATAAACCACTACTATCACAACTATTGAAACATGCTCAGGTACTGGGTCCTCTCCCCTAGATTAAATTAAGGAAAACATTATTGTAAACACAATATGTATAGAAGGATATGAGTGTAAAGGAAAATGGATATTAGCAAAACATAAATGTAAATAAAAGTAGTGTGAGCAGAAAATGAATCTAAATTGGTCTTGAACAAATAAAATCATACCCAATTAACATTGTTATACTAACCTTGAACTCATTGCCATTGTCAATCTTAAAGGTTACTTTGATGCCTTCTGCAGAAACTCTTTGGCCATGAGGTAAGAGAAGGCGGGAAAACCAAGTGTATATTGATGACTTCCTGACAATCAAAAAGAAACAAGCAACTAGTCAACCCTATTAGAACATAATAATCTTATGAATTGATTTTATTTGTTTTACTAGCTAATGGATAGTGGACCTAGTTCTCTTGAATTGAAATACTACTAAGATGTGTTGACTGGTGATTTTAGACTATCGATATTCTGCTTCAATCTCTATAAGTTACTTTTGTCTTAAATATATTCAAGATAACTTTGCAAAAAAAATCCCTAATTTATTATAAATTATGCAAATTATTTTGTTAATACTTCTCCATTTTGATATTTTCTTTCAAAACTTCATAGAAAGATATGTAATGCCATATTTGAAACTTGCATATTTTAATTTTACTAGTTATGTAATTATATGATATGATTCCAAAAATTGTGAAATGCATTGGCAATATGTTAGATGATTGAAGTAAACTATGCAATTGGCAAGTGTAAAGCCAAATTTCTTAACCCTTTCCAACATCCTTCTTTCCTGTTCTAAACATGTGCTTTGGAACAGGGCATGAAAATCCATCTAAGTATAATGAAAAGGATATTTTTGTCAGATATTATATTACATTAAGTTGAATGAATGTAAGTAAAGAAATTTTTGCATACCTACAGATGGTAAAAAATTTCATGGTTAAGTGGAAGCCTCCCATCAACAACAAGATCCAAATATCTATGTATCTATCTCAATCAAGCCTCTAAACCCTTCAAAGCTGTCAAATTTTCTACTAACCTGTTATGCACAAAAGTCAAATTTTAGAGTTATGTCACCACTAAAAACAAAAGAAACAGAGATTTGAAACCAAATCCACACACAACATAATGTTCATAGTGAAAAGTTAGCACTTTCTTTCATCTTTGCATATTGGTTTGATGCTTCAAATGATGCATTTCTTATATTGAAAAGTGCATTACCTTATTGAGCTTCTCTTTGTTTCGAGAATAGTTTAATATTCCCTACTTAACAGGGCCAACCATGTGAATATGGAAGCTCATTTGGCCCCTCCCCCCCCTCACATCACTCTCAATTCCCCATACCCGATCATATAACATTAATCATTCATTCATCCATTAATAACATATAACATTCATTCATTAACATATAACATTCATTCTTTCAGTTTTTACATATTATCAAAAATATGGTTGTCATAATATGATTACAATCACTTTTTTTTGTTTCTTTTTTGTAGCTAAAAAAAGCTGAAGTGGAGTATCATTTTCTAAATTATCTATCCCCCCTTCAATTTTTCTAAGCTCTTCTTGTTATCTTAATGTATGTCTAGTCGTGTACTCATGATGTGGATGTCGTTGCAAGGGGGGGTTTGCTACAATAGCAAAGAAATGTTAAATTGATATGTTTTATTATTATTGTTACAAGTATTTCATACTTAAAAGGACATTAGAGTGGTGCTCTTTACCTGATGGGGCCACATCATGTTCCTAGTCTTGTCTTATAGCATCATGCTCAACATGTTGAACACCCTCTAAATCCTGATCTAGAGTTGAAACATGAAATGTTACATTAATTAATACACCAATTGCAATTAAATATGTTTAAAAGAACATTAGAGTGGTCCTCTTTCCCTAATGGAGCCACATCATGTTCCTAATCTTGTCTAGCCTGATCATGCTCTACATGCTCTAAAGTTGAAACATGAAAGGTTACATTAATTAATACACCAAATGAAACTAAAGATGTTTAATTGTATTAATCCATACTGTGTTCTGTATAGCACATGAATACATCCAGTATCGGGATGCACACCATGACCTTCATCTGCAGGTTGTGCTGCACCCTCACCAGGCTGCATTCCAATGTCATGTGTAGTATTATCATTGTTTTTCTGTTTAAAATAAATAGGCACATAATAAGTTTATGGTGGAAATTAATTTATTGAATAGATTGCACAAGTATTCAATTTTAAATAAACTTTATTGAGTTTATTTACCTGTGTGTCAGATGCAGTGGAAGATTATGTTTTCCCATCAAGACTCTTAGGTATTTAGCCAGGGCTCCATAGCCTTGCTGGAAGGCAATCTTTAGGTCCTCTTTTGTGGGCACTATGTTGAATTCAGAGCCCTGCATTTTTGCATAAGATCATGAATTTTGCTTCTATGGTGTGATAAAACCAAAATTGTTTGCAATTTATTATTTGGATGCAATATTTCATTTATTGATACTTACAATTTGTGCGGCTAATTTCATATAACCAACAGAGTCAAGTTTGTGTTGCCTGTGTTTTTCTAGTCTTTCCTTTGTTTCCTTCGATGTGTCAGGTAGCCTATGAAAATTTTGAAATACGTTAGATTATGTAAAAAGAAAGAGTAATCAATATATAATTACATTGTTGATAGTATCACATACCTTCCTTGGCCTAGTGGTGTCTTTCCTTTTTTATTTTCAGCCTTCTCCTTTCCATTTGACACCAGGTCCTTGCACTCCCTCTTCGAAATCATGGGGGGACACTCGTACTTTATGTTCTTCTCTAAATGTGACCTATATTGGTCCCTCACATACTTTAGATAGGTACCAAATTTCTTAAGGACCTTAGTTTGGTTGAATTTTTTATCACCGAACAACACAACTAAACGGTTAATGAGCTCATCTTTTAAATCTTGATTTTGAACATTCCACTGTGTACGTATGGTGGGCCCAAAGAGCTCCAATGTAATATCACTTAGATGTTTATAAAAAACATAATTTCCTATAAAATGATCATGGGATCATTAGTCTAAAAAGAGTGATCAATAAGTAAATTTCAATTGGATTATATATAATAATAAGTAAAACATTTTAAAGTACCTAGGACCTTCTCTATCTTTATGGGAATGAAATCCTTGGTCACCACAAATGTGACCAGAAATGTTATTGTACTAGTAATACGAGAAGATCCAGGAAATTTTGCTTAAACATCACTAGTACTAGTGGCCTCTGCATCCCTAGGTACATGTCCTGGTGCATGTTCTGGCATGTGTTCGCTGCCAGAGGGTACACTACCTAATGCCTACATGGTATGTGTTGCCAACATTTCAGTCGACAATATAGGCATGGATGATGGGGTCAAATGATGTGATGTATGCATAGGAAGATAATGATCGACACTTGTACCAACCCCTACTCCCCAGGCAACACTTGTAGTACCCTAATCATGGCCAGCAACATCATGAGGATGCAAATAATCCTATCAAAACAACAAATATTTTAGTTCATGACATAAAAGAGTACAAAATATAAAACCATGAATGAACTTATGTTATAATTAAAGATCTCATGACAACTTACTTGCAAGTTTTGTGCTCTCTCAGTCAATATTTTAACCCTTTCTCTTATCTCATCTATTTGAAGCACTATGAATATCAACTGAAGGATTTCTTCATTGCATTTTTTTTTGGTCTTCCTCATCATATCCACAAGGTTTGTGGAATATGCAATGTCATCATCACATAATAGTGACTGCACCTCCCTATGGATGCTCTCCTCTACTAGTGCTGGTTCCTTTCCCCGATCAGCCGACTGTGACAAGAATAATTAAAAAATTATCAAAATTAACCCAATAAACTTATGAAAAAAAATAATAATAAAACATTTTTCTTGTATCTAATTTGTACAATTACAATGAGGTAAAACTTTCAAGTAGAAGCGCTTGAAGATGCAATGTGATCTATGTTCTAGGTCAGAGCCTTCCCCGTACGATCAATGTCTTGCTGTGACAAAAATTAAATATATAAAAACATTACCCAAATAAAAGCGATAGACTTATGAAAAAAATAAAATAATAAAATGGTATATTGGAGTCATTAATTGGAGGTTGGGTAAAATGGTATATAGTACATACCACCCCCATTGTAACTATGTTTTTATCGAAGTGATTCAAATTATAATCGATTAGCAACTGTTCCCCTGAAGTTATTGATTTTATCGCGCATTTGAATACACAGTTTCCCTCATGTGCCTCAAATATGCAATTGGGTTGCTTATTTATTGACCCAGGTCATGTACTATTTATAACCCCTATAATATTCCCTGATGCTTTTGGCCTTCTGTCAATGTACATAGCCACTCCTTTATTTTGATCCTTATCTTTTAGCTGTATATAATTTGCTGACAGTGCATACCTACGCATACTTTGTGTATATTGAACCAGCTGCATCCAATCTTTGTAACTATAACAAGGGTCGACATACTCCATCAATTTAGTAACTTTTTCATAATAGACCTTTATGTCGTCCATGCAAAATAGTCCCAAACCATGTAATGACGATGGTGCTATGTGATATATCCTCTGATTGACACAAAAATCATTGTTTATTGGAGGAAGTTCCTTGCGTACCCATTGTTTCCATAGATGTTAGTACCTCAAGGGCACCTCGATGTCGCCTATGCTCTCATCATCATAAGAACATGACCCCTCTTCAGCAAGAAACAATTCCATGCGTTTACAAAATTTTCTTCTAATCTTTTGACCTCTAGTTGATCTCCCTCTTTTAGACCCACTACATGTCTCACTTTCCTCTTCTCTTCTTGAATTTCCCTCACTCGAGAAAGACAGATCTAAAAAATACCTATTTGGTGGTACCTGCACTCATAAGGATGTTGGATGAAGTTCTTTCATGGTGATGTGAACCCAAGGTGACATTATGATTAATCTATCATTTCATCACTAGAATTTGACAAGTTATAAGGTAATCAAGTCTTGATAGATTACAAGTTATTGTTACTACCATCCAAATGTGTCCATCACAAATCAAATCTAGTTAACGTTTTAACTCCCAAACTTTGTAACAAATGTTAAATGTGACTATGGTCCACCAGTTACACAACCAAGGCCTCAAATGTATTCTCTAATTGTAATCAAAGGACTTTTTCTTTTCATTCAAGTAAATAAACTTGAAGGGAAACACCACCAAGTGGTTTATTGGACACCTACATGACTAAAAATAGCAGAAAATTTACATTTAGTTTCCATATGTCTAAGTGGTTAACGGGGAGGGAGTGTGTACTAGGCCTGGATAAGTCATCATAAGTTTATGCTTTGGGAATAAAAGTTGTTTAAGTCATCTTAAATCTTCCTATGTCTAATTGCTAGGAGACTTTTGGTATGTTTTAAGGTAGGATGAGTGGTTGCATCAATGTTCTAGTTCTCTATGACAAGGTTTCAACATCTTCAAATAGTGAAAGTTAGTGCTCATAGTCATTTGGAACAACAAAATTTTGATTATGTATGATGGTAGGGTTTGATAACTTAAAAGAATTGGCTACCCAACAAACTTAAAGTTAAAAGAAACTTTTTCAGTTTAAGGGGTTAGCACTTTCTTTCATCTTTGCATATTGGTTTGATGCTTCAAATGATGCATTTCTTATCCCACTTCTATTATATTGTATTCCCATCCCATTGCAATTGTTGTAATTGTTGGAGGAGTTGATACCAAAATTTCATATCAAATACCACATTCTTGAAACAATTTTCTATGTTTTTACTGTTTTTTTGAAGTTTTTTTGTGTTGTATGGATCTGCACAAGCTTGAAATGCTCTAAGATCATTGGTGTAGATAAATATATGTCGTACAATAAAGAATAACATGTTCCCACCAACAACCAAGATGTGGGTAGATTATGGGAGTTTTTTCAAGACCTGAGGTTGGTCGATAAAAATGTGAAAGACTAAGCTATTTTATTTTTTGTCTTATCTTATACCATTTTACGAGAATGGGGGTGCCAATGTATGAGAAGATATTTGGAAACTAGGCATGAAAATTGTAGGTTAAAGAGAATGGGGGCGCCAAACTTGCATAACTCATTGTCCCTTGGTCATTAATTTTCCTTGAGTGCCCTCAACCTCGTTCTCGGTGCTAGTATTGACCGTGTTTTTACTCCTCCATACTCTTCCTCAGTGTTGTTATTGACCTTGTTTTCACTCCTCCAAACTCTTCGTCGGTGCACCTTGTTTTAACTACAAACTCTTCCTTGACGTTGGTATTGACCTTGTTTTCACTCCTCCAAACTCTTCCTCGGTGCTAGTATTGACCTTTCACTTCTCCAATTTGACGAGCTACAACTTGGTTTCATTAGGTTTTAGAGTATGTTAATTAAATTTAAAAAATTTGCACCATTTAGCTAGATTTTAATATTCTACAATATAGTTAAGTGTATATTAGCTATATTTTACATAATAAATAATATAATTATTTGACTTATTATAATTATATATTATATTCTTTAACAAAATTATTATAATTAAATAATTAATAATAAGTATATTTTTATATAATACAAAATATAATTAATATAATATAATTATATTTATTATTATATAATAGTATATATAGGATTTTACCTGATATTTTAGAGGATTTTACCATTACGCTACAGATGGTTTACCATTAAATGGTAGTTGAAACTTGTTTTCCAACGACACAATAGTGGTTTCCAGGCATGAGATTTGTTTCAAGCTCAAATCTCACAAATTATGTAGCTATTAGCTAATACAAAGAGAGATAGAAACTAAAAATATAGAGAATGAGAGAAAGAGATGAACTTAGATAGATAGGGAGAGAGAGAGAGAGAGAGAGAGAGAGAGCATGAGAGAGAAATATAAGAGATACAAAGGAAAAGAGAGGGAAAAGAGAAACTAAATTTTGATTGGTTGTTTCATGTCAACAATCTAAGGATGGCATGTGTCCTTAGGGAGTTATGCTCAAGGTAGCATGCCATTTGATTAAAGATATGATAATTCTCCTTTAAAACCTCTTCAATGTACCCATTGCACACTTAAGGAGACAAAAATAAATATAGGGAAGAAAATATAGAGAGAGAGGGAG
Source organism: Sequoiadendron giganteum (assembly GCA_007115665.2). NCBI lineage: Eukaryota > Viridiplantae > Streptophyta > Pinopsida > Cupressales > Cupressaceae > Sequoiadendron > Sequoiadendron giganteum. The sequence goes on along the minus strand of CM021110.1, from coordinate 178,353,503 downwards.
ATAATGAGAAACATACAAATAGAAAGGGAGACAAAAAGATAGAGAGAGGTAGAGAGATAGATATAAGGATGAATAGATAGAAGATGAGGTGTAGATGCTCCTGCACCACTACCCCATCCAAAATTTTCTCACATTACACAAAGCCACAATGTTTGTCCAAGATAAGCCAATCAAATCCTACCTTATGTGTCCTAGTAATCAAATTGGAGATGATCCTAAAAATGACATTGTGAAGGGTGATTGGTCTAAAAATCTAAATGACTTTACAATTATTTCACTACTACGATCAATGTGTCATCTTTCATGAAATTTCCCAAAAAACTATTCATTATGATCATATGGAAATTTCTAGGAGAGCTACAATAGTTGTAACATCATGAATTAAAATTAAACATTAAAAAGTACATCATGAATTAATTATGTAATGGCATAAAAATTAAAAACATCATGAATTAATTATGTAGCCACATAAGTCAAATATAATTCTATCAAGAAATTAATATCAACTATATAATACAATCACATAACTCATACATTTCAATGCCATCGATCTTCTTCTTCATCCAGCTCTTTATCTGTATCATCCGATCTAGATTAGACATTGTAAGGATTGGTCATATCATCATCATCGTCATTGATATCGGTTTCAATAATGTCATCATGCACACGGATATCATCTTCATGAACATTAACTCCTACATCATCATGATCTAGTTCCTCCTCTTCGACATCTTCGTTAGGCACATCATCAACTAACTGTTGATCCTGATCATCATCTACATGATCTTCTAGTTCTTCAGTATCTTCTTCTTCCACCACATTATACTTTATCGAACTTCCTCTTGGATCATGTCTAAAAATAAATGACCAACCTGGTTTACCTGGAACCTCTGAGTAAAATAACTACTCACATTGGCTTGGAAGAACATAGGGCTCATCTCTAGCTCGCTCAATCGACCTTGTATTAACCATGGTAAATCCATTATTATGTTCAATAACAGTTCTCTCGGGATCATTTTCATTCAATCGTAGCCTATACCATAGGATGAAAAACATAACTAATTTGAAGGACTTAAAGTCACACTCAAGTATATCATCCGAAATCCCATAGTATCAATTTTTTGAGACTTCTAGATGTATGTCACTTCTAGATGAAATATTAGTCACCTAAAAGATTGCAGTTATCCTAGAATCACAAGTTTTCTTCATGTCATGCAACTTTTTGATTCGAAACTTATGACCATTACACCACATAGCCTTGTGGTGTTTTACCTGCAATATGTCAAACATGCAAAAAATTATTGCAATATCATCAGTTGATAAACATATTTATTCTTGGCCGAATGTATGCAAAGAAAAAAATCTCAACATATATATACATCAATATAATTGAAAATAATTAAATAATATGGGTGATTAATATATTTATACATACCTTTTTATCTCTTAAACCATATGCTAAATCAATATCCCTTGGTGTAACATTGGAATCTCCATTACGATGAGCTTATTTAACCAATGATGCCACACCTTCCCATGTTAATGCACGACCAGATTGTTGACATCATTCAATCCATACCGTCATCCAATCAAGATTGTTTGTGACGTACAAATGTAGTGCATCCCACTATCAACCAACTTTATCAAAAAAATGAAATTCACAAACGACGTATAATTAGTTAATTACCACGATATACGACCTTAATTTATAATCGATGTATATTGAACATTAATAATTAAATAAATTCAATATACATAAAAACCAAATGTAAAATGTATTCTAATTAATCTCCATGACCATCTTATAATTACCTCTCACTTTCCTCAATCTACCTTTCCCTATCAAGTACTCCCCTTCAAATTTGTTAATTGAGATGGGATCCCAAATGCGATCTACATGGATCTTTGTTGAAAACTTAGGAAGATATTCAATAATGTACACCATGGTCTGGTATACCATATATCCCTCCACCGTAGAACCCTCAGGATGTGCTCTTTTTCTAACCAAAGCCTTCAAGAATTTCAAGTGCCTCAACCATCCACATTGACCTTGTGTGTATAGGTCCACACAATTCAATCTCCTCAACTTGGTGTATGAGGTAGTGTTCTTGTGCATTGAAAAATGTCGAACGTAGACACTTTTGCATTTCACACATTAGACTAGGAATTTTTCTCTTTCAATAATTTATATCTTCTTTATCGATTCCTTTAGATGACAGCCATCTACAAGTGATTCAAGGCACAAATATACAATATATTACATAATAAGTAAAACAAATGGAAATTATAAGATCTATACAACAAATTGAATAGATATTGCTACTTACCTCAAGTATTTTCCAAGATCATATATAACTTTCTTGACATTGTTGTCAAAGTTTTCTGGGAGAGATAGAGGTAGAACATACTGCAACAATTATAAAATGATATTTTCATTATTTTTCTAAAAGTAGTAAACATAATGCACTGAAAAGTACATGCACTATACAAATATATATAATATACTAGAATAATTACCTTAATGAAGGTATGCCAATCATGCGTTTTCATCCTTGGCCCAAATTCACCTTTCTTTGCTATGATATTGTTTATGTTCACAACAAATCCTGTGGGAAATCGAATTTTTTCGTATGACTCCTTTTATAGCATTGCTCTGTTGCTCCATTAATAACCAAGGAAGGGAACTTATATTAATTTGGTCTCCATCGCTATTTAATTGAACGAAATTTTTTATTGCATGATTGGCTTCCTGAATGTCACTACAAATTTTTACATTTTTTTCTTTGTCATGCCTTCCATTTGTTGATGATGTTTTCTACACAGCAACAACTCAGACAGAATATGATATCCTATGTCTCTTGAAAGGTAAATCTCTATGAACAAAGAGATAACCCCAAGGTCTCTAATGTCAGGTATTGACAATGCAAATAAAACAAGTCAAAGATAATGTGAAAATGCTGGTAATCACAAAGGGACCTTACTACAAGCAAATACTGGACTCGAATTTATCAGATCTAGCAATATGTTATATTTCAAAACTTAAATCTAGCTTAGATAATAAAAGAAATAACAAAATATAAGGGTTTCAAAGAGATTTCTAAGACTACTTTTAATCCTAAGATTAACAATGCAAAAGATGAAATGCTTGAAACAAACCAATCCCTCATAAACTGAATCCTATTCAACCCAGATAAATCTGCAATCTTACATAAATAGTGCAATGTTCTAAGGTGTTAAATATTTCCAGACTATGAATATTCATTCAAGATAATCCTATTGTAATCGAAATGAACAAGCATTCATAATTGAACTAAGCAGGATTTTAAGTCCGGGCTTACTTTGCAAAGCAGCTAACAATAAGTTAACTGCAAAAAGTATGGACTAGAGATTGCTGCAACACTTCAAGCATAAAACCCTAAACATCATCAAATCATCTAACATCAAATAAACTTAAGCAATTTCAAAGATAGAATATCAAGAACCATCCCAGATAAAACTCAACACAAGAAAGGCACTAGATCACAATGTCTTTACTTGTATTAAATCATCCAAAGTGGCAACAATTCTAGTCTTCTATTACAACACTTGCTTGAAAAGATAAACTAAATTCTAACTCTAATTCTTGCTCTTACAATTCGGTCTAATGTTAAATTCGTCTAACTTAACCCTTTACAAATGAGGCATAACGCCAAACTTAAAGAAACCCACAAGATATGTCGGCCCAATTAGGGTTTACAATAATAAACGGCCACACAATAGGTCAGCCAAGAGAAATTCTAAAAATATGAAATGTGCAATATGCACCAATTTCATCCAAGTCGGCTTGGGGTCTCCAACAAAATTCAATCCAATGCATGCAAAGGAAGAGGAAAAATAATGGGGAAGCACAAATTCTGATGTAGAATTGCATTAACTAATTCCCCCTTTGTCCTTGGCACACTCCACCTTATCCTGTACCATCAACAATACCCTATCCAAGTTGGCAATAGGTGGCATAGGCAAAACCATAGCTCTCCTCTCAAGGAACTTGATATCATCTCTTGACTGCCTCACTACATTATCCCAAAATACCTTTTTTTTTTATACCTATCAATAGCTACAATGTAAGTTGCCACATCATCCAACTGATGTTCAATGATAGGGCCCTCACTGACTAGAGAATACACATCTCACCACCATTTTCTCAATTACTCTAGGCTAAGATGCTTTGGCACAAATTTCATTCTCCCTGTCACCACCTCAAAAAGGAAATCCACCTATTATAGATTTCAATCAAGGTGTCTTCAATCTGCCTTCCTTGTTTATATATCTTCTTCAAAGCCTTTTGCCTCATCTGAAAAATTTCAAACCATTCCCAAGGCTCTGCAATTCTTGAGGAAGGAAGAATTCCATCATTTATCAATTTATCTTCAGTGTATTCCATGATGGTCTTTGCCTTTTGTAACAGGAGATCTACATCTTCCTTATCCTGAGCTAGCACATTCCTTAGCCAATCTAAGGAACTCATTGCATCTCCTCTAATTGAAAGGATGTCTTTGATAGAATTATCTCCCTTGGTTTGCACCCCCTACAACCAGCTGGCTCTAGCATGTGTAGTGTTCTTCATTCTCTCCGACTCTAATATTGTGTCTTGAGGTAGGAAGCCTGTAGCAGATGAGGAAGAACTGGTGGAATTCAAGGGTTTCATCAACTCTTGAAAATATCTCTTAAGCTTATCATTTTCTTTCTCCAACTCTGATTTAGTCTACACCCCCTCCCTCAATCTGCCAAGGATTACAACACTGGAACCTTCATACTCTTCAATGTCTTACTCCATGGAAGCATGCCCTAAGTTGATAGTTTGCACACTATAATCCTTTCCAGTCACATCATCCCTATCCTTGTCAGGAGCAGGAGTAGCAATGTGGACTACCCTATTGTTCACATCATCTCTCTCAATCCTAGAAAATATTCTGAATTTCTTCTTTGTCTTCCCCTTTCCAATGTTTGCCAATAGTTCATCCCAATTCAGAGGAGTATCATCCACCACAATCTATTTTCTCTTTAATTCTTTATCCAAGCAACCCGGAACAATAGATTATGATTGTACTTGTTCTATCCATCTTCTTCCTATTGAACTTTGGACACATTTTCTTCCATACTTGGCTCCTTGGGGATTTCCCTAACTGAATCCTCTTTTTCCTTATTGTGCTCCTCCCTCTCATGCACTGGTGAAGGAGTCCTACCTGGAACTTCTTCACTCAAAGGAGGTCTATCCTCATGAACCTCTGCAGACGAATCCCTACTAGTCACTAGAGGAGACTACAAAACCTTATCTATTTCTGCCTCAACATTGTAGAGATCACCCTCCTGAAATTCCTCCTCTACATGGTCTTGGGGATCTTTAGCATCTTTTAGTTCATCTGGCACATTGCCAGTCTCATGAAGAGGATGGATTTCCTCATGGTCGGTGATGGGAGTAGTCATGGGAACATTTCCTTTTGGTGTAGAACCCTTGGGAGAAGGAGTCCTTGATCTCCTAGTATATACTTGTGTCTTTTCCCCCAAGCTCTCTACCTCTACCACAAGTGTGTCACCCTTTTCATCTGCTTTAGAAGTTCCCTTCTCCTTTTGTGACAACCTCACAATCCTCCTCCTTTTCGGTGAGGGGACACTAGCCTCCTCCTTTTATCCTTCAACTTTTTCATCCTTCTTTCTCCTTGATACATGCTTCCTCTTCTTGGCCATAGGCTTTCTTTGTTTTTCTACTTCTTCTACCTCTTCCTTCTAAACATCCTTAAGTTTGATCTTGGAAGGAGAGCCCACCTTGGTTTTTCCTTTGAGGTCTTGTTCAGGTGATTCCTCAGAAGCAGAGTGAGACTCCAAATCTCCCATGAGATCATAGGTGCATTGCACACCCTCACTCTCCAACTCCAACATCCTGTGCTTGAGCCACAACTTGGTATACTTGATTACTAGAGTCATGACTTGTTCCAACTTCATCTTCTCTTCCTCCAACCAATCAACCTCTTTAACGGGCTTATCCTTCACAGCCCCAAATTTATGGGCCTGAATTAAATTACCATCCTCCTCTACTTGATTAGGAACATCCCTTATGATTTATAACCATACCAAGCTAACTAGTATCATGGAGAACTTCTTCTTCCTGACCTCAAACTCATCACTGATGTTGGCCCAGTAGTCCTCTATATCATCCTTGTGACCGTATTCTCTGCTAGCCTTCCTCTGTGCCTCACCGGTTATATCAAATATAGACCTGTTGGAATAGAAGGAAAAACCAAGAGTACTCAGCTCTTCTTCACAAGCATGGGTTGAGTTGATAGATGGCATGTTTCACCAACGCCTATTCTCAAAGGAAAGTCACTACCAAATCTGATCTTATGCTTCTCCCTCTTCACAATTACATCAAAGTCACATATCTATCTTGTGACCTCCAAGAGTAGACCATGATCTATAGGGTACCTACAGAGTCTGTATGGAGCCCTCTGACAGACATCAATTCTTATGTATGAAAAGGTGGGGAACTGGATAAACCAAGCTCCAAACCTCTTAATCAACTCCTTGGCCTTGTTTGAAATCCGGACATGCTCTACACCCTGGAGAAACCTAGTAATGTACATGGTGAATGTATCATTCACCCTTCTATAGCTCAAGTTACCTAGGTGTAGCTGTGGGTAAATTTAATAAATTATATCTTGTGCAAACACACCTTTTGTGCTCAATCCCTTGTATGGTTGGAACCTAGGAAAATCATAGAATAGGTAAGAAGTCATTGTAAAAATCTTTGTCTGTAGGACATTACACATCTGTTCATGAATGGCACTTATTATGCCTGCCCAGTGATAGTCTATACCTTGTTCTATCCTAGCAATGACATGGAGCATCCAATTTTCAAACATTCCTACACTCTTCAACCCTACCACCCTACTGAGAAGGGTGATAACATCATAGTACTCCTTCCTGAATTTAAGTTTGACCAACTGCTTGGGCAACATGGAGAAGTGGGCCTTAGGTGTTTCCAACTAGGAACTAATGACCTATTGTGATTTGATGGTATCTTCCTCATAAAACTTTTTTTCCACATCCATGTCAAAAGACACCACATGAGACCTCTCAGGCATGTCAAAGGTCTAGGCTATAGACACAGGATTTAAATTTTCCACAATTCTCCCTTGGGGACCAACTATGCTTTTTGTACCCCTGTCATAGTGTCGTGCACATTCAAGCACTAGTTCTTAACATTTCCCTATAGGAGGAAATCCAGCTACATGTGCCAATCTTGATTTCAATGTCCTTCTGGCCAAAAAGGAGAGATTCAGTGCTGCCATTCTTGCCTTGAACTCTTCATAATATGATAATATAACGTTTGAATCAGTGACCCCTGACCAGATGGAGGAAAGCTTTCTTTCTATAATTCTACTTTGATATCCATCTTGATTCTTTATATCTTACAAACAGAAGACCCCTCTGCACCTGGATCCACCATTTTACCTTTGGTTCCACCTATCATTGCCTTATCTAATTCAGCCTACATTCGATAAAGAAACCATAGTAAAGATCACATGGAACATGAGTCAATCAATCACAAATGACAAATTCATCCCCAATACAAGTCCCATGATAAGAAAAAATTCTCAAAGCCTCATAAAAATTAATCATCTCAAAGCTCAGGTTTTCAGCCCTCTCGCAGAATCCAAGCCAGAGAGGAATTTTGAGAAATTCCCAATCAAGGAGGTTTTAGCGAAATAAGCACACAAGCATCCAATAATCATTCAATCGACTGTTATTAACCAAGGAACAACATGAAGCATCTTCAAATAATTCCAACTCAATCACCAAATGCATAATCATTAAGGAGACTTTCAAGTAATCCTTGATTCTTCCTTTTCAGCAAGACTTCGGGAAAATCCGCCCTAGATGGAAATCCGCAAAAATAGCAACAGTTTAAGAACTCCGAGAAAATGAGGGAACCAATTACCTTTCGGGAAAATATCGAAGGTACGGATTTTGGTGAAGCTAATGTAATTTTCACAATTTAAGCCCTGTTTCAAGAAAATGAAAAGGCGACGGACAAACCGGGGAAATGCTAAGGTAGAGGAAATTCGCGAGGCAAGCAGAAATCTGGATCAATGCACATTTTGGGAAAACAAAGAGAAAACGGAAAGTCGGTGAATTTTGGGAGATAAGGAATTCCGCGAAGAATTTGAAAACCATTATATCCAAGTTTTCTCTCGACCTCACTCAAATTGATTGAACGATCACAAATTTGAGGATCTAGAGCCACAAACCAACTCGATTTGAACCTCCTACAGAACATCCTTGAATTCAAAAATCAACCTAAGGTAAATCGAGAGGGACTGGTGATGCCCTAAGCATGAAACCCTAAAATTTTTCCATGAGTGCGTAGGATAAGCTCAGACTAAACTGGTTTGTTTGCATGGTTTATAGTAGGTTCATCCTGACTCGTACAAGCGAGCTACCTCATGATGAAATCAAAAGACAAGCTCAAAAACTCACTTGGGATCTACACTTTGACAAAATGGGCAAACCCTGACCTCAAGATATTCAACATTCAAACATGCAGGAACTTGAACTCTATATAAAACAAAACTAGAAATGCAAGCTCAATCACCAAAACCTACCACATCAACACTTCACCTCACAACACATACACATAAACCATGAAGTAAGTCAATCCATCCATTAAAAGAGATGAAGCATCATGTACATACCATAAGGGTAGGAAAAATGATGCAGCAAAAGCTGGAAAGAGACCCCAAAATCAGAGTAAACTGCAAATGGCCTCCAGAAAACCCAACTGCAACAATTGATCACAATCCCAAATGCACAATCCAGTAGCAACACTCAGGATCAAGCACTCCAGATCAAAAGAAAGCAAATGATAAAACCATAATGGCACCAAAATCCCCAAAAGAATGAATTAATGCCCATCGCAAAAATCATACAATTAATGCAGTTAAGACAAGTCAACCCAGAACCCAGGAATTCGACAAGGTGACGGACCCTCAGAGAAATTCGGTCCCAAAGGAATTCCGTGAAGGACCAAAATCTTCGGATCACTAGTGAAAAGAATCCATCACCGGGTTTTCAAGGAAATCGGGGAATTCCGTCAAGAGTGGATTTTTTCGAGAATAGTGAAAAACTCAGAATGAGTCCAAAACTTAAGGTTCTCAATATATATCCCAGATGGACCATTCTAGCAAGCAAGAAAAATAGAAAACACATGCCCAAGCAAGCGAACCTTTAAAAACCAAAGGGACAAAAGACTAAGAATGAAAGAAAAAAGAGAAAGAAAGAGGGTCCCCACTTTCAGTGGGGCATGTGTGCAAAAAGTGCACAACAAATGGCGACTCTTCTAGAGAAATGCTCCAGAGAATTTCAAGAACAAACTGGAATCAAGAACCCAAAATCTTTGATTTCAGCCCTTACATCAGGACACCTATGAGAAAAGTTTCAGAAGTCACAAGCAAGAAGACCTTTTCCTATACCAGGGTCCAAGTGTGTGTATTTGCATTCATTTCCCATTCCTTAGGTGCAACAGGAACCAGAGCAAGTCTAACTAGGCTACATTAAAGTTCTAACTTAAAAATTAACCTTGATAGAGCCTCACTACCAGTCAGGCATCCATAGCCCTGATGAGGTTATCACTGTGACCTTCCTAGGAATAGCTCTACTGCCAGCCAGGCGTCTATAGCCTTGGTAGAGATACTGGGATACCCCTGATAAGGTGAAGATTTATTCTTTTAATTTTCAATACTTTCTCTTTTCTCTCTTTCTTTTTTCTTTCAAACATTCTTTTAAACCTTTCTTTCACCTCGTAAGTAATGAAACTCACACTCAGGAATGAGGAACACAGTGGCACTGAAGCAGAAAATAAGATTTTTCACTAGGCCAAATTACACAGGAACTGTATGCAATTCCAAAATATTTAAAATTTATGTGAAGATGTGAGACCTAAATATATTCCAAAGTTTATCCAAAACAAATGACTTTAATTCTAAGTACAAGGGACATTAGATAAAGGAATTTTTCCACTTGACTTTGAAAAACTTACTAGATTTTGTAAGAGAAATTTCTAGAACAACCCCAAGCAAGTAGCCTATTATGCAGATGCAACAGCCCCCCAGAAAGCCAGAAATTGAAAGCAAAAAACAAAGCAGAAAGAAAAACCAACCGAAGCAAACCTACCCTAACCAAAACAAAACAAACAAAAGAAAAGAAACCTACACTAACCAAAGAAAAACAACAGAGAAGCAAAGGAAAGCATAAAGAAAACCTACACTAACTATGTACAAGAGAGAGCTGCAAACAACTCAAGATTGGAAGTAATGCTTCAGATGCTGCCCATTGACAGGCAGTGGGATATACTCACTAGTGGGGGTTTTCAAGCAAAAATCATTACCTCCTAGAATTTATGAAATTTGATAAGGGCCAAGCTCAAGTTTGTCCAATTTACCATGCTCTCCCTTACGGTCATGAGCTTTATCCTAGTAGAGATCTAAGTCAAAGATTCTAAACACTTTCACCTTAGCTCTTCTTTTAAACCATCTTTTAACTACGCCCTGGTGTTTGGCAATTTTTTCTAGGGCCTCATCTCTCTTCTCTTCAAGGTGTAACAACTCAGCCAAACGGGCTTCATGTTTATCCTCCCCGTCATAGTACTCATTAATGAACTGCAAGTTAGGGATCTTCAATTGGATGGGAAATGCAGGTTCCAAACCATACACTAGGTGATAAGGAGAGGTTTCTATGGATGCCTTATTTCTGGTACAATCTGCCTAGAGAGAAAATTTGAGTTGGGTGTGCCAATCCTTAGGATTTTGCTCTAGTAACTTATGGATGACTGTGAAAAGATTCTTATTGGAAGACTCTGCTAGACCATTACCCTGAAGGTAGTAATTGGATGCAAATTTTATGATGATTCCATGATCAAAATCCCAATTAGAAAGTTTCAGTGACGCAAATGCAGGACCATTGTCACAAACCAAAGACAATGGACAACCAAAGCAATTAATAATACTTGACTCAAGGAAATTGATTACCACATTGGAAGTACATTGCTTACATGCAAGAGATTCAGTCCATCTAGTAAAATAATCAATGATGGTTAGAATATACTCATGGCCCATAGAAGAAGGTAGGTTAATTGGACCTATAAAGTCCATTCCCCACTGTGCAAATGGTTTCACCTCTATGACCGACTGAAGTGGAAGGGTTGCATGTTTTTCCTTACTTGCTTCCATCTGACATAGATGAAAATTCCTCACATGGTTGTGTGCATCCTTAAATAAGGTAGGCCAATAATAACCCACCCTCAAGATCTCATTGGCAGTGGACAATGCATAACCATGGTCTGTGCAATACCTTTCATGGAATTCAATCATCACTCTGGTAGCTGCTTCCTTCCCCAGACATCTTAAATACATGCCCTCATGATTTACAGGACACCCCCTTTCATCATAAAACTACCACTCTTCAGGCGTAAGGCTTGCCTTTGAACTGTATTAAAGTGATCAGGACACCGCTGGTTCAATAAATAATAAATGATTTCATCATACCAGTCACCTGGAGATACCTCTTGGAGATGATAATGTTGAGCTGTGAGATCAAGACCTATCTCATCCATTATTTTTTTCAGTCCCTACCCTCTCACTAATTTCATGGGTTGAATCTCAATATCATATTCTTGTAACATAGTTACCCATTTATCTCTTCATTCATCTAGCTCATTTTGCATTACCAATAGTTTCACTGCAGGATCAAGCACTATGGCAAAAACCTGATTCCTCATAATATAATGTCTGGAATTTTTCACTACTCCGACCAAAGCATAGGCTTGCTTTTCTACATTGTGATATATTAATTTTGCATCCTTTAAAGGGGTACTCATGAAGGCTATAGGATGCTCATTGCCTTGATCAAACTTTTGAGTTAATATTCTAGCACAAGAGTGATCAGAAGCAAATGAATATATGTAAAAAGGCCTAGCATAATCTGGACTCACCAACACTAGAGCCTTAGCAATAGCTTTCTTAATTTTTGTAAATGCCTTCTTGGCTTCTGCAGTCCATTCCACTTTGGCCTCTTATTTTAACATAGTGTTTAAGGGCTTTACTATCTCCGCAAATCCAGTGATGAAATTTCTGACGAAGTTGATCTTCCCAAAGAATGAATTCATTTCCTTTTTACTTGTAGGAGGTTGAATCTTCAAGATAGCCTCTATTCGTTCGGGATCAATGGCGATGCCCTGTTCTGAAATAATATTTCCTTGCAATTTCCCTTTTGTAACCCCAAAAATGCACTTCTTTGGGTTAAGTGAGATGCCAAACTCTCTCCACCTTTGGAATAATTTGCATAAATCTGCTATATGATTACCTCACTTCTTAGAGAATACTATCAAATCATTCATATAAATAATGATGCACTTACCAATTATGTCCTTGAAAGCAATATCCATAGGCCTATGGAATGTAGCTCTAGCATTGATCAACCCGAAAGACATTCTTTTGTAGGCAAAAGTTCCCCATTTCCTAGTGAAGGCATTTTTATGCTCGTCTTCATATTGTACCATGACTTCGTTATATCCAGAATACCCATCCAGAAAAGACATCATTTGGGATCCATTGACAATCTAAAGTACCTCATCCAATGAAGGAACCGGATAATTATCTTTTTCTGATGCTCTATTAAGATTTTTAAAGTCCACATAGAGTCTTATTTCTCCATTATTTTTCCTCACAGGAACCAGATTCGCAACCCAAGTTGAATGCCTCACTGGAAATATAATTCATGCTGAAAGTAGCTTTTGTACTTCTTTCTAAATGATGGGTTCTAACAGAGCATTGATTGGTCTTTGTCTTTGTCTGAATGGTTTGAAATTCGACTTCAAGGGAATGGTGAGTGTAATGATTGAAGTATCATATGTTTTTAAGTCTTCATAACTCCAGGCTATCACATCTCGATATGTATGTATAGCATCAATAATCCCTCTCCTTTCTTCAGGAGTACATACCTTACCAATAAAAAATCTCTTTGCGTCATCCTGTGTTCCTATGTTGTATGTTTCATATTGACTACTAAGAGATTCCTTTTTACTTGTTTTTCTTGGTCTTTTATCTTATCCAAATCAAAAATTTATTCTAGCTGCACCATACCTCTTGGGATAGTGTTGGTCTTTAGGTTGATGACCCCTCCCAAGTCCATTTCTGCCTCTTGAGGCTCTATCTCATCAATTACTTGAGAAGCAAACACATCACAACTCCTAATGAAATCAAGAATATGGTTATCATCTTCAAATACCTAGAAATTGGTAGCGTTGTCAGGTACCGAAGGTATTGGAGTGAGATCCATGGTAAACTTCTTCAATCCTGAAACTTACAAGGGTTGCAATGTACTAGACGCTTGTGCCAGAGAATCTGTAACTTGGTTCTTACTTCGAGGAATCAACTAGATGTTGAATGCATTGAATCCCTCAATAAGATCTCATACTCTATGTCTATACTTAGTCATCCTCATGTCACAACATGAATACTATTTCCTCACCTACCTGACTACCAACTTAGAATCCCCAAAAACTTGTAATATCTTAACTTTCTGCCTTGATGCCATTAACAAACCATGGATTAAAGCTTCATATTCAACCACATTATTAGTGCATTGGAATTGTAGTCTATGAGAAGCAAGATAGCTCTTACCTTTAGGACTGATTAGTTCAAACCCCGCTCCAACACCTTGCTTAGATTTGGATCCATCGAATCTCAATGTCCAACAGCCATCAGTCCCTGATTGCTTCAAATCATCCTTCATTTTACTGCGATTAGGAGGCTCTTTAGGAAGTGATGAGGTAAAAATAACCTCATCATAATAAAATCAGAAAATATTATTCTTACAAGTTCAATTTATTAAACTTTAGGAGAAATAATTGCTTATCTTTAAGGAAAATTATGCAAACTTTATTTCTTATGATCAATTGAGGAAATTTGCCAATACAAGTTTAATGGGTTGACTTGAGTGTTTTTGTAGGGAATAATCGGCCATCTAGCAACTGTTACAAAATATTGAGCCAACACGTGCCTTAAGTATGATGAAATATAGATGTTACGAACCTCCTCCTGAATATTAAGCTGATGAATCGAAGATTTAGTTACTGTCTATTTAATTTCTATTACCAAAAACTTCATGGCTCGTCTCGAGCCTTCTCTACGTTTATGAGTTTTAAAGACATGGAAGTTAGTTAAAGTTGTTAAAAGAATTTTTCAATGGCTATCCACACCATCTGGAATCTAGGATTTAGTTATGAGTTTTTCTATAAGAATGTAATTTCAAAATGTATGAATAAGACTGAATAGTAACGTTATGTTGTTTATATGATTTCTGAATACTGATGAATGAAAGAACTTGCTTCTATCAATTGCTAAGTTGTTGAACTATGGATGATAACTGTTTATAATGGAAGGACTCCAAAACCTGTAGTTTATGTGATTTGAGAATGAAGTGTTGACCTGTGAGTTGGCCACTCAAGGGGAGTTAGTTTAAATAGATAAGTACTTACTATTATGTTGTTTTAGTTGTTACATAAATAACTGTTCAGTAGGAAGTATTTAAGTCTATTAAGAGTTGAGTCTGAAGTTTCGAAGCACCATTGTTTTTTAGTTAGTATAAGTTATTCTTCATAGTTGTTAGAATCTTTTACTGTTTAAGAAAATGTTTTATAGTCTGTTTACTTAGTTTTCCACTTTCGTAGTTTATCAGTTATTCAGTTTGCTTATCTCTATGCTTTCCAGTTTAGTTATGATGCTTTCTAAATTAGTTATCTTATGCTTTCTAGTTTAAGTATTTCCAGTTTTCCTAGAATAAATTGTTTTCTAGATAAGAAGTTAAATGGCTTTAGACTAAAATTGATTTCAGTAGTTTAAAGAAAAACAAAAAATCTAAGATGAGTTATCTGAATTATCTTCTTTTGCAAACTACCTTGGACACTGCCTGATCGACTAATTGACATTCTATATCCTAAAGTAGTAGGACCTAACGACAGCCTATCACTTTTTGGTGCCACTGCTAGGGATCTAAAATAGCTTTTGTGCTTAAGTGTTACTAGGAGATGGTTTTGATACCTCATTTTATGCCAAAAATTCTACTATTGGCTTCCTCTTTTGCATGGTCAGGAAAAGAGGCCCTCACAAATGATTTATACCAGAGACCCCCCCAAAATACGTACCAATCATACCTAAGGAATCCCAAGGCTTAGATGATCACACTTCTGAAGAATAATTTGAGCCTATTCCACCTGAGGCTTTCCACTATTTACCTGTCGAGCAACTGGCAGAACAACCAGTTATAGAGGAAATTATCTTTGAGGAATAGACATCTTTGAACATCATGGGAG